>VZTX01024139.1:0-61041 GCA_013400915.1 Pardalotus punctatus | reverse complement strand
GCCCGACCCCCGCGGCCCCGCCGCGCTAGAGCGGGCGCCGCCCGCGCCCCGCCATGTCGTGCGTGCATTACAAGTTCTCCTCCAAGCTCAACTATGACACGGTCACCTTCGACGGGCTCCACATCTCCCTGAGCGACCTCAAGCGCCAGATCATGGGTCGGGAGAAGCTGAAGGCGGCCGACTGCGACCTGCAGATCACCAACGCGCAGACCAAAGAAGGTGCGTGGGGTTCGGGGGCAGCGGTGCTGCGGTGATGGAGCTGTGGCTGCTGTGGTCTCAGAGCTGTTTCTTTGTGCCTGCTGCTCTCACAGCACCGTCCGAGCTATTCTGTGTGCGGGGCACGGGTTCGTGTGCGACGGTGCTACAAAAGTTTAGGTTTGTAGGTAAAAACCTGGAGTTGTAGGTAAAATGCGGGGGGGAGGATGTCTTATCATAAGAAACCTGCCAGCTTTCTTTGAAATCTGGCAGAGAATTGCGAAGGTGATAAGAATAGAACACATGGCTAGTTTGAATGGGAGAAAAAACAAAAAAAAGTGAATTTGGTGACTGAACTTTGTGTTCACCTTCTTTTTGTCCCACGTCATTGAAAGTGTTTTGCAGCATTTTTTACCCGCCTTTCTTTGAAAGCCAGTGGCATTTGCAGTAATTGCTCAAAGTAACAATTTGTATCGAGTAGCAGTGAGTTATAATTTCTGCAGACCTTTAAAGCCTCTTGCACAATGAGCGTTCTCTGTATCAAATTACTCTCTGGAATTCCTGGTTAATGTAAGTTTTCCAAACAAAAGACACCGTCATTTGGATACTGTTGAGCATCATTTCATCATTCTTGTCTAATTTTTTTTTTTCCTTCCTGGCACTTAGTGTTTGCTGTATCAGGGCAGTCCTGAAGTTTTATGGCAGAACGTTTACACGATATATGTGAGAAATATTCTTTGGGAAGTCATAAATTCTCTTAAATCTAATAAATAGTGCTTGATTCTGAGATGTGAATATAGGCTTGTGTTACTATGATGCTTCAATTTGGTAATCTGCCATCTTGATAAGTTTGAATGTGATTAAAGGCTTTGGGACGTGACTTTTCAGAAATAAAAAGAATTGTGTTTTCATTCCTTCAACGTTCAAACTTTTTATTCCCCCCCCCACACCCCCCCGTGGTTCTGTGTCTCAATAGCCTTTTCTTTAAAAGGGGCACTGGTGGTTTTTTTCCCTCTTTCAGTGTTATGTATTGAAGCTTAAACAGAATGCTCTGTAACTTCAGCCCTGATCTTCAAAGGGGTTGGACTTAAAGCATCTGTTTATTTACAGATATTTAAATTATTACCAGGAGAGTGTGAAGAGACTTCACAGCGCAACATTAGAGGTCCTGGGGATGCTGTTGTGTTGCGTGATAAACGTAGGTAGAGACACAGTTCAGAAGTCTTGGATTTTTCTAATAGTATTGAATAAAATTGTTGAATAGAATGTAGAATATGGAGTTTGATTCTCTTTGAGGGCTGTGCTGCAGGAGGGTCCCTGGGTTGTGTCCCGAGTTGCTGGGGCACTTTGGGCTCCCAGATGCGGCTGACGTCACCCCGGGCTTGTCCGGGCTGTGGGAAACAGCCTGAAAAACAGCCTTGGCTGGGAAGCAGCTGTGATGGAACCCCGTTATGGGCACCAGAATAACAAATGCTTTGAAATAGGCCAAACACACGGATTTTGTTGTAGCAGGTGAACAGAAAGGAAGCTTGTTAGGCAAAAAAACATGCTCACAAATGTCGCCTCATAAATGCAGCATCCGTCATACCAGATTTTCCGCGATGTTACTTTGTTTTCATGTGTAACCAGAGTCCAGGGAAGGAGAAGTGTTTGCCTCACTAGGAGCTGTTAAATTTGGTGTTGCCTCAAGGTGAAGTTAAAAAAGGATTAATCTGGGTCCTATGGGCAGGATGTGTTGTTGCACTTTAACCTCTGCAAAATGAGTATAAAATTATAAATATTTAACTATATAAAATACATAAATTCTATATTAGTGACACAGATGCTTAGTGAAGCTTTCCTAAGGGTTATTTCCATGTGAAAAGACAAAAATCCCCCTGTGGTTTGCAGAGCATAGCTAGAGAATGCATTTCAAAAATTTGTGTCTGTCAGATCTTTGGTTTATATGCACAAATGTGAATTTGCATTTTTATTAATCAGATGTAGATGCTTAAATTAACCTGCAGAAATTAAAGTAAAAACTAGACCAGGATATTCTGCCTAAGTGGGATGTTAGGAATTCTTACATGTGGACATAAGTATAGGGTTTTTATAACTTTGTCCATTCATGAGTCCTGAATAAATGTTAAAATGATCTTGGAAAGAACAAGGTGAGCCAAGAGTGAAGATGTCCTGTGTGTTCAGATTGTTCTGAGGTCCTGCAAGCTTTTACAGTTTAAGAGCTGTTACATTTCTTAATTGAAAACTAGTAATAGGAGAACTGCTAATGTAAGCTAAAAGTAAACAGGATATTAAATATTGGTGGGAAGAAAGGATATGATGGACTGTGTAAGATTCTGGGAATGCAAAGTGATTGTAAACCCCCTGTTTTGTAAAGGGGGTTCCTCTTCCATGCTTGCTATCAAGGTATGTTCTGTAAAGCCTGTGCTCAAGAATGGTGATTTTAAAGCTGCCTCCATTTCATTGGATCTGGATTTTTTTTACCTGTCTTCTATTACAGGTATTCCCAGAATATTGTGGAAGAGCTGCAAGCTCCAGAACTGAGGTTTCTTGGGTGCTCTTTCTTGCCCTGTGACATTCTGAATCAGAACACTTGGAAAATGTGCCACACTCACAGGGTAAAATACAAAGAAAATAAATCCAAAACTGTGCCTCTGAACTGGTGTGGGATGGATGAGTGGTTTTAAGGCAGAACAGTGCTCAGGCACTTCGGCCCCACGCTGACACCACACCAGAGCCAAGAGGACCTTAAGGCATGGGGCAGGCACTGTAATCCGATTAATGATTGGAAGTAGGGTGGATTTTATTGACTCATCCCTCCAGAGCAGTGCAGGATCTGTTGTGGGGCACAGTGTTTTGTGGTAGCAGTGCAAATGGAGATTCCCTGGGCTGTTTGGCCTCCTGAGCCAGCTTGTTCCAGAAGTGATGATCTGCCTGCTGTAGATGAGATCAGTGATGCCTGTTCTGGGGGAAGCAGAAAACCCAGCAGGAGTGGCCCAGTCTGTTACTCAGGAAGTTTGAAGGCTGCTTTCTGAGCCAGCTACAGCAATGACTTGTCACGAAGTGAGCAAGTGGTAGTGATGAGAACAGAGTTAACAATTCCTGTCTAGGGAGAAAATGTGTTCTAGGGAATTCCCTGTCTTCTGGTGGGGACAGCCTGGCATGTTGGCAGGCATTCCAGCTCCTACCTGCACATCCTTCCCCCAGCAGCCTAACAGCTGCTTAGCTAGGCTTTTCCCTGCCCTGTCACACTTAGACTTACCTTCCAAGGACTCCTGGTGAGTTCTGTACTTCACCTGGGTGAAAAACCTCTCAGAGTGCTCAGAGCTGCTTGAGCAGTTCTGTCAGACAACACGGTGGATGAAAGCAGGCCAGAAAATAATGTGGGAACTTCTGTCAATAACTTCTTCATAGCATACATACAACACAAATTATTAAAACTTGCAGGCATTCTTATAATAGAGAAATTAAAAAGTGGAATTTTTAAATTGCACATTCAGTGTGAAAGCAGCATAAATATGAGAGCAAATCTGAGGTCTTTGGAGCACTTTGGTGTAAGAAGATTGTGGACACTGATGGAGTAGTTGATGTCAGATTTCTAAGTCAGTGCGAGACAGCAGTCAGGGTAGCAGCTGTGAACTAGTCTGCCTCCATTCATGCGTTGAAATACTTATTTTAATGGACACTTTCAAGCTACTATTTTCTTACAGGATAAATAGCAAGTTTTAGACTGCTGTGTCTCTTCTGGTCTTGCCTTTAATGTCCAGATCTTTCTTTGCAGGCATTTTGGGTTAGTTGAGTACTAAGTTTTAATCACGGCTCAGATTGACAAAATCCAGTAGCCACTTCTTGGCCATCTGTGGTGGTAAAAAACAAGTTTGTGCTATATGGGAGTGGGAATGAACAATGTTGCTGCCTCCAGCTTTGAGCATTTCTGTTGGAGCTCTGCTTGGACAAGTGTGAGCAGTAGCTGCATGACGTTGGCTTCACTGCTCACCTTGGGGTGTGGAGTCATGGCAAGACAGTGACAGGGCTGTGCAGGTCCTGGGAGTTGTGAGTCTCTGCCAGGGGATGTTGCTGCCCATGACGAGCAGGTTCCTGTTGGGAGATGCCAGTTTAATCTGAAAGCCTTTTTGTGGAGTCGCTGTTGCTTATCCTGTATCTCTGAAATCGCAGTCCAGTGATTTGTGATCTGGACCAGAAAGAAAGAACACCTTTTTTTTCACTCTGTTCCACAAGCAGAAACAGCTGCTTTGGGTTTCGAGAAGTGCAGCTGACACTGCCTTCCAGGTGTTTGCCTTGGCCTCAGCACTGTTTGAGCTCCTTCTCTGTCAGAAAGTCCCGGTGCCCCTCTTTTGACAGGTGGCTGTGTGAGAAGCAGAGCTCTAGGGCTTGTGTCAGGATGTGACTTCTGTAAGAGCTGCTGTTTCTGTCATTGCTAGTCCTTTCACCCACAGTTTTAAACTACTCTGCAGTCTAGAGGAATCTTGCTGTTTGGTTCCCTGGGGGGAAGATCCAGAATTAGTTTCAGCTAAATGATTTCTCAGTTTTCTGAAGAAATGTTCTGTTAGTTGGAAATAGAAGTAAAATTTTAATTTCATGGTTGAAGTGATGTCTTCTGCTAGGTATGTTTTGGTCTAAGGGAAGTTCCTACCTGTAGGAATAATATACTGAAAAATGGAGCATAAATTGTGAGATACTCTTATTTTGTGTGTGATCACTGAGCAAACTTATCCTGACAGAACTTTACTAGGTACACAACAACTCTGGGTTTCAGACTGGTGTTCTGATTCAGTCTGCAAAGGTAAGGGATTGGGAATAACTAACACTGCAGGCATGTCACAGGGAAGGGCTGCTTATGGTGCTGTACAATATTTAGTCATATCGAGCTTGTGTAAGTTCAGTATAAAAACCATTCCCAATGAGAGATCTTTGCATTTTAAGCTTAGTCAAAGTGTGCCTGAGAGTTGGATTTTTGTTTGGGTCTTATGTAAAAGGTCAGGAGGGTTTTCTTGTCTTTGGACAGCCAGCATGGTACAGGCCAAGGCAGAGCAGGAATAACTCCAGGAAAACATGCTGTTTTCCAAAGGCTTTTCAAGGCTGCCTTCAGAAGTAATTTCATTTGAGTCTCTTCTCTGCAGAAAGTGAATGGAAGGAATTTGTATCCCTTTGGTTAATTCAGACTGGATGGTGGTACCATCTAGTAAAGGGGGGAGGTACCACTTTAATTTGAGCCACTTCTGCCCTACTTGTGAAAGCAAGTTCAGAACCGCCCCCCCCAAGTTTCTGTGCTCCAAACTCCAGTGCTGCCAGTTTCAGTTGCATTTCTCTGTCAGGGCCTGAGCAGCTGCCCCACATGGTTGGGAATGGTGCAGCTCCAAGCACAGAGCTGGTGGCTCTGCTGTTCTGCCAGGCCTGAGCATGGCAGCAGAAGGGAGTCAGGTGTACTTGACACACAGAAAGCACTGGTGCAGAGTTTCCGTGCTTTAGCCAATGCCTGGTTTGTTCAGGACAAACAGTCACAGACTTCTGAATCAGTTTTATGCAGGTGAGGCTTGGCTGTGGTTTGTTTTTCTCCAGAAATCTCTTGGTTTCATAGCCAGACAGAAGCAAAACGAACTTAAAACAGATCAGGGAAGAACGTCATGCATTTTCAGACACTGCTTTAGTGTCATGTGAAACCATTTTGCTCTTGGCACTCAAATTAACTTTAAAAACTGAAAAAGATCTTGCAGCTTGTGTTTGATTATCAAACCTGAAGATTCCTTGGCAAGTGCTGTTGGTGTATTGAGACGATGAAAGCCCGATGTTATGTGTAAAATGTTGCTTTTAGATCTGTAAAGGGATTCTCAAAAGTGCTCTGTAATTACGTATTAAAAACATTCTTCCAAAGTGACTGATGTTTTGTCTGTATTGATGTTGTTTCCAGAATACACCGATGATAGTGCCCTGATTCCCAAGAATTCATCGGTGATTGTGAGGAGAATCCCCATTGGAGGAGTTAAAGCTACCAGCAAAACATACGTTATGTAAGTACCCCAAACATTGGCTTCTTTAGGAGGGGTCAGTGTGCCCACCTTGTTATTGACAGCAGTTACAGAGGCACTCGGATTGTATCTTGCTTGTTAAAGCTGCTGCTGGTGTTTGTTGTCATGGGGTAGACTTTAGTGTGTCTGTCCCAAAGGAGACTTAGATTTTGAGATCTGCTGGGACACAGGGTTCAGACACCAACAACAGTAACTTCTGAGATGATTCTGTTGAGTTTGTTTTGGGGCTTATTTTTCTGAGATGCAAGTGCAGATCATATTTCCTCTTCATGGGGAGATTCCTTATTATATGTGTCTGCTCTTTATTAAAAAGACTGGTATACATTGTAGCATAAACTTAGCATTTGTTCCCATCTCAGAAGAGTCTGATTCTGGATGTTTGACTATTGTCTGCATTTGTGGGAGGTAGGGCAGGATATGGCAGGTATTTTTCTGCCTTAAATCTGGGGGATTGTATAGCAGTTGTGGAGGAAAGACCAAGGATTGCCAGCTGGTGAACCATGCAAACAAGTTTAATTCCTAAGTGATTCCTGTGCATTTCCTAAAGACAGTATCTGAGGCAAGAGAAAAAGAACCATACCCTAACGAGTACTGGCTTTGTGCAAGTGGCATGAAGGAATAGTTAATCTTGTCCAAACTCAAATCTCAGAAGCAGTTTAGCGCATTACCAAATGTAGTAGTTACCTTTCTGAGTCTGTCTGTATCCAAGCTGGGATCTGTGCTCCAGGTTTTAATTCCGTATTCCTAAGGTTTGCACCTGTTTCTCTGTCCTCAATATTGATTAAAATCACAGATACTCAAATGCAATCCTGACTACAGGATTATTGCTGCACTGGTGTTTTCATACAGTCCAGATCTATAATAGCTACATCAGCTCTGTTTGAACGGGCATGTTTTTCAGCCTCCTTAAAGCCATGCCTCTCCACCACCAGCAGGAGATATTATTAGTTTGTGGTTTTGCCATGTCTTTCTAATGTTGGTTCTCAGTAAATAAAGTACCCTGAGGAGTTAGTGTGTCTTGAACAAACAATACAACAACATCCTGGTACCCATGAACTATTTGCAAGCAAAAAATGCTGTATGGATGTGGCTCTGCATGTAACCTTGGGGCATGTTACTGCAGGAGTTGGTGCGGTGCTTCCAGGCTCTCCCTCGGGATTCTGCACCCACAGCACTGTGCCTGTAAACATGGCCTTGCTTTGGGGTTCATTTCAATATGTGCGGAGTGCTGTCCTGTCAGTGCACCTCACCTGGTGTTGTAAAGCCCTCCAAAGAATCAAAGCTGGCATCAAAGATTCCATCAGTACTGGTGTGGGGGGATCAGGGAAGAACAGCATTGCTGTGGTAGAGTCGAAAATTAACCAGGCAGATGAGTTTTGTCTTTGTTAGCTGAAAACACTGCAGAAACCACTGGTAGGGTGGTTAATGTTTGGGAGTGGAGAATGTCTGCTGGAATGGTGCAGAGGCCTTCAGAAAGGCATTACTCACCTTGTAGTAAATGGCTGAAGCAACTATTGTGTGGTAATCCAGAGTATTTCTGTGTACTTCCTCATCTGCAGGAGGTATAATGGGGAGCCTGGAGGGGTTTAGCAGTGTCAGGAAGCTGAGCCTTTCCTTTGGCATGTAAATTCCCCAGCAGCCTTTGCATTGCTTCTGCTCATGGGACTCTTTGGATGATGCATGGATTGTTTGTTAACTCTCTCAGTGGCTGCATGTGTGGTTCATGATGAGGAGCATGCAGGTACAGACCAACGAGTATGTGGAATCTCAGCAAGTTTTCAAATGTAATATATATTTCCTAAAATACTGTAGCATTTTCGAGATTATCTTACAGCAAATTCTGGCAATTAAGACCTTTTTTTTTGTCACAGGACTCCTAAATCGCACAAAATCCTAGAAACTACTTTCAGGTGACATTTCTACTACTATTTTTAGTCAATATAGCATATGTAACATGTTTAATATTTTGGCACTTTGATGGCTAAATATAGTAGATCTCTGAACACAGTGCTTGGGCTTCCACAAAGAAACACTGTTCTAGAGACTGTGCTGCTGACACTGTTATGTTGCCCCTTTGTCACGTGACTGTGTTTTTCACTTGAGCAAACTTGCACTTGTAGATTATCACTGTTCTTTCATAGAAACTTAAGCCCTGTACCTGGTACCTGTGTGTGATACCAGGGATGTACATGTTGGCCAAAGCTATCCCATGCTTCGGTGATTGATTAAGAACTCAGAACTCTAGTACAGACTTCATGGGTTTGATACTTAGAGAGCAGAGACAAATGTCTGAGGACTTCCTCTTGCACTGTTGTGTTCTAGATCTGTAAGTCTTGAGTAATTTGTGACAATATAGAAATGTGATTTGGGGGGTTTTTTTAGTTGTACTGAATGTACCAAGAGAGAACGGTTTATGTTACAAATAAATGTCCATGTTCACTAGAGTGTTGGTGCATAATGTGATGTTCAGGTTCTGGAATCTTTGTGTCGGGTACAAGTGATTTGTTTTAAATTCTGATCACCTTTATTTCTTCTTCTAGAAGTCGAAGTGAGCCAGTGAGTGGAACATCAAAAGCAGTATGTAAAAACACAATCTCACACTTTTTTTCCTACACACTGCACTTAATTCTAAACAATGCATCTTTTTATTAGTTTGCCAAACATTAATATATTTTCCAGTAAAATCTAGTGTATGTTGTAAATACATTGTATTTGATTCAGCATAGTAAAAACTGGGTAATGCCATCATTTGCAGAGTTCTAATGTGAATATTGGTATTTGTGCCTAGTAATGCATTGTATTTCATATTGAATATGCCAGAATCTCTCCTGTATGACTCTGTGTTGTACAGATAATGTATGATCGTTTCCAGATCCTGTAGGCTCAAGGTTTGCACACTGAACATGGTGCCATGTTCTACATCTGTCTGTCTATAGCTAGTGATATGTATGTTTGTATAGGTTGTTGTGTGCTTTTTGTTTCTTGCAATAAAAACTGTTTGGAGTGTATTTTTTGCCATTTTCACATTGTATCACTTAGCTTTTGTTTTAAAATACCTTTTTTTTGCCTAATGGTTTTTGAAAATGTTATCAAAAACCACTGAGAAACCATTATTGTGAAACTTGGTGCTGTTCCTTACTTTTGACTTGGGGGTTCAAACAAATACCAAATCCAGCACATCCCAGATGTTTTCAGGACAGTTCTGTGCAGCTAAATGATTCCTTCTTGTGTCCTTAAATATTTGGGTATTTGTTCCTAAAACTGTATAATTGAAGTGATATTGTTTGGGCCCCTCTGAGTATGGAAATGTCTTTAATAGCCCAACGTGAATTTCAATATCGCTGCTACACAGAGTGGTATTCTAAAGTTCTGCATTTGATCTCTTCCCTTTATCTGGTGAAGCAGTTTAGTTCAACAGTTTGTCTGCAAATGACAATATGTAACACAAATTTTGGCACCAAGTTAGAGCCTGAGGCATTTGGGAGTGAAATCCCTGTCACTGTTCTTAACTTCTGCCTGCAGCATGTTTTTGGATCAGGGTAACTCCAGGGTTGGCTGCTGCTGTAATTCCCAAAGGTTAAGCCTTTCTTTAGTATACCACCGCTTGGAATTCACATTTGGAAAAGGGGCAGCATTTTTCTTCAGGTTTGCAAACACTGTTGTTCCACTGCTAACATTTAATCCCACACGGAAATCCGTGCCTGGTGATGGGCTAGATCTTGGTGTGCCGCTTGGGTCAGTACTGTGTGGAACTATGCTTTTCCAATAGTCCTTAGAGTATCAAAGTACTATTTGGTGGGGTTTATTTTTCATCTTTATTTTAAGTATAACTGCTTCTCCTTCACTAGACTGGTATGAGGCATTACACTAACCCTGGATCATTGGTTCTGATCACTTGATCAGCTGTTAGGATAACTTAACCTAGAAATTCCTGAACTCTGGAGCTGTGTTCTAGGAAGAATACAGCCTGTGGGTCCCATGAGAACAATCAACCTCAAATTGAAAACTTGCTGCGTGTAGGTCTAAAACCACTAAATGTAACATCCATAATTCTATTGCTGATTGATTGAAATTCCTTTTGGAGATGAATGCCTCTCATTGTGAGTTGGAGTTAGTTGAACTGGCCCAGTGACCCTAGCAGTTAATGTAATGCATTTATGTAAACCACGCCTCTCATTGTGAGTTGGAGTTAGTTGAACTGGCCCAGTGACCCTAGCAGTTAATGTAATGCATTTATGTAAACCACGTTTATAGTATTTGATCTAATTCAGATGGGTTTTTATTTCTTGAAAACAGTTCTTTTTCTTTTTGTTTACTAGCATGTGTATAAACACAAACCACATGTTCATAAATAAAGTTAACATTCTTTTAGCCTCGTGTGTTCCCTGGCATGTCTGTATTACATTGCTCAGTAGCATCTTAACCATAAGCTAACATAGATGTGTCAAAAAGAAAAAAGGAAAAATCCCGGAGTGGGAGGGAAGACTTAGTATGAGGGAGAACCAACAGCAGGAAGGGCAAAGCAAAGACATTCCCTGGCGTGCTCTGTCTGTCCCTGGCCTGGGAGGGTGGAAGCCTTGCATCCCTCTGTACAGGCCCTCTCTGTCTCACTGGAAAAGCCCTGCAGCCTCAGCAGCTTCTGGGGCTGGAGACACAAACAGTTGATTCTTAAAGTTAATTCAGGTTGAGCTGGGGGGGTGGGTGGTTTGTTTGCCCCTTTTTTTTTTTTTTAAATGCACATATTTCTGCATGTATTTCAGAGCAGAACCTGGGTCTTGATGTGGTTGGAGTAAATCACTAGGAATCTTGTCAGTTATTGATGCAGAGTGAAGCTGCAACATTAAATTCAGTTAAGATTTCTTTTTTTAAAGGATGCACAAAAGCTTCTTTTTCATATTTCTTCTTGTTACTCATACTCTTGTTGTCATACTCTTCTGCCAGCTGCCATTCCACCCTTGGCAATGTGTGCTGCTCTTGGCACAGCAAAAGCCAGGGCATGGGGCCTTTCTGCTTTAGGGTTGGTGTCTCAGTACCTTCCAGGCTCTCAGGCTGGGCTTTGTCCTTGGAGGCTGCAGAAGGGCTGAGCTATGCTCATTGGTTTAGTACTGTCAGGCACAACTGGGAGCCTTCCTGGCTGAACTTTAAATGTAGCCAAGCTCCGGGTTTGGGGAAAGTGATTTCAGTGTAGCACTCCAACAGTGAGATCAGCCTTTTCTTCCTCTTCTATGCCCCTTTGCCCAGTTGGCTTTGTGTTAGTTTCTTTTCAGTCTGCTGCATGATACAGAAGTTAAAATATTGGCTGTTGAGTTTAGGGTTTCGGGGTTGCTTTTTCTGGGGTTTTTTGGGTTTTAGTAGCAATAGTTCTGCAGTGTTACCTTAGGGTTACATACAAGTTTATAGAGATGTTGTTTCTACTTCACCGTTTTGAGGGACTGCCAGGAAATACTTCAGTAGAAATTTGAAAGGAAAAAATAGGCAAAAATGTAGGATCATGGAAAGATGGCCACGGGCAAATGCACTGAAGAGTACGTTAATTATCTGTTTGCTGCTGTTGGTAACTGTTCAGTATCACCTCCTTTAAGAAATTAGACTGATGCCGGCAGGCTGAATAATAGCAGCTTCTTAAAAAAATAGAGGAAAGAATTAATAGTTCATTAACTGTTGTGTTTCAATTCCTAGTCAGTACTAGACTGTTTAACACTAGAGCTTTCCTAATTTCTTGTTTGTTTCTGAAAAAACACAAAATTATAGCTGTGCCTGCCCTGAGAGAGCACTGGCCTGCTTTTTCACGTGTAAAAGAGTGTCATATGGAGCATGAAGCTTCAAAATGCTTGTCCAGACCTCTTTTTGAACACAACTAGGTACAGAGCGTTCTGGAAAGAAAGTTAAATCTTGTGGTAAGACTTGCAGTGGAATGAAGGTCTTTTTGTCTAGATATCTGTGTTCCTCTTCAAAGACCTTTTCAAGAGCACTTTAGTCAGTAGTACAGGAATGCTCTATGTGCTTTCATGAAAACACAGAAGATTAACAACTTACTGATGTGAGAAATCATCTTGTGCATGGAGATATTTTCCCAGAGTCTGCTAAAACTGTTCCCTTGAATTCTCCACTATGTTAGGTAGTAAAGGACAAGACCTTCTTTAAGGAAAGGTTTTCATCTCTTTGCTGACCTGTTTAGTGACCTCTTGGAGAGCTGTTCAGTTCACATTGTGAAATTTTATTCTACATTTTTGAGCAATTTAGATGTAAAAAGCGGTGATTCAAGTGTCTTTCTGGTACTGTTATGCTAGCTCTAGTACTGCTCATGGCATGATGCAATTCAATATACTGCAGAAAGAACTAGGTGGAGTTAACCTTTTTACTTGTGGCAAAACTACTCTTCAGCACTAGTTCTCTGACTTCTAGCCTGGGGACTTCATTCCTGAGAGCTGTTCCATAGGCAGGTGGGAGGAGAAAAATGGAGACAAAAATTCCAGGCTTGTGCTCTGAAACCATGTTTTCAACATCAGGAGTATGCTTTGCACTTTCTTTTGTTCATTTAGCACCAGGCTGCTATTAAAGATCAGGTTTGGTCTGATTGCAGGGAATAATCTAAATTGTCACTCTTTACAAACTGATTTGGAGGTAGGGCCTGTGGTCTAATAACATACAAGAAATCAGTTTTCTCAACTTTCATAATCTATTCTGTCATTATAAACACCTTTATGTAAATGATTTAAGCAGTTGGGTTTTTTCCAGACAAAGTGGCAGGTTGTGGTTGCTTTGATTGGCTTTTATCTGGGTTTATTTTATCTGGCAGATTGGCTTTTATCTGGGTTTATTTGGGTACTGACAGGAGGAGCAGAGTATGTGTTTCGGGTCTGCTGGGCCTGGCCTTCATTCTGACAGGCATCTGTGGATTCACAAAATCATCACTGTGTGCATTTAGAAATGATGAGACATTCACTGATTCATTTACAAACTACTCTAATATTAAGTTATCTGAAGTGGTACTTCTTCCTCAATTAAACTTAAAAATTTTTTTAATCCTTTTTAGCTGAAAATTGACAGCTTCCTTATCCTTTTGAAAGAGGTCTCTCTCTGAGATATTCTTAGCAATAAGTAGATCTCCAGTGGGGTTGGTTATTTTAATTTCTTCTCATAAGCATTTAGAAACTCTTAAGCCATCATAGATTTGGACTTTGTTTTGAATAAATACAAATTACACTGGGTTGGGATTGCCTCTCAGGGGTGACACTCGGGGTATAGTGCAGACATTCAGACTATAGTAGAGGTTATCGATTGCTGTGTTTTGACTGTAGAACTTGAATATGTGTTTAATTTTTTGTGAACAGATTGATGACTCTTCTGCATCTATTTCTCTGGCCCAGCTTACTAAGGTATATATATATTCTTGTCAAATACTTTAAAAAGTGTTTGCTTCCTATTTTTAAGTTGGTACTGTGATCTATAGGTGGATAACTGTTGTAATTGGGAAACCCCTATTAATTTTTAATAAGTTAAAGTATTTATTTTAACTTAAAAAATGTGTGTATATTTTTATACTATCCTGTAAAGAGTAGTTCCCAGTTTGGGAAGATAGAAGGGGAGTACCTTATCAGCCTCAGCATAATGTTGCAGTATTACTCATCCTCAAGACACAAAGAAGAAGCTCTTCAGAAGCTGTTTTACCGTTTTTCATACGTTTCATTAATTTTGCGTTGGAAACTAACCCAGTTTGTACAGAAGAATTTAATTGGCTGTAAGTTACGGACATTCCGGGGGGGTATGACCAGCCACAAGAGAAGCGGTTCTGTACCATGGACAATTGCATGGCTATTTTTGAATCCCTAGTCATAGTTACAGACCCATTCTCTGAATGCTGCACAATTCCATAAATTGTGGGATCTATACAGTGGACAACCCAATCTAATTTGTTTGAACGCAGACTGTGGAAATTGTGTAAATGTACCTCATTGTTTATAGGAATATACCAATGTGTATGTGTGGCATCTGAGCAGCTGTGATCTTCTGAAACTGTTGTAATGCCATGTTTTTTTTCGGGAACTGCTTGCATTTTTGCTCACCAATGTGTAATATGTCTGGGAAAGCACTAGTGACTGCACTGTGTGGACAGGCAAATGCTCAACCACCAGTCCCTAAAGCTACAGGCAGTAGAGTAGGTAGGGCCTGAGGCAGAGCAGCTAGTTCTTTGTCCTCAATATAAAGGCTGGAGTACATTTCTAATAAAAAGAAGTCTCTTCTCACTGGTAACTTCTTCCCTCTTCCCTACAGAAATGAAATTGTATACATTTGGCAAAAAAAAAAAAAAAAAGCAAAAAAAAAAAACCCTCTAGTTTGGGAGGTAGCCACCCAAAGAATTGGTCCCCATTAATGCTGTCCCTAAACGTGTCCTCGGGTCTGTAACCTCATGTGAAGTTTTATTCTAAAATGTGCAAAGCTGTCCAAGGGGTGGGGGTACACATTTAAGCTTTTGAGGAAATTTTAAGTATTTCAGAAAAATGCAGGAAGATGACACAAGCGGCTCAGCACTGTTACTCCCTTTAACCGCTCTAGTGCAGCCCGGCTCAGCACGGAGGCAATGTGTTAACAGTTCTCTGGTGATTATTACTATGTATGAAATGCCATATTTGAATTTTGGTCTATTCCTACTAATGTCTTGTGGCTTTTGGACGTGTTTTGTAAACTGTTTGGGTTCAAACAAATTAGTCAAGTATTATCTGTAAAGCTTTCTGTAACTGTTAATGGAAATGATTTCATAGCTGGCGATCCGGATTCTGTTACTATGGAGAAAAACTGTGTATATGAAACAACCATTTAATAAAATGTTGAAACTAGTTGGTTGCTTTTGTGAATGAATGCATACAAAACCAAACCATGAGTGCTTGAGCTGAGTGATAGGTGCTTGAAGGCCCAAGTCATTTACAGTCACTCCCTTAGACCCTGCTTGTATCTGGACTAGTGTGTAATTAAAACATTTGAATAAATATGACTTAAAAATCAGCTGGCTTCAGTAATTTGAAGATCTAGTTGTGCAGAAGGTTTATATTACAATTTGTGTGTTAAAAGGACATAATCAACTGGAAAAAACTGCAGGTTGTGTTCACTGTAGTTAAATCACTTCACAGGAAGAAGTTAGGAGGGAGGAACATGCAGTCTGGACTGCCTGCAGCTCCTGATGGGCAAATTTCTGCTGAAAAGAATCTTCTACCTTGCTGAGGGATTGTTAAATGCTTGAGTCCTTTTAATACTTCTGTGTCTGAAGCTGAGTTTCAGCAAGCAAACCTAACTGCCCCACCTCTGCAGTTCTGTGTCCTTTTAATACTGCAAAATGTAAATAATGCTGTTTGTATCCCTCTTAATTCCATGTCCAGTGGAGAGCTTCTCCTGCATATAGTCTGGAGCTTAAAAATCAGTGTAAAAGTACTGACTATTGTGGTTTATCTACACATAGCTTCAGTCCTCTGAAGGAAATTGGATTGGTTACACAAGTCTTGCTGTAAGGTACAAACAGAGCCTAAGGTTTGAGTGCCCAAGAGTGCTCTTTCTAATAGGTTCTCAGGCACATAAACATCATGTCATGGCGTAAGGACTCCCCAGACCATCTTCAGCACAAATCTGTTTGGTATAAGCAGCTGCTCTCATGCAAGCTCAGCTAGTGTAGTGCTGCTCTTTACAGGATTGGATGAGTGGTGTTGTCTTGGGCTGTGTGGGCTTAAATGTGTTTCTAATGTGTGTGTCAAATAATTACCTGTTGCACAGACTGCCAATCTGGCTGAAGCCAATGCTTCCGAGGAGGATAAAATAAAAGCTATGATGACACAGTCTGGCCATGAATATGATCCAGTCAAGTAAGTGTTGCTAATGTGAAACTTGTTCTTTGAAAGTCAATGTAAAAATTGTAGAGATGGTTTGTTTTAAGAGAGGCACATGAATCTCTTTTTCTTTTTTTCCTCAAATACTTGTAGTTACATGAAGAAACCTGTGGGGCCACCTCCACCCTCATACACCTGTTTTCGCTGTGGCAAACCCGGCCACTACATAAAGAACTGTCCAACGAATGGGGTAAGATTTGGGGGACTTGGGGGTGCTCAGTTTTTAATTTTTATGTGGAGACTTACATAACAAACGCGTGAATACTCACAGTAGGAATTGTTGCTTTTGGTGTGAAATACAGAGGTTACATAGCAGTGTTGCAAAACCCTTTGGATTAAAAAAAAAACTGGAATTATAAATGTAAAATTGTCTTTTCACTAGGTCACAGGCACTAAATATTCCCATAGATCTTTCTCTGCGAACCTCTGCTTATAGCTTGATATATCTCAAAATAAGTTCCTCTAAGCCCTGAATCCAGCTCTTGCCCTTTAGAGGAGGAGCAAGTTTGGGGATTTCATCCTTAAGTAACCTGTAGGTAAGCCAAAGAATGAATTCGAAATATTGCTCCAGCCTCTGTAACACCATGGCTGCATTAATTTAGGGAAAAGGGTATTTTAATCCAACAACCCTTATGCTAGGTAAGAGGAGAGGGTTAAAGGCTTTAGTGCTTAAAATAGTCATTGAAATCTCATTTTCAGTGTGGGCCTTGAGATATATTTGCATTTCTTAACAGGACAAAAATTTTGAGTCTGTTCCCAGAATTAAAAAAAGCACAGGAATTCCAAGAAGTTTTATGATGGAGGTGAAGGACCCCAATACAAAGGGTGCCATGCTGACGAACACTGGGAAATATGCAATTCCAACCATAGATGCGTAAGTATGGGATTGGTTCAACTGATCCAAAAATGGAATGAGAGAAACCAGAGGGAAATGCGTGAGTGGCAGTGCAGCCATATTGGCCAGCATCTGGAATTGCAGGGAGGAAGCATTGGCTCTGTGTCTCAACTTAAAAATCCATGCTGCTGCCTAACATTAAAATAGGGGGTCCTGCTGCTAGTGCCCCCAGGAGTTGGTTTAACGTGGGGTGTGCTGAGACTATTTCTGCAGGACATTTCAGCAGGGTTGGTAATTGGGATTGTTCTCTCTGGGAGCTCATTTGCTTCTGGTTTGTCTTTCAAAAGTTTCATGTAAAATGTAAGAAAGCAGCTGTTGGACTGTGATTCTCTCCCTCAGATGTGAAGCAAGTTTTCCTGTTCCTATACACTAAGAAAACACTTGTGTGTGCTGAGCACAGTAGTTGTTCTAAAATACACTTGGTAGCCTATCTTGTTTTCTCTCCTGGATGTCCTTTTTTGGAAGCTGTAACACAGACTTCTTTCAGTTTGAAAATGTAATTACTGGGAGAGCAGCTTTATCCTGAGCCTCCAATTTACATTTTGCCTCTGGCAAAGGAGAGCTGGGATTCATTTCCTCTAATACGAGCTGTCAAATATTTTTCTAGTCTGAACTGATTTCTTGGTTGATCCAATGAATGGGATAGTTCTTGAGGAGAATTCCTCCCTCCCTCGTCTTGTATTAGGGCTATAGAAAAGTAGTTCAAACTAAACAGCTGTGTTTAGGAAGGCTGATGGAGAGGGAGAAGAATCCCACGTATTATCTTTCTTTGATAAAATTGAAAGCTTGGAAGAGTTTACCCTAACCCTTATCTTTTTTCTTTTGCTTTCCCCACCATACCTCCAGAGAAGCTTATGCTATAGGAAAGAAGGAGAAGCCTCCCTTCCTACCAGAGGAACCATCTTCCTCTTCAGAAGAAGATGATCCTATACCAGATGAGCTCTTGTGTCTCATCTGTAAGGATATAATGACAGATGCGGTTGTTATTCCCTGCTGTGGAAACAGTTACTGTGATGAATGTAAGTGTTACTGCCAGGTTTGTTAATTCCAAACATCAAATTTGATCTGCTGAGAGTAGAAATAGGAGATAAGGAAATTGCTGTGTTAGTTCTATTGGATACTTCAGTGTGTCCTGAACAGAAAAAGATTCTTCTTGCATAGATGGTGAAAAAAAGGCAGAAAGCTTTTTTCCCTTCTTAAGTATCTAGCTAAATCCTCTTTACCTGCCGAAGGAAGAGTATGAGGGGAGTGCATATTAGTGCAGGTGGTTACAGTATTAGATATCAGATGTATTTATTTTGTCCACAGCCTTTCCCTCACAAAGAATTCTATCTCCAACTTTGGGCACTTACTGCAGTCTATAAAGAGCCAAGACAGAGGCATTTCATCCACATTCTTCACCTAGGGCTGGCTAAAACCTTCAGAACTCGAACCTGTTTATGATTTTTTTTTAATGTGTTTTATTCGTTACCATGGAAAAGACCTCTTGCTGTACTAGAAAAAGGTCCAGTTGAGATGTCACATACCAGTCTGCTCTGTATCTTTACATATTACCACATTGAAATATCAAACCTATGCTATATCCTAGAAATTTTCATAGAATTTCAGAATGGTTTGGATTGGAAGGAATCTTAAAGCTCATCTCATTCCAACCTCCACTGTCCCAGGTTGCTCCAAGCCCCATCCAGCCTGGCCTTGGACACTTCCAGGGGTGCCACAGCTTCTCTGGGCAACCTGTTCCTGTGCCAATTTTTTTCACTATTGAACATTTATAGCTTCGTGTTTTTCATTCAAGACCATATTTCCCCATTAACTTTATGCTTGTTTTTGTAATTAATGAGAACAAAAAAAGTTTACTTAGTTTGGCTAAAAGCTACTTTGATATTCTTATTATTCGCAGGTATTAGAACAGCACTGCTGGAGTCCGAGGAGCACACGTGCCCTACCTGCCATCAGACAGATGTTTCTCCCGATGCTTTAATTGCCAACAAGTTTCTGCGCCAGGTAATGTGGCGACTTTAGCCTGAACTCTTTGTTAGAAAAATCTATTTGTAAAATAGATAGTTAAAAAATATTAGTTTAGATCTCCTTAAGCAAGGCTGAACTAAGCAAGGCTATATTTACTTTTCAAATATGTTATCTGTTCTTACAGAAGCCTATGGCTCATTAGAGACAATCTGGCAAATTCAGGACACAGTGGTGTTTAATGGGATGTCCTCACTTTCAAACTGGGTGTTAACAGCAAAGTATTTTTGATCCAGACACTCTGAGGTACCAGTCATTGGTAACAGAGTTTCATGGGATGTGCTCCTAGCTGTGTGTTGGTTGGGTTTAGGATTGATAGCACTTACAGGAACACAGTGAGTTTCCTCTAAGGAGGCTTTTGTCCATATTTCTACTGAAGTTTATTATCACCTTTTCAAACATGTTTCCCTACCTCTAGGCTGTGAACAACTTCAAAAATGAAACCGGTTACACCAAAAGGCTCCGTAAGATTCAGCAGCAACAGCAGCAGCAACAGCAGCAGCAGCAGCAGCAGTTGCCACCACCACCACCACCACCACCACCACCCCCCCTGATGCGGCAAACGATAACGCGCAACCTACAGCCACTGCTGCGGCCAGCCATGGCCAGGCAGCAGGATCCACTCATGATCCCGCTGGCCTCCCTGGCTTCCCGCTCTGCCCTCTCATCCCTGGGTCCTGGACCATCCATGGCAGCTGGGCTGCCAGTGAATCCGTCTTCTGTGGTTGTCTCTGATCTCCCTCCAGCAGTGTCCCTCTCTCTCCGTGGGGAAAAGCCAGATGGACCTTTCCGGTAAGGAAATCTGGAGATCAATAAGAATATAAAAGGAAACAAAATGCTTAAGTTAGATTTTTCTTGAGCTTCCCAGCTAGCACCTTATGTATGATTAGTGACAGCTGCCAGTCATTGTGGAAGTTGTGGATTTATTTTTTCTTCGAATGAGAAGACTTTGGTAAGCGGAATGTGTACTTCATGCAAAAATTTTCTTGGCAGTATTTCTGTTTGGTTCCCTTACCAGTCATTCAGCACCAGTTTACCCTGAAGGAGAGACTGTTTTTTTGTTTGAAGTGGCCAGCCGTTCCTAGAGTAGCCATTTAGTTCATCAGACCTTAGTGTCTCATTAACTTCTCTTTAGTACTGAAGAAATAATATTTTCATGCAGAAACCTGTACCAATGTTTATGTTATATGCTTTAACCTTGTTGCCTTGGATGCAAAGAGGCACTGTGTCCAGAGGGCTGCCAGGCTCAGCTGTGCTGTCAATGCAAGGATCACAATTCAGAGGAGCCTCCAAGGCATCCTCTGATCTAGCACAGAAACATTTTCTAATGGAATTTCAGTTGTTGCATCTTGCAAAGCTGAGGTTCAGTGCATGGGTTATATGGATTCTCATCCTTTCAAGTGCTGCTTAATCAAATATTTTTCCAGAGAGCTTCCTCTCTAAATGCCAGTATCCAAACAGACTCCTCAGCAGTGCTTCCTCCGTAGCCTGCCAACTTCACAGCTGTAAATCTGGTGAAGATTATTTTAAAATATTTTTTTCATTTAGTGAAATAAGACTTTTCTCACCTTGGACTTTATATTTCAAAATATATATTATATTTCACTTCAAAGCAGTGTTTCAATAATAAAAATGTGTGGTTTTTGTAGAGATGCTGATGCTGTTTTGCCTCCTGCTCTGATGACCGCTGCTGAGCTTTCCAAATCTTCCCCTTTGTCAATCAGCAGTTTGTTGGAAGAGAAGGTAAATTTTATTTCAACACATGCAATGACTCTTATGTTCTAGTAGAGCTTATTTTGTGACTGTTTGCATTTATTCCCAAGGGCTATCAGGTTCCTGTACTGAGACAACCAGCGATACCAAGTCTTCTGGGCCCTCAAGGACAATCAATACCCACAACTGGTAAGGAACTAGAACTTTAGAATTTGTTCTAAAAAATTGTCTTCAGATAAATTTACTGGGACCTTTTTTTTCCTGTCCCTGCTGCAACAGGTCATCCAATGAGAGCTGGAGCACTTCGCAGGCCAGGCTGGGAACTGTAAGTATTCAACAGAAATTCAATGTATTACTAGTTGTAACTGGTTAAATTGGTCTGTAGTACAGACAGCACTTAGACAACAGCTGGTTTATAATGAAATAATAGTTGTGGAGAATACAAGTGGTAATTAATTTTCAAATGGCTTAATTTAAATTAGCTTTAACAAAGAGGACCTGTGCTTACAGTAAGATTATTTTAAAATAAAACTTCAGTACATAATTGAAAAGAAGATTCTGAATAATGAACACTTTTTGAGGAAACCAAAATTACATGTAAAAATTAAATGTAATTAAAAGATCTGATGGAAAAGCACCCTTTTGATTACTGACTGAATAGGGCTGAAGAGATTGATTTCCCAGTAGAAATCAGCGCCAACATTCTTTCTCTAACAACTTAGTTGGTACTGATTGAGCAAATTATTGAAAAATTAGAGGCTGTTGTTTTTATGACAGTTTTGTATTTCTCCAGTTCAGTCATCTCAAAGTGCCAAGCTGCTTTTTCTCATTGGAGAGGGGAGCCTGTTGATCTGTTATTGCAGTGTCAAATTAGTCCTTCATTTGTTAGAGATTTGTTACAGCCAGGTTGTAAGGGTCATTGTTTTTATAAAGTCTTAAAGATAAAACAAATTCCACGATCGATCCCCCAGATTTTCTAAAATCTCAGATCCACTAAACAAGAAAAAAAAACAATTCAAAGACAAAAACAGGCCAAATACATCCTGAGGCAGGAGCTCAGGATGCGAACATGGGAGAGGTTAGGAGATGTCTGAGAGGTGAGTTAATTCCTGCGCAGTGCTTGGAAGCTCAGGAGCACAGAGCTCAATGCGTGTCCAGGAGGGGCAGAGGAGCAGTGGGTGCTTGGTTCATGGAAGATGGGGGTCTCATGGCAGCCTCGCCCACAGTCCCAAAGCTGAGTGTAAGGAGAGAAGGCTGAGGGAGCTGCTGGGGTGAGGACGTGCAAGCCAAGTGCAAGGCTTCAGGACTGAGTGTAGACTCGAGTGAACAGAAAGCCGGAGACCAGTGAGAACCAGGAGCGCTCCCGCCGTGCTGCCACTTCGCTTTTCCTCTGTACGCTCAGGGCAGGCTGTGACAAACAGTGACACGTGTTTTTGGGTTTCTTTAAAGTTCAAATCGAGGACGCCCGCACAGTGACCGTGCCCAAAGGACTCAGGCCCCATCACTGCCAGCATCAGCACCAGTCTTTGTGCCTGTGCCTCCACCTCCCTTGTATCCTCCACCACCCCATGCACTTCCTCTTCCTCCGGGGGTACCACCACCACAGTTTCCTCCTCAGTTTCCACCTGGGCAGCCTCCATCCGCTGGGTACACTGTCCCCCCTCCTGGATATCCCCCAGCTCCTGCAAACATGTCATCAGCTTGGGTCCCAACAGCAGTGCCAGCGGCTCATTCAAACACCATCCCAACGACACAAGCACCTCCTCTCTCTAGGGAGGAGTTTTACAGAGAGCAACGGAGGCTTAAAGAGGAGTAAGTATTTGGCTCGCTAATGTTGCCTTGTTTTCATGTCTGTATCGGGGGAGCGTATTGGACTGCAGTTACACTAAAGTGCATCTGGCCTAAGCAAAAGTGACATAGTGTTTCTTCCAATATACTTTTCGTTGCAGATGGTAAATATGCAAAGCTAAACCAAGACAAATGTAATTCTAAAACTTTTCCTAAAACTTGTAGGAACTGTTTTTGCTTAAATAGGATGTTCACCTTTTGCATTGCATGCAGTAAACATTTTCTCTTATTGGCCATGTTTTGTTTCTTGATGTCTTTTGTAATAAAGGTCAAACTATAATTGTAATAAAGGTCAAACTTATTTTAACAGGGAAAAGAAAAAGTCCAAACTTGATGAGTTTACAAATGATTTTGCTAAGGAATTGATGGAATATAAAAAGATTCAAAAGGAGCGTAGGCGTTCGTTTTCCAGGTAACTGCTTTACATGTCCGTAATGGAGAAGCAGATTGTCTAGAGGAATCAGGAGGAGTTCCACTCCACCTCCCTGACGTTAGATGGACTGGATGATTGAGGGATGAGCAGTGACAGGAGTATCATATGCAGGTTATTGGCTCCAGTGTGGCAGAGATTGCAGGTGACTGAATTAGCATTGGGCAGCAAGGCACTAAGGAGTGTTAAGGGTCTGTCTTGCTAAGGTGTCTCTGCAGTGACGTCCTTCAGTGACAGACAGCCCTGAGGAGGCCAGAGACAGAATAGCTGTAAGGGCTGGATTTTCAGCATCTCCCTATTCTGATTGCAACCAAGCACACCAAGCACTTTGGAGGAGATAGGTGAGAGAAATTGTCCTCATTTCTGCTTTTGTCCATCTCGTTTGGATACATGAGATGTTTGAAGCTGGACTGCAAACTGAGGGCTTTCATTTGTTTGTTGACATTATTAAATTTTTCTTGGGAATTAAAAGCTCAGACTTGTCTGTAAGGAAGTCTGAAATTGGTGAGGGACTTGGAGAGGAGGAATGATGCTAATGAACATATGAAGAATCATGTGAAATGGTTCTTTAAAAAATAGTAGAAGAAAAACCTGAGGGTAGCTGCTATTTTCTGTCCCCAAAAATCCCTTGGGCAGGAGTAGTTGTTAGTGATGCTGTCAGGAGCTTTCCCAGAGTCGTGGCACTGGGGCATGTGACTTGAGACTGAGGTTAGAAGCTTTTAGACAGGATTTTTCTTGCAATGCGGTCACTTGCCTTGGTTAGAGCTGGAGGGATGTGCAGGACATTGTTGGGACACCTCCCTGGCAGTGTGGATTCCACAGGCCTGTCTGTAGGTCCTTCGCAGTATTAGGATTGTGCATCCTGTCCAAGTTCCCAAAAAAGGGTGAAGTTAACTAGAACGAGCCAGCATTTTAACATTGGGCTTTGCTGTCTTCAGGCTGAGTGTTTTCTCGATGTCTGATTCTGCACTGTAGCCACTCAGACTTGCTCTTTTTGCATCTTACTGCAACAAAAATGATTTGCACAGCATGTGGTTGCTAAGTAGTGACAAATGTGCGTGTTCCCGTACCAGTAGAGGCCAGTGTAACCACCTGAAATCCATCCGTAGCTCTGGTAGCTCATGTGATAGAGTGAGTGGAAGTAGACTGACCCTTCTGTGTGTTCTGACACTAACAAAGCAGCAGCTGTTCTGTATTGTGAGCAGAAACTTTAACGTGTTACCACGTTCTTTGATTTGCAGTAGCTTTATGTCAGCAGCTGAAAGAAGCTTTGACATAAGCATGTGGAGAGGAAAGAAAAAATAAATGTGGGAGGAAAAGATTTGGGGAGAATGACTGTTTGGAATTAACTTTTTTTTTTTTTTTTGTGTTGTGTTTTTTTAAGGTCCAAGTCTCCCTATAGTGCTTCATCTTATTCTAGAAGCTCGTACACCTACTCCAAGTCACGCTCAGGTTCATCGCGCTCCCGCTCCTACTCGCGCTCCTTTAGCCGCTCCCATTCCCGCTCCTACTCGCGGTCGCCACCATATCAGAGACGAGGCAAAGGGAAGAGTCGAAACTACCGCTCCCGGTCACGGTCCCACGGTTATCACCGCTCCCGCTCGCGCTCGCCCCCATACAGGCGCTACCACTCCCGCTCCCGGTCTCCGGTCTTCAGAGGCCAGTCCCCCACCAAACGGACTGTCCCGCAGGGTGAGGCCGAGCGTGAGTACTTCAACCGCTACAGAGAGGTCCCCCCGTATGACATGAAGGCTTACTATGGCCGCTCTGTGGACTTCAGAGACCCCTTTGAGAAGGAAAGATACAGAGAGTGGGAGAGGAACTACAGAGAGTGGTATGAGAAGTTCTACAAGGGCTATGCTGTGGGTGCTCAGCCGCGGCCTCCAGTGAGCAGAGAGAACTTCTCCCCAGAAAGGTTTGGCCCACCTGGGACCAGACGAGAGAATTCACCGTATGCTCGGGGACGGAGGGAGGAGTATCCCGCTGGGCAGAGCCACAGGAATCGTAATATAGCTGGAAACTACCCTGAAAAGCCTGGGAGAGAGAGCCATGGCATCAAAGATCCTACAAAATCAAAAGAGAAGGAGGTGGAAAATCCACTGGGAGATGGCAAAGGCAATAAACATAAAAAACACCGGAAGAGAAGAAAAGGGGATGAGAACGAAGGATTTCCCAACGCTGAGCTGTTAGAAGGGGCAAGAAAACCAAGAGAGCCAGTTCCAACAGAAGATGCTAAAACAGACTCTCTGTTCATGCTGCCAAGCAGGGATGATGCCACCCCTGTAAGGGATGAGCCCATGGAAGCGGATTCCATTGCTTTCAAACCAGTGTCTGAAAAGGAGAAAAAAGAGAAGGATAAGCCAAAAGCAAAGATTGAGAAGACAAAACGGAAAGTAGAAGTGGCAGCTGCTCCGAAGAAAGACAATGTAGTGAAACCAGCTAAAGCTTCCCAAGAAAAGGTAGACCCCGATCGTGAAAAATCTCCTCGAACAGAACCTCCTGTGAAAAAAGTCAAGGAAGAGCTGCCAAAGACAGACAGTGTTAAAACCTCTTCCTCTCAGAAGGATGAGAAGGCTCTTGGTACCCCACGGAAGGCTCACCCCAAAGTGGCAAAGGATCACCCAGAAACCAGACCAGCCAAGGAGGAGAAGGCAAAGAAAGAGCATCCAAAAGAAGCCAAGGCAGAGAAGCCCTCCAGCAAGGAGGATAAGTCAAAAAAACCTGCTGAGAAAAGCAAACTTTCCGATGCCAAACCTGAGAAAAGGAAAAGAAAAGCAGAGGAAAAGGGTGATAAAGAACATGAAGCCACTTCTGCAAAGGCCTCTAAACCTGAAACAGCAGAATTGAAAACGTCGCCCAAGGGGAAGGCTGAGCCTGAGGGGGAGAAAGGAGAGCGAACGCCAGAGAAGGATAAAGCTGCTTTTCTTAACAACCCCTCCAAAAAGATTAAACTTAACCGAGAAACTGGAAAAAAGATTGTGAGCGGAGAAAACGTACCACCTGGAAAAGAAGCTGTGGAGAAACCTGAGCCCAGCAGCAGCAAAGTTAAAGCGGAAAAGGCAAAGGGAAAAGCAAGAAGGAAAGTGACAGCAGCTGATGGCGCTAGCTCAACTCTTGTGGATTACACCAGGTACCTCAGCAGTTCTTTTCTTTCTTTCCACCCCCCCCCCTCCAGTTTTCTATGGTGCCTAATGAAAAGAACAGCTAAATTTGTGCTACACGAGGAAATAATCCATGATCTTCTGTGTGAAACTATACTTTGGTCAAACTCAAATGTTGTTAAGGAGAACGAGTAGTTTGTACTGCCGCACAGGAAGCTGGTAGGGTTAGTTTATTGGTGATGCAAACTCAAAACATTTAAGGTATTTGTTGGAGACTTAAGATAGTGTCTTGGTAATCTGAAAAACTTTTAAAATGTCCATTCTAAGGAAGAACCCTGGGGCATAAGGATAAAACTTTGGCTAAAACTTTGGCTCTCTGTACCTCTCCATAATTGCTTGCTTTCGTGTTGAAAGAAGAATGGGTATCTAATTTATCTGCCATTGGGTGAAATAGGACATGAGGGAATTACCAGATCAGACAGTCCCCAATCTGATAATCTTGTGTCTTTGTTAATTAAATGTATAGTAGCAAGATACTAAATTAATTGATTGCTCATAATCTCAGCCAGTGGACTCAGCCTTTCTCTTGTCTGTTCCCTTAACTGAACATCTTTTGGAAAAATGCTGAGAATTTAGAATTGAAACACAAGGCAGTTTATAAAATGTTCCCAAAGCTGGCTGTGTGTGCATCTCATTATTAATGTCCATATTTTTCCTTCCAGCACGAGTTCCACTGGGGGAAGCCCTGTCAGGAAGCCTGAGGAGAAGCCAGACACCAAACGAACTGTCATTAAGACTCTGGAGGAGTATAACAACGACATAACAGCCCCTGCTGAGGATGTCATTATCATGATCCAGGTCCCTCAGTCCAAGTGGGATAAAGATGACTTTGAGTCTGAAGAGGAAGATATCAAATCCACCACCCAGGTGCCCCCAACTGTAGGAAAACCTTCCAGTGTTATCAAACCTGTGAGTGCAAAGGCACCAAACCCCCTCAAACACACTGAAAAGGAGACAGAGCCTCTGGATAAAATACAGAAAGCTGCAAAAGAGGCGAGTTATGAAAGTGCCCAACACGATGCCAAGAGTTCAAAAAGTTCTGTGTCAAGTGAAAAAGGCAAAACCAAAGACCGGGATCATTCTTTGTCAGACAAGGACAGTTCTGAGAAGAGGAAGAGCAGTGTTCAGCCAGAAAAAGAGCACTCAGAACGTGCAGCTGAACAAGGAAATGGAAAAGCTGTATCTCAGTCTTCCAAAGATGGCAGATCTTCAGAGAAACATGATAGTGGCCGTGGCTCTGCTGTGAAGGACTTCACTCCCAACCGAGACAAGAAGTCTGACCATGATGGCAGCAGGGAGCATTCGAGCTCCAAGCGCAGGGATGAGAAGGGTGAATCAGCACGGCGGAAAGACTCCCCATCCCGGAACAGAGACTCCACAGCAGTGCAGAAGAGCAAACCAAGGGAGGAGCGTGTGGAGCCGCCCAAAAAGGGCCCTGCAGAGGCCAAGCGGAGCAGCTACAGCCCCCCACGGGAGCGCAAGCCCACAGAGCCCAAACCTGTGCATGACTCCAAGCGCCCCGCTGAGGAACACAAAACTCCGGATAAAAATCCGGGGAAAGAGAAGGAAAAAGAGAAGGAGAAGCATGTACCAGAAGTCAAGAGCAATAAGGAGAAAGAGCCAGGTGGGAATAAACCACCCATGAAACAGGACTCGCCAGAAGTTAAAGTGGAGAAGGAGAATGTGGCGGGTCAGAGCGATAAAGGTGCGGTGAAGCCGAAGCCGCCAGTGAGCAGCGCTGCGCGCCTCTCGTCCGACCTCACCCGTGAGACCGATGAGGCTGCCTTTGTGCCAGACTACAACGAGAGTGACAGCGAGAGCAACGTGTCTGCAAAGGATGAGGAGGCCGCAGGGAAAACGCCCAAAGAAGTGAAGGAAAAGGCTGTGGATAAGGCAAAAGAGGAGGCAGTGGCCCCAGCTCCCACTGAGCAACCAGAGGCGGGCAGGAGCCAGAGCCAGAGCAGCCCCAGCGTCAGTCGCAGCCGCAGCCACAGCCCCTCCGAGAGCCAGACACGGAGCCACAGCAGCAGTGCCAGCTCAGGGGAGAGTCAGGACAGCAAGAAAAAGAAAAAGAAAAAAGAGAAGAAGAAGCACAAGAAGCACAAGAAACACAAGAAGCATAAGAAACACATGGGAAATGAAACAGAATTGGAAAAGAGCCAAAAACACAAACACAAGAAGAAAAAATCGAAGAAGAGCAAAGATAAAGAGAAAGACGACCAAAAAGTGAAATCTGTCACAACATAAACCGACAGATAATGAAAAAATGACTTAATTACTAAGTCATCTGTATGAATTTTGTTAAAATGTAAACGACTTCAAGCGTTGTAAATAATGACATGAAAGACCCTGTGCTGCACTTAAAATATTGCTGCTTGATTATTTGATTTTTACATCAGAGCTTTATAAAAGTGAACATTTTGTACAGAATTGTGAGTTGTGACCATGTAACATGAAAGGTTTTGCTGGGGCATCTTCTTTTTAACCACCGTTAATTAGTTTGGGTGGAGTTTACTGTACTGTGAAAATTTTCACATTCGGGTTTTTTTTAATTGCCTGGCAGAAGCAGCTGGTACCAGTTAGCAAATACCAGCAGGTGAAATGCAGAATACATTACAGCCCTGTTATGTCACTTTTTGATTACAATAAAAAAGTTTTCAGTAAATGACCCAATGTGAGATTTCCAGTGGGAGTTGCACATGAGCAGGGAGCATCCTAACCCTGCCCATTCCTAGAAGTGTTCAAGGCCAGGTTGGATGGGGCTGAGAGCAGCCTGGTCTAGTGGAAGATGTCCCTGCCTGTGGCAGAGGGGTGGGACTGGGTGGGCTTTAAGGTCCTTCCAGCTCAAACCGTTCCAGGATTCTAACACTAGTGCCAGAGAAAAAGCTTGCTGGGAACTATTGTGTGGGAAAAATAAAAGGGATTTAATTTTGGAAAAACTGGCAGGACCTGCCCTGGTGGAGGGTGAGGAGGTGCTGGGGGAGGTGTGCTGCTTCATGTGCCAAGGAGCCAAGGGTTTGTAGAGTAGAATGTGGGATGTGGCCCCAAAGCTGCAGCCCCTCTTAGAGCTGGCACTGACTGCTAAAGGTAACTGTTACACACAAAGCTGTCAAGTTGCTGCTTTGTTCTGGTTTGTTTGGAAAGCTGTTGTCCATTGGGTTTGGAACTGTGTGGTCATTAAGGTCCCATTCCAGCCAAAACCAGTCTGGAATTGCCAGCACACATTTGCACACAGGGGTTAAACTCCCTGTAATTTGCATTGTCTCTCCCAGCGCTGCTCACTGGGTGTTGGTGTGTTAAACAGAACTTCTTGATTGGTATTGGATATGGGGGTGACACCTGCAAGCCCTGACCCCTCTGTGACAGGGGTGGGACTAAAGGGGCAGAACAGGGAAGCCTCGAAAGGCAGGATCTTGCCCTGAGCAGTGACAGGAGAGATAGAAAATGGAAATAACCTGGATAATTTTAAGATGTAATTTTAACAAAGAGGTGGCAGTGGGGTGTTGCTCAGCCATCAAAGCCAGCACAGGGATGAATGGGTGTCATTAAGGGCACAATATCTCCGTGACCAGAGGACTGAGCAGGGACAGCCCTTGGCCATGGGATTTGCCAAGAGTTTAGTGTGGAAGTGCTGTATGGGGAAGCAGCTTTTCCTGCTGGCAGAAAGTGTCACCGTGTAGAGGTGCCATCCTGAGGGCTGAGCAGCACAGAAATGGTACAATAGGGACATTCATCCTGGTTTTCTCTGAGGTGACCAGGCACCTCGGACATCCTGCGTCAGAGACGGAGCATCCTGAAAGGTAAAACAGGAATACACCAGGATCACTGCTGGATTTCACCCCTAGGACTTCGTGCCGTTCAGTGTCCACCAGGGCTTCCTGGTGGATTCCAGATGTTTTCTGCCCAAGAAAAAGCAGGTTTCCAGTTCATCTGCTCCCATTTTTGCTTTCCAGAAGGAAAGAGCACAGGTGGGTGATGGTGTTACAGGTGCTTGGCAGGGGTTTGCTGTGTGTAGGGTAGGGTGGGAGCACAGGAAAAGACTCCCTCAGAGTCTCCCTTGGCACAGTCTGTGCTCATGAGGATGAGGCTGGAAAACTGTTGATTTTGTACTTCTCCGTGTGCATGCTTTGGCCTAATGAAATTGAAAATTCAGGAGTCAGGGAAATGGGATTCCTACTTGAGCTGGCATGTGTTAAACGCGTTATTATTGAGATTCAAGTTAGTGAGTAAACTTGCACTGAAATCAAATTCTGAACTTTTTTATGGAATAGCTCTATAAACCCAGTAATATTACGTATTTTTATATAACCTTTTGCTGGAAAGCTGTTGTTGAAGTCTGTCCTAATGCCCAATTCAACCTGTTGAGGTTTCGTGGTTTGGCCATGCTGTGCCAGAGCCTGGAGCCCTACACTATTGTTTGCCTCAGGACAGCAGGTAGAATAGTCTCCTTTGGTGTCAATATCATTCATTTGGCCTCCTTGTTCTATGATCTCAGAGTCAAGTTCAATTAAAAGTGAAATGTTTTGATTATTCCCAGCCTTATTTTAATTCCCTTCTGTGCAGAATATGCTGTAAATTGATAAAGCTTGGAATCAGGCACTGCAAAGGCAGTGCAGGCACTTGGTGCTGCCATGTCCAGAGGGGCATCAGGTTAGGAATACCAGGATGGCTTTGTCCAAAATCTGCCTTTGGGGCTGCTTTTGCTAAAGATTCAGTGTCTCTCCAGGCATTTACTTGCAGCCCATCCCCAGGGTTTCACAGACTGCTCTGTGCCAGCCTGCTGGTAGTGCAGGTGCCGAGTGAACCGCAGTGCCCTTGTGGACAGCCCTGGCTCCGTGGTGAGTGGTGGCACCTTTCCAGTGCCGTCACGGTCTGCACACAACAATGGAGCAACGCCCCGTTGGGCCGTGCCAGGCTCCTCTGGGCAGCAGCAGCACTGGGAGAGTTTTGGAGGAGGAGGAGGATAGTGCTGAAGAGGAAGATGCTGTGTGGAGCTCAGGCAGGCCTGGCACGGTGTTGCCCTGCTCGCCAGGCTGACGTCAGCGCTGGGCACGGGGGGACAACGCATCACTGCTGAGCCCGTGACCCGGTTTCCCTTCCCACAGAGCAAGGGAAAATTCGCTTGCAAATTCCAAGCTCTAATCCAGCGCCGCTCCCGCGCCAGGCTCCTGCCAGAGCCCGCCCAGCGGGTCCCTCCAAACGGGCTCTCCTCCTCCTCATCCTCCGTGGAAATGCCCCCGTGAGCTCTGCCAACGCCTTGTGCCTCTGAGAGGTAAATGAGAGTTGAGTAATTAGCAATGCTGAATTGAGGGGAGAAAGTCATCGGGTTTCATTTCCATTAGCTCCGCTATCGCTATCGTGCATAGTCCTGGGCTGGGGATGTGGATGGGACAGCTCTGGCCGGGTGCTCCCCACCCCATCACCGTCCATAGGGCTGGGACAGGATGAGGCTTTGCAGGCATTTGTCCATCCCAAGTGTGTGTGTGTGTGTGTGTGTTTTCACACGCCGGGGCTGCTGTCACCCTTTTGTGAGTGAAATGGCTGTTTGATAGCAGCAAGAGAGGGCTCCTTGCCAAGCTGCCTAATTACGTCTAAGCATATGCAGATTCGCCTTGTTTTCTGCTAATGACAGCTGCAAACAGTTATTTGTTGGGCTCGCTGGCGCTAGGTTGGTGACACGAGGCCAGCGACAACTAAGTGATCTGGCCGTGCACAGCAGCACCACGGCCGAGGGTGTGTGAGGCACTGGCCTCCTGGGCTGCTCTCCAAGGAGCTGAGCAGGTCAGCCCTGTCCAGGGGCTTCTGGGGGTCAGCCCATGCCCTCCATGCTCCCCAAGGGACCACGCAGGTCAGCCCTGCCTCGGCATCCTTGGCATTACCCCCAGCTCCTTGAGCTGGGAGCTGCCAGAGGGCAGATGTTTTGCTTTGTTTTGGTTTGCTTTGTTTTTGTTTGTTTTGTTTTGAGCATTGCCAGCAGCACAGACACATCGTGATGTTTTCACAGGAAAACAAATAAAGCTGTGTGTAAACATGGGTGATATTTGTGGCTCCCCAGCAAGCGGCCTTCAGCAGTGCTCTGCCAGCTGAGAACTGGATCAGAGACCAAGGTGGGAACTCCCTGCCTGAAGCCCTGCCCTGAGGGCAGCTGGCAACTCTCCAGAATTCCCAGCTTCCTAAGGATGCTCTCAAAAAGAGCGTGTTTTTATTGGTTTTATCATAATTGTGATTATGCTGATGGAAGAAGAGAGGCTTGCCCTGCACAGGAAGCCTGAGCTAACAAAACGCTCTGCACCACAGATAAAGGCACTCTGCGTTGTTTTAAGGATGCAGGGAAATGAGGACATGGGAGAAAAGTCACAGTGGAGATATAATTAAGTCCTGTTTGACACACATCCTGCTGGTGAGCCGTGCCTCAGGGCTGGGATGCTCTCATGTGTCCCCTGTCCCCACAGCCTGCTGGGAGTGGATGTGCTTGGGTCTGGAATCAGAGGATTTGGGGATCCCTCTCTGGCTGTTTGGCCACGTCCTGTACATGTATTCTGGCTGTTTCTAACCTGGAGCAGAGGTTGGGAAAAAGGGTAGGTCCTGCTCTGCCCCATGAGCATGGGATAGCCCAAAAGCCAGGAGCCAGCACTGGGCTGCGGCCCTTGGGCTGTTCAGCTGCCAGTTACATGTCCTTGACCCCAAGGACCAGGAGCAAACTGCACTGGGAAGTTGAGCTGGGCTGACACCAGCAGGCCAAGGTAGGGAGGACGCAGATGCACCCCCATCCCATCCCATCCCATCCCATCCCATCCCATCCCATCCCATCCCATCCCATCCCATCCCATCCCATCCCATCCCAACTCTGGTGGTCACTGACCACATTTCCAGCCCACCAAGCCCTCCAGCCCTGAAATGAGCCTGTACTCCTCCCACAAGGAGCTGAATTAAGTGCTCAGATGTTTCTGAGAATATTTTGACGCATTCCTGATTTTAATTGGGTTTATTTAATTATTATTTACTTTGACTGAATAAACTGTTGTGTTTAAATAACACAGTTTTTGCCAAAACACTGTCAGGGAGAAGCTGCTTTCCCTTTAGGAGCCCTCAAACGTGGGCTGCCTTCCAAGCCCCTTGGCATGGCAGCATGTGGAGCATCATTGCTTGGAGCATGATGCCCCAGCCAGGAGCTCGCTCCATGCCAAGGGATGGCCCTCCAGCCCCTGGGAGGGAAACAGGAGCATGGAGGGTGTTTCCAAATACACCTCCAGCATCACTTGTGGGGGCCTGTCTGGGCTGAAGGGCTTGGCTGTGTGGATGTTGTGCAGCCATGCAGAGCCCAGTTCCTTGAGGAGTTTGTGAGGTGAAGGGAGAATGGATCCAAAGAACATCTGAATCACAGGCAGGATGAACCACTGAGCTTGGAAAACTGGGGAGAAAAGAGAGCTGAACTCCAGAGATGGAAGCAGTTGGTGGATATTGACAGCACCAACCAACAGCGGTGGTGGATTACAAGCAGACACATCCTCATTCCAAATCTGTGTTGGGGTTGGTTCTTGTTCATTTATTTTCTTCTGCTTTTATTTTTTAAATCACAGTTAAATACTATGGAGGCAGTTTGGGAGAGCTGGGGGTGTTCAGCCTGTGGCACTGTGAGGGGAAGGAACAGCCTTTCTTTGGAATCAAGGGGCCCATGATGGGCTCAGGGCTGTGTCAGTGCCTCTCCCCCAGTCAAACAGAGTTTGAGGTCCCACCAGGACAGGGACACACTTGGGACACTCTGCCCTTCCAGCATGTGGGGGTGGTCTCTGCACCAGCAGCGACTTTTCCATCACTTGGTTTCCTTATTTGGTGTTTCTTTAATAATTAGTGGCAGATTTTGTACTTATGTTTGCAATTATCTGGATGCCTCTGGGACGTGTTCTGCCAGATAATTGAATCTCCTGGTCTGTGACTGCAGAGATGGCTGGGGAGTGTGGGCTTTAGCCTGGGAATGCTGTGTTGCCTGTTGGTGTCATGTTAAGACAAACTGAGCTTTTTCATTTAAAAAAACTACTGGACATTTTGCTTTGCTGTCCTCAGCACAAGCTTCACTGGAGCCCAGACTGGAGAAGAAAATGCATGATTATCAGTAATTAACCAGATAAATGTTTTAATTAGATGCAGCAGATCCTCCATGTGCCCAACTTGTGACTGACACTGGCGAGATGTGGGGCAGCGGGAATGGGGGTCCCAGACGGACAAATGGATGCTGCGTGCAGGCTTTGCTGGGAGGGCAGGAGAGGGACCCCTCTGCTGGTGCTACTGGGACCTGGGTCTGTGCAGGGCCTGTCCCCATCCCTCCTTCCAGATCTCAACATGTCACTTCTTTTGCCTTAGCACGTGACATTGGGATGTAAAGTGTCAAGTGAGGGAAAAGGAACCTCCACATCAGAGCTGCTCGCAAGGGTAAGTGCAAAACTGCCTGGCTTCTAAACCTTTCTAATTTAGGGAGAGTCATCAAAATCCGTTCCATTAGCATTGCTAATTCTTGTAGGGCTCGGCAGAGTTTCAGAATCACAAACTGGTTGGGGTTGGAAGAACTCTTACAGACCATCCAGTTCCACTCCCCTGCCACAGGCAGGGACACCTTCTACTAGAACAGGTTGCTCCAAGCCTCATCCAACCTGACCTTAGATACCAGGGGCAAGGGGGTCCATGTGTCCGAGCCTGCAGGCAGCCAGTGGGGCTGGGTGCTCTGCACCCCCATGAGAACCTTCAGCTGCCCTGCTGGCTGCAGAGCGAGGAGAGACCCACAACGCTCCAGCCAAGTGCACTTGTGCTGTGTTTTCATGTAGGTGATGGAAGAATTGGCAAATCATGCCCAGGAAAATGTAACCAGGGATCTTGGGAGCAGAGAGGAACAGGTAAGAGGTGCTTGAAGCCTGATTTTAAAGGTGGTGTTGGGCCCACATGAAGGTGGCAGGAGTTGGGGTCTGGCACAAGAAATGGCAAAATTTCAGTTTCAGGTCCAGGTCCGTCAGGAGTTGCAGGGGCTGGGATCATAGGCACCCCCATGCTGGCCCCTCATCCCATTGCAGAAGGACCCCTGGTGTGAGGTTAACAGTGCCAGCCCCCGCACCCTGCCCAGCCTCCCCTGTTTGAGGGGACAGAGGTGAACTAGGGTGTGCAACAGCTGTGACACCTCATCCTTGGGGCTGGGCACTCAGCCAGGCTGGCACCATGGAGCCCAGCCCATGGGCACCCAGAGCTGCCTGATCTCAGTGGTTTTCCACCTTTTTGGCTCCCCAGAGTGGGAGCCCCACTCCTTGTGCCTGTGCCCATTGCACCAGCGCCCTTGTGATGCTGCAGCAGCCAGAAGCACATTCTGGCAGCAGCACCTCCTGAATTAACCCTGGGCCCCCAGCATGCCCCAGGATGGGGGTGAGGCACCAGCACTGACCCCTCCTGCACAGGGAGGCACTGGCATGGCCACCACCACTCTAACAAACCCTGTGGCAGTGGTACCGGTGCCCAGCACCCTGTGCAGCATCCCTGCTCCCCGCTATTCACGAGCTGATGGGAAACGAGATGAAAATCGGGTTTGTCTCTCTCTCTTCCCCTTTTCCCCAGCGTGTGGCCAGTGGGGTGTTCCCTCACCGCAGTTCTTGAGAGCCCGTAGCTGCAGCCAGCCCTCTTCCGCGGCTCCGTGTGCCGGGAATGCCAATGAAGCTCCGGCTCACCACGCGCACACTGCAGCACACATCCATCCGGAATGCAGAGCAGCCGATGGGCGGAGGAATTGAGGGAGTTATGCTGGAGCTGTTGTTCAATTAGTTAAACTAATTGTGAGTGAGGAGGGCTGTCAGATACCCATAGCATCCCCACTGACACACTCTGGGGCCGGACCTCGACCCTCTCCACAGATCTGGGGTTTCCAATTTTGCTGCACTGCTGGATTTCCAGAGGGAAGACTTTCCTATTTATTTCCCTGATCTGTACATTAGTGTGCAGGCAGAACCGGGGTGGAATTCCAGCTTATTGATGCCTAGCAGGGCTGTGGCTGGTTTGTAACCCTGTCCTTGCACCAAATCTCACATCCCTGTGCCCTGCCCGCCTGCACTTGAGGTGTCACGACAATCCTGTCGTTGCCGATAGCATGAGCAGCCCCTCTGGTCCCACTGAGGGAAGATTGGTCAGGTGGGGAGGGGGGAGATATTTTGTGGAATTGCAGAAATGTATGCGCCTTGTTATTTTCTGCTTGAAATTAAGAAAATTTCAAACAATGCAAAATTCTGTTCTTGATATGGCAGGAACCAGCCTTTGGAAGTGTCCTGTGATATTTCTGGCTGAGAAAAAATACATACATAGACATTTTTAAATATTAATGTGTGCATGTAGATATATTAGGGTTCTATAGGGGCAGCAGGGTTGGGCCCAGCCCGGTGCCTTGTCCAGCCATGGGGGATGGGTGGGCTCTCATTGAGCCCCATGTTCCTCCCTATCCGCTGTGACAGATTCCAGCTTGATTGAGCCACAAACACCAACCCACAACAGCATCGTGGATTTCGTTATTAACAAAAGACGGATTCAGCCAGTGCTGGCACAGCTCCAAGTGCAGGAGCTGCTGAGGAGCGTGGAGGGTGTATTAAATATTCATCAAAATCTTGGCACTTCAGTCCCATCTCTTGCTCTCCCACCCCCTCCCCTCGAAATTATTTGGTCCTAAAGGTTAGAAGCCTGCTTCAAAAATTAATTATTTCATTAACCCCTTTATAAATTAGATTTTTACAACTAAGTTTTTTAGGGTCAACGCAAAATGGGTCGTGGTGGCACTTCATCAGGTTTGTTCATCACATGAGCCCTGACCCCAGCACGTGACGGTGCAATCGATGCTTGCAGCAGCATGTGACCCTAAATGCTATGTGAGATTTAAAAAAAAAAAAAATTTAAATACAAAAATATCAGCAAGTTTGCCTCCTGCCTTCACCTGCCCGGCGTGGTGGAGCCGTACCTGCTCCGTGCCGCTGCGGCACTGCCAAGCCCTGCCCTCCCCGCCAGCACCACGGCTCCCCATTTGGTGAGTGAACACATACTTCCAGCAATTAATTAGCGCTGCCGCGTGGCTCATTATCATGCGGGGCACGCGTGGGCTCCGCCGCCTGCGGCCTCGCGCCATGGGAGCTGCCGGGGGCTCGGGCAGGGGTCAGGCGTGAGGGCGGGGTGGGATCTCCGCGTGTCCGAGTCTCCGTCCTCCCAACATCCTGATGCCCCACGAAGGGCTCCCCGGGCCGGGGGTCAGGGCGTTCTGTGACCGCCGGCTTTGCTGCCTCCGTGCCAGGGTTTAAACCTGGCGTGTCCTGCGTGGGGTGGCTTTGGGGGGCTGGTTCATCTTCCTCTGCATCCAAGGGGTGGTTGGTGGTGGGTGCTCAGCGATGCTGCCGGGTTGCCAGTCCCGAAGCGGCAGCTCTCAGAAAATGGGGGGTTTATTTCAGTGCTCAGCCGGTGCCTTGTCGCTCCCCAGTGATGTCCCCAGTGATGCCCCGCCGATGTCCTCACTGGGGTGGGGCTACCCACTCTCCCCCTGTCGCTGCTGTGCGGGAACCGGGGCTGAATTCGTAATGCCGGGAGCGCCGGTGTCGGGAAGGGGCCGAAGGGAGCCGGCTGCGGGCGCTGCCGGCCGCCCATCATTAGGATGCAGGTCCATCGCCATCTCCCTGGAGACCATGGGAACAGAGGCCGGGTGAATCGTGTCTGGGGCGGCTGGCAGCCGTGCTGGGAGAGGGCAGCTGCGTGCCGGGGTGGGAAAGAATTACTGCCCTGTGCCGGCTCGGCCTTTGTTTCCCCCATTGTCAGGGCAGGAACACGGGGGCAGGGGAGAGTGCCCGGGGGAGCCGGGGCATGGGGGGCAATGGCCGGCCCCGCGCGTCGCTCGCACCCGCCGCAGGCTTAACCGCCAGCAACAATTTCATATTTTCTGCCCTTGAACTAATTACTCACAAGAGCTCTTTGGAGCTGACACCGATAAGAGCTGCCGTTCCGGTGCGGTGCTGTCGCGGCTGTGATCCCGTATTTAACACTCGGGACATTCCTGGGCCACTGCGAGCCCTTTGTGCCACTGAAGGGAGCCATGTGTTGCAGAGGCATCTCTGAGGATCTTGCTGGAACAGCAGAGAAAGGGATTTTTGAATGCTGCTGAATGCGGCTGCCAATCACCCGGCGTCCCGGCCGGATGCCTTGTGAGCTCCTGGAATGTGCGGCGGCGGCTTCGGCAAACACGGGCTCGTGTTTGGAGTCGGGATTTGCCATCTGGGGGAACGAGCTCCACAAGCTGTTAATTGGCACCAGTGTCCGCCCTGCCCTGCTCTCACGTTTGCTGCCGCTCCCAAGTCCGGCTCCTGTTTAATTCCAGCGGAGGGACCGCCGTGGCGCTGCTGGAGGATGATTTTTCACTGCTGCTCACACTGATTGTCTCTGCCTGGCAGGCGGCTGTCCCTGAGCACACCAACCAGTCACCAGCCCCCGCTCGCTCCTCTGCTCTCCCGCAGCACTTTCCTCACATTCTGGATTTTCCCTGCGTTTCATTTGCTCTGTAATATTTTCATGGCAGGAATTCTGCTCCCATCAGAACCTGCTCCTGGGAATGTTCCCCTGTGGTAAGAGTGAGATAAGTGAGATAAGTATGAGGGAGAGGGTGTGGTGGAGGCCCCAGTGCCGGCTTGGCATCCCCCGCATGCTGTGCAGCCCCTGTGCTGCACACCCAGCCCATGGGGTCTCACCTGTGGCTCCTGGCAGGTTCCAGGATATTGGCATTGTGTCTTGGGAGTCAGAACCTCTCCTGGGTGCAAAAGTCCAGCTGTGCACCAGCTGTGCTGGTGCACAAGTGTGACAGCCAAATCTCACTGCAGCAGCTCCTCAAATCACAAAGCCAGAGCCACCCCAAGCGGGGAGGCTTCCTCCCCTCTCCTCCTCCTCATTCCCATTACTTCCCTCCCAGCTCTGGGGCTGACAGCACTGGACCCAGCCCTGTCACTCTGTGCTCTGCTCCCATTGCTCCCCATGGATCACAAGCTTCAGGGCTGCCCCTGGGTGCTTCTCTTCCAAGCTTTACTGCTGCTTCCAGTGCAGTTCATGTGCTGATCTCTCCTAAGGAACTGGGAGCTGCAGAGCTGGGAAGATACCTGATGCACAGAGAGGGGACAGCCACCCTCCAGCAGCCAGCTGGGTGCCACCACCAGTGATCTTCCACCAGGACCTTCCTCCAGGACCAGGGGACCAGACCTTTCCTCAACATCTTCCCACAGGACCTTCCTGACTGTCACACTGCAGTTCTCCCAGGTGCTCCATCCACATGGACCTTGTGCTGCGTGGCTTCCACAGCTGTTTCTGCTTCTGAGTTTGCTCCAGAGCTGCACATGCTGCCAACACTAAACCTTCAAACATGAGAGCTGACGTCTGCAGGACACCAGGACTCTGCTGATAGACTCTGAGTTCCCCAGCCCTTGCAAAACCTAGAGCCAAGCAAGCTCAGGAGAACCCCCATGGATAGCTCAGAGAATTAAGAATGAGTTCATCAGAGGCTGTGAACAAATGGTTGGTAATTCAGGCCTCGAGCAAACACCAAGTTTGCTGCATGCAGTCCAGGGAGGCCGGTGGGGATGGGGTTGGGGTGAGAGGGCTGTCCCTGCCATGTGCATCCCGCCATGGTTGATGTGCAGAGACCTTTGGGCTGCTGACAGAGGAGGAAGGAGCCCATGGGTTTCAGTCTCACCCTGGCTCCTGCCTTGGGAAGACGTGCCACGATGCAGTTCCGGGTTTGGCACAGCCCATTCTGCTAAAGCTGAGTGTCCTCACAAGGGTCCACACCAGTGGATATGGAGAGCAACTTCTTCCTTCCCCCTTTGCAGCAGCCCTTTGTCCATCACAGAGGGGACAGCAGCAGCTGGTTCTGGGGATGGTTCATGCTGTCTTTGACCCTGTGTGGGACAGGGATGCATGGGCCCAAGAGGAGTGGGGTGAGCTGCCAGGGTCTGCCCAGCATTCCTCGGACTGAGGTTTTATTCCTCTTCCTCCTTCTCTCAGCCAAATGAACAGGGCTGGGGCACCTGTACCCCACACAGGCTCCCCACCAGCCAGGGGACAGCTGAGTCCAGACACCCCTTTCTAGGCATCCCCAGCCACTCTACCGTGTCTCTGGGATCCCCATCAAACCATCAGCACACAAAGCAGAGCTCTCCCTTTTGATTTAATAAGTATCTGGAAATGTCATAAAAGATGTGATAATAAAATATCAGATGCAGGAAAATGAGTAGCCAAAGGCATTGAAGAAAGGGACGAGAGTAAATGCAGTAGATTAAGACACTAATTCCCATTCCTTGTATGTTCTCCATCTTTCATGTGTCTTGACAGACAGAAATAAATGCCCCCCACTTCCCAGGAAGCACTATCTGCCTCTCCCTGCTGGATTGTCACCACGGGGTGCCCACAGCCATAACAGCCCATTTATCCTCCAGATTCGATGCTTTATCACTTTCAGAGGAGAGGCTGGGCTGGCTCATCCCCCACTCCCACTGCCAGCACTCACACTTAAAGGGCAGCTGGAGATTCCGATGGTAATGGCTAAATTTGATTTTTACTGCTCTAAAGTATCTCTGCAAATTAGAGACCCAATTTGCACCTCTGTTTAGTCCACGCAATGAGGCAACAGGAGCAAAAACAAAACCAGAAGGGGAAATAGTCTCAAAGATTTTGGAGAAGCCAGCAGGTCCTGCTGTAACTCTGTCATAGTAAGGGCTGGGAATGGGGATTTTCTTCCAAATGCAGCTTTGGAGCAAATAAACTGCCAGTAAAGCAGTAACTGTTTTAAATCCCAAGCCAAACACAGAGCTGGTGCCATGAAGGCAGGAGTGGGATCAGCAGCAAGGTGATGGATGTGTTAATGTTTTAACAGGCCAAACACCTCATAAATAATTTGCTGGGTTCTGGAGTAACTGACCTGGTCACAATGACAATAAAGGGCCATCCCCCAGCCTCTGCTCTGGGGGGTCCACAATCCTCCCACGGAAAGGCTTAAGTGGCTTTTAACAATATCTATTTTATATTGTCAGAACCCAGTACTCTGCTAGTGCCGCCATCTGTGCAAGCACCATCACTTCAGCTCCAGGGGTATTGCAATTAAGAACTCCAGAAATTATCCCTGAGCGTGACTGTCACGGCTGAGCTCTGTGTTTGCTCTGTGGGGAGCAGGACCTGCATGTGGAACATCCTGTTGGGAGCTCAGCTGGGTGAGAAGGGATGGAAACTCAGCAGCTCCCAGCCCAGGGGAGCAGTGGAAAGTGGCCAGCCTAGGGGGCTTCACAGGAACCCACCAGGGGTGGGTTCACAGCTACCACCAGCCCTTCTGGGCAGCAGGAGCAGATGGAGCCCAGCCTGCAATCAGGAGATGGGGCTCTCCTGGTGGATTCATCTGTGTACTGGGTATGCTGCTTCTGTACTGGGTTTTCCTCTTGTGTACTGGGTTTTGCTCTTGTGTACTGAGGCTTCCTCTTGTGTACTGGATATTCTGCTTAGATATTGGGTATTCCTGTGGCATACTGGGCATTCCTGTCATTTACCACGTATTCCTCTCCTATCCTAGATATCCTTATCAACTACGCTGTGTCCCACTCTCCAGGGCTGGCACTGGGAGCGGCATTACTCAGCACAGGGCAGGGCTGCTGCTTTATTCTTTGGGTTCCTAAATTTGTCCATTGTGTGTCAGACCAGTCATGGCATCTGCAGCTCTACCCACAGCCACAGTGTGATGCTTTTAGATTTCTCTGTCCTGTTCGTTGGTCAGTTCCCAGATTTCTCCTGGGTTCCAGCGGGCAGGTGTGTTCTGAACACGTGGAGCTGGAGGTTTTGTCCCACCAACCGCTTTGCTGTGTGATGGGCCAGCATGGTCCTGCTCCTGTAGCTGCAAATAAGGGAAATTCCAAACACTGGAGTCATTTGCCAAGCAAAATATATGGCAAATGTCTCCAGCATGGCACTTCCAGCACAATGATGGAACTAAATAGGACACAATGATGAAACTATTTTGGAGGACAGATCAGCATGGGCAGCCCCATTCCCTGCTCCAGCAGCACAGGGACAGCCTGGAGTGCCCATCCTCATCCCTGGCTGCCAGCTGTTCCCAGATTCCCATGGGAAGATGCAGCTGAGGAGGAGGAGGAGGAGGGTGGCAGTACCCACCTTGGCAAAGGCACTGGTGGCCAAAAGGAGCCAAGGTGGAGACAGGTGTTGAGAGTGGCTTTGAGTGTTCAGTTCACTCGGTGTGGCCTGTGATCTGCGCCCTCTCTCGTGTTGGTGGTGGTGGCAGAGCAGCTCTGTCCCTGGCAGCCGGAGCAGGGACAGAAATCCCACCTGGGCAGTGACTGGCACCATGCCTCGCCCTCTGCCTCCCTTTGGGCACCGCTGAGCCTGACCCGTTGCTGCTGGGGCTCCCCACCATGGCATCCCCTCACCACACACCTTCCCTTCAGAGCATCCCTTCTCCCTGCCGGCCCCCTCCACACACAGCTTTGTCCCAGCTACCAGAGGCAAGTATGGCTGCAATGAAAAGTAAATTGAATATCCTTGCCCCTATTTTTGCAAATGAGTGTAACCGTCAACCGCAGAATAAATGACACCTAATTACTGTTGGGGGGAGTTCAGGCAGGAGGGCTTGGCTGGGAGGGGATCACAGGGAAGCTCCAGCACTGATGGAAAATGAACAAGATGCCGGCTGTAGGGAACCATAATTACAGAGGACTGACACACTGTGAGCTGTTTATGGTAATGAAGTGGTGCATCAAATCAAATTAACCTTAGTTATTTAACACAGAATGCACCGAGGACTTGGCTCAGTAGATGCTAAATCCAAATCCGAAGCCGTGCCCAAGCCAGGGAAGCGGCTCGAGAGCTGCACGGGCGTCGTTTTGATTTAGGATTCGTTCAGTGAGCGGCCGCAGCGCCGGGACGGCGATGGCGAGGGCGAGCGCGGGCGGAGCGGCGGCACAGCCGCTGCCGGCAGCTCAAGGAGCCGCGGAGCTGCCGAGGGGGCCCGCAGCCGCCGAGCCCCCCACCATGCGCCCCGTGCCCTGCGCTGCGCCCACGGCCCGGCGTTCGCCTCCCACTGGAGCGGAGCCCAGGCCAGGTCAGTATCCCGCCCAGGGCCGAGGGGGAGAGGCCGGGGGGTTCTCTCCGTCCGGCGGGGTTTGGCTGCGGACACCGGGATGTTGCCGTGCCCGGTGTGCCGGGCACGCCGCCGGCCGCTCCCCAGCCCCGGGCACAGGATGCGAGCGCACTGCGCTCCCGTAGAGGTTTCATTTCTCCTCTCTCCTCCCCACGAAGGCTGCGGCGCGCGCAGGAGGAGCGTTCCCGTCGGGATCCCTTCACGCTGACGGGTGAGTAACCTTTCAAATTAACCCAAACGCTCTGTTAAAGATTAATGAGCTTTCGGAACAAGGGTCCCCTCTGCGCGCCGGGCTGTTGCAGCGCTGCACATTCCTCTGCGCTGGAGGAAGGGATTGCCGCTGCAGCCGGGGATGCCGTGACGGAGATGCCGGCACAGCTCATCTGCGGCCGGCGGGTCCTGAGGGCATCGTGTCGAGGGGCAGAAGGGCGAAGGCACTCCATGACAGTGGTTCTGTAAATAATGTTAAAAGGCTGTTTGTGTCAGCGGTGTTTCTTCGGATAAAGGGAAGAGACAGGAGGGATGCGGCAGGCTCAGGTCAGAGATGTCGGTGCTCTGGGGTCGTTGAGGTGCAGGCAGAGCAGTGCTGGCTTTGCGAGGCAGGAATGTGTGGTGCTGGCAGTGAGGAGAGCGGGTGAGCCGAGCACGGAGCACTGTGGGGAGCTGCCTGCTGCTGGCACAGCCCAACAGGTTGTTTGGAATTGGCTTGGATTAGGAAATGTTTGTTCAATGCCGGCGGGGGCCTCTGGGGAGCCGAGTCACTCCTCAGGGAGAGGATTCCTCTGCAGGTCTTCCCACTTGTTGGAACAACAATTGCATCTCCAGCCAAAGGCTTTCCCTTGTGTAATTGACAGAGTTTGATGAGTTTGGAGTACCTGCAGTCTGGTTCGTCCAGAATTAAATTTTTTCCAGGAACCTGGTGGTTCCCCTCCCAGTGTGCCAGATCTTTGCCAATAGCATTTAGAGTGCTGAACTACCCTGTTGCTCCTCTGAGCCTCTAATCCTGCACTAGCAGCTCCCCTGAGTATAGATGAGCACCCCAGGCGTCATCCCAGCAATTACTCCCCTAACCCTGGCTCTGAATTCACCTCCATGGTGGAGGCATTGGATTTTGTGGTTACGAATTCATTTTGCTTCTTTCTATCAGTATGAAAATGCGAGTCTGGAAAGTTAGTCACTATTCTAGGGGAATAAAGGGCAGCGATTTCCTCTAATTCCTTTCAAATGGCCTCCAAATGAGGGCTCCACAAAGATAACTAATGGCAGGCATGATGAAACTAATTTAGCAGGTGAAGTTTCGATGGGAGCCCCAAAGCACAGGTACAGCCTTGGGGCCCAGCAAGGGCTCCTCGGGCTCACTCACAGCCTCTTTGCCCTCACAGCTGAGTAAAACCAACTCATTCATTTTGTTTTGTTTTGTTTTGACCAGAAGATTCCCTTTCTTTGAAAATATGTTTGTCTCTTTCCTCAAACCTTTTCCTTGCTGCTGCCAAATACAATCTCCCTAATGGGATACTAAATCCAGATTCAGTTAATAGTCAGCTGTAGCCTCATCCTTCACCTGATCCTGCCCCTTGAAGGGTTCTCACTGAACACATATTAATCTCTCACCAGCTGATAACAGTAATGAAATAGAAAGTCAATTGAATGTTTTTGGGGACCTCTGGAATGTGTCTGGGGACCTTTGGGAATGTGTTTGGGGACCTCTCTGAAGAAGGTCCCCTTCCAGGCCCATAACATACCAAAACCTATGCAGAGAAAAGAGCAGAATTGGGGGTCCCATCCCCACAACATTGGGAGTGATTAATGGGGCACGAGTGCTGTCCATCTTGCTTTTGTTTAATTATCTTTTTTGTATCGTTCATGTCTCCCGAGACCCGACCGGGCAGGAATGGTTTGATGGATTATATATGAAATCCAGGTCAACACGTCCAAGTGTTACTGCCTCGTAATTTGCTGTGCCGCAGAGGCCAATAGAGATGCTTTGTGTTATTAATTATGCCAATATATTTTCCTGAGCCATGTGATTAATTAGGCTGTATATGGCATGGCCACGGGCCTGCGCTGTGGCTGTTTGTTCTTGGGTGGAGGTGGCTGGAATGGGGAGCAGGCAGCAAAATCTACAATCAGTCTCAGTCCTTCTCCTCCAGAGCATTCAGGGGAAATACAATTCCCAATGTTGCATTTTGCATGCCAGGGAGCCACAGGGCTGCAGGGAGCTGCCTGTGGCTGGGCAGCTGGTCCAGGGGAACAGGCAATGCCAGAGGGACCACCGGATGCCACCCAGCACCACATGGCCTTGTGTTTAGCCCTGCAGGGGTGGATTACACTTAAATTGCAGAGACTCGTCTGTTCTCACTGAACTTCTGAAAAGTGGATCCATGACGTTGTTTCTGTAACTCATCATTTTCTTTTACATGCTCACAGTGCAGGGTCTGTGCTGCGCTGAGCGTGGTTCTGCACCCAGGGTACAGCACCCATGGGGGCCCAGGAGGGATGGGCCCTATCCCAGGTGATATCCTGATAACTGCTATCAGTCTGCAGGGTGGAGACAGGACAGGAGTTTGCAGCTTTGCCACTGTATGGAAATATTTATAGAAAACCATTTTTTTGGGCAGAAGCCTCCTCAGCTTGCTGGGTGTGCTTGCTCAGGGTCAGGGCTTCAGCATCTCTGGCAGCCCTGACCTGTGTCCTTCACTGTGCCACAGCCAGCACCGGGGCCTGGGCAGTGTGTGGTCCCCAGCTCAGCATCCCCAAAGCCTGGCAGAAGTGGTGCTGTCACCAGAGCTCAGCTCTGCTGGGTTTCCCATGGCAAGAAATTCCTGTGCCTTGTCCCCGCTCCTGGCCCACAGAGTGCTGCTCCCACGCTGCAGTGGAGCTGAACCCTCTCTGTCTTTTGTCTCCACAAAGGTCAGAGAAGAGCTGTCACCCTTTAAGTGCCAAGACGAGGTCTCCCACCCTCCGGTGCCAGAAGACTTGGAACAGTAAGGCAGCTGCTCACTCCTCCCAAACGGTTTCTCCGTGGTTGCATGTACACTGGGTTTACTCTGGCCATTTTCCCCCTCCTTATCACGAGTGTGATTTTGAGGATTTGTGTGTTCCATGCCACTTAGGCCTGGCAGTCACACAAACCACTGTGCTGGTGGCAGGAACTGCCCTGTCCCCCCGCTAATGCTCGTAGACCTTGAGCTGAAATTTTCCCATCACCAAGTTATCTCTACAGCAGGAAGAGTAGGACATGGGGTGAGGAGCAGTCCTGGCTTCCCTGGGCATCAGAACCCCTCTGAGAGCATCCAGCAGTCCTTTGGGCAGAAGGGAGGGCTGGACTGCCACTCCAGTGCCAGGGATCCTGTGAACCCGCAGCCACGGGAGTGGAGCAGCTCAGTGACAGGGAAAGCCAAGCTGGGGACCCCAGTGCTGTGGAGTGTAACTGCCTCACTGGAAGGTGGTGACTTGTGCACTTTGGGGGACCAAGGACAGCGCTGACAGGGTGCAGGGGCAAACTTAGGAAAATTAGGATGGGCAGAAGCTGCTCCGGGGGGGCCTTGGACTCCTGCCTGCAGAGGAAAGCACATATGTGATCCTGTTGATGTGTCTGACACTTGCACAGTGTTCATCTTGCCCATTGAGGAGAAACCCAAAGCTTCCACAGAACTTTGGAGGACCTGGGGGCTGGGAGAGTCCCTGGTCACTGTGTCTGCCGATCTGCTCGTCCCCAGATCTGGCCCAGAGCCGGAGCAGCAGCACAGGGATGTTTCATTCAAAGACAGGGGTGGAGCACACACACACAGTGGGGTGGCTGCGGCTCACTGGCTGTGCATGACTTTGATTTAATTTATGCCAGTGGCTGCAGTTGGCTCCCAGCCTGGGGTGGGTGATCCCAGCCAGGCCGTGGTCACAGGTCCCCTGCAGCCTTGTGTACCTGAAACTCAGCTGCATGTCAAACTTGGGCTCCCCACAGTGCCAAGGGGCTTGGGGAGCTCAGGGCACTCAGGAGGCCAGTGTCTCCACCTTAGCACAGGAACTGGGAGCCCTTCCCTGGCCAGGGGACCTGTGCTGAGTTGGTATTGATGTGTGTGTCTGCCTGGTGTCAGGGCACAGAGCATAGCTTGGGTGAAGATGATCCCCCCACTTTCCTCCCTAACTGCTGCCTGAGCAGGGGAGCTCATCATGAAGGGAAGCCTTTCCAGGATGGTGTTACCCCAGGGATTCACTCATAAGCCAGGAAGAGCCTCCTTTATTCTACATTTAGGACCTGGGACTCACCTGCTCCCCCAGGACAAGCCCATCACTGAAAATACCTGTTAGCAGCTCCAGTCGCAGTCAAAAATCCATCAGAAAATGAGCTATTACTGAAGGGACTTGGAGCTGTCCAGAATTTATGTGCTCCAGGCAGTGGGAGCTCCCCATACTGGTACCTGGGGAAGCACCGCCACGCACACACTGTGACCGCTTCCAATTTCACACCACTTTAAACTCACTCTCACTGAGGTTGGGGAGAAGAAAAATGTCTTTATTAAGGAAAGTCACAGGTCTCTGATTGGGAGCTAAATGTTGCTTTAATATGTGTGGGGAGGGCAGGGAGAGGGGCAGAGAGAGAGCGTCGGCAGGTCCCTGGGCTCCCCTGGGAGTCTGGCAAGGCACAGCAACTCTCAGAAAGGGACTGCCCCTTGTTATTGCTGCTGTTGTAACCATCTGGAGAAGGTTGGTGACCCTCACTTTGGGCCAGTGAGGCGGTGTGTTTACCTCGCCATCCCCCCACATTTCCGCAGGTGTGGGGGGAAGCGACCCCGCTCCAGGGCCGACATGCTGGGCCCAGTGCAGAGCTGTAAAACACTGGGATTTTGGGAAGGGCACAGGGCATGCATGTTCCCACAGCAAGGGCTCGGGTGTGCACCCCATTGCCCATGCAATGCTGCAGGCGTTCCTGTTCCATTCTGTCATGGATCTGCTCTTCATCCATGAATCCATGTCAGTCCCAGTACAATACTTCCTCCTGTTCCCCTGTCCCAGTACTGGTCCACTGCTCTGCCACGAGGTCTCCCATGCCAAGACCACCCTTTGCTGCAGAGACAGCAGAGAACATCCCAGAGCACTCGTTTTTCACTGGGCACAAACCTTGGTGCTGGCCACGGGCTCACCCAACCTCCTGATGCTGTGATTCCTGGTGGAATCTCACAACGAGTGACGGTCTGTACATGGATATGTGTTTGCACACACATGTGCAGAGTGCTTTAACAATTTCCTCAGTTAAACCTGCCGTTACCTGTGCTCCCAACACGGGAGTGTCAGTGCTGATGTCCCCTCGCCAGGCACTCGTGGTGGCTCCCACCCGGAGCGGCTCCGGTGCTGGGGGGGACGCGGGGCTGTGCGGGGTGTCCGGGCTGCCTGCTGCTCCTGTTTCCCCAGCAGACCTGTGTGGGTGCTGCCTCCCTAATGATCTTCCATTCTCACATTCATATCTTTACTCCAGGACTCAGGCACTAAACCCGAAGCAAACTCAAGCCCAGACCCTCCTCCTAGCTCATCCAGCCCCACAGTTTGCCCAGGGCTCTGTTATTATCCTGCATCCCTGTAATTAGCTGCTTAGGCTGTGATTGCCCCATTGTCCGCTGGATGGGTTTAATCATTCTTTTCTCCTACAGTGGCAATTTTGTTCCAATTAATTATTTCAGTTTGAACAGCAATAGCTGGTTGACTTTAGAGAGAAATTAAAAGGGTAGGGAAGGATAATGAGGAATGAGCTAACTAGGGAGAGGTTGCAGACAGGGCTGCACGGGTCCCTGCTTCTCTTCCAGCCTCCTGCTTGCTTCCCAGAGAGCTTTATAGGGCTGGGAAATGCTGTCCCTGGAAACAAGGATCCAGAGTGGCACAGAAGCACTGCCTGGCTCCATCCCTGCCTGGGAGCTCTGTACTGGCTGTGATGGCAACAGGAGGGCACACTCCCAGCCCAGCCCTGAGGGAGAGTGTTGCTCTTTGTAGTGAGTAGATCTTGATTAGATACTAGGAATAACCTAGCTCCACGTCAGGGCCACCCTGGCTCCCCATGCCCTGTAATCAGACATGAACACGCTTGCAACATTCTGCAGAGCAACATCTGGCTGTGCTCTTTCCTTCCCCAAAACAGCTGGACACCTGGCTGGCTAACAGCGTAGGTGAAATTTCCAAGGTGATTTGGAATGATCTGGATTGGATCATGATTGGAAAATTATCTGGATTTTTAAAAATCTAAAAATAAATAAATTTAAGGTTAGGCAAGGTTTTGAAGGGAGTGAAAAAAACCTTAATGCCTTTCAGGAGTCACAAAAATGCTGCCTGTGAAATTCATGTATAATTCAATGAATTCCAGAGTAGTTTGAATATTTAAATTATGTATGATCAAAGCAATAAAAAATCTGCATTTCCTCACTCTGAGCCCCCCAGACACAATTCTCCCCAGAGTCCCCTCCCCAAAAGGTAGCTCCTGCCTCTGCACTCCCAGAGCTATTGAGCCTCATTGCTCTGAAGAAATTGAGTTCGACTGGAAAAATACGGCCGCCAAGTGCGGCTGCTGTTCCCTAATCCAGGCGGATGCGTGGCTCAGCCAGCGCGTTGCCAGGGCGATGGCCACTGCTGCCACCAGGCCTGGGGAGGGGTGATGGGCATGGTGTGGGGGGAAGGACCCACCAGTGTCCAGGGGAGCCGAGCTCCCAGAGCTGGCACAGGAGGAGGGAGGGTCTCATCCTCTGCCTTTGCCTCTCTCAGGGTCTCGGGGGCTGCAGGAAGGCAGCTCTGGCCTCACTGAGCCTTTCTCGATGGCAATCCTCGGTCCCATCCTTCATGCCCCCATGGATGTGTCCATCTCCTCTCCCAACTCCAGGGCTGGGACGTGGCAGCTCCCCACTTCTGGCTGCCACTGGGAAAGAAAGGAAAAATACCAGCAAGCTGCTCCTTCCACCCTCTCTCCAGATGCTGCAAATTTTCATTAGTATTCTGTAATTTAATGATCTATTCCCAAGAGAAAATTAGTCTTCAATTTACAAAAACTTCCCTGTTAATTTAAGCATAATAGTAGGGATAACTGCACGTGCCAGAGCCGTGTCCTGCGGTCCTGCTCCCCCCTCACTCAGCCTGGGGAAGGGCAAGTTTGAAAATTTTAATAATATACTAAAATCCATTGGAAATCTTCTGTCCAGGACTGTGAAGATGTCTGTGGGACCAAGAAAAGCAACCTCCTCCTGAAACATGAGTTTATTTTGAACCTGGTGAACACCAATTCATCTGGAGGTTAATGCTGGAAGACTGGGAGAGGCAGAATGTGCCGGGCTTGCTGGGGATGTGCTGGGCTTGCCAGATGAGCCATCGGTGCTCACTCAGGAGGCAGCTGCCACCAAACCCTCAGGGCTTTTAAACCATCAGTTGGCACCAGGCCCTGGAGCATCCTTGGCAGAGCCCCTCCACCATTCTGGGCAGACCCCTCCCCTGGATTAGGGAGGACCACGGTGGCTCTGTCTGGGACTGCTGCAGGTCCCTGGGTGCAGGGCCAAGGCTCCAGGCTCTCTGCCTGCCCACTCTGTCACTGCTGCCCACGTGGGGTCTGAGGGCACTGCTGCCCCTGGCTTGTGCCAGGTGTCAGCCGCCTCCTTGGCACATATTGAGAAGGGTGATGGTGGCTCTGCTCATTAGAGGCTGTGGCAAAGAGTAGGTGCTGGGAGTCTCCATGCTGGGGAAGTGTTGCAAGAGGAGCTCATTAACTTGAAAAATTGGGTCCAGAGGGCTCATTTGTCTGAGATCAGTTCACTGTTTTTTCTAGTAATGTGGAAAATGAGGGAGGGGGATCTGAGCCTCTTCTCAGTGACTGGCTCTGTGATTTACTGCTTTCTCATTCATGTTCTCTGCTTCAAATTGCCTTTAATACTATTTATTTTCCGTGGGCCTTAAGCCTACCCATGTGGAACATACGTAACCCTTCTCTCCTATGATACTGCACCTGCGAGACAGAGCAGACCCTGGGACAAGTTTGTCCAGCTTGGCACCGCAGAGATGCTTTTTAGGGGTCTCTGATGCCCCTGGTCAGGCCCAGGTGGTCGCCAGCAGCACTGCTGGGCACTGCTGTATGTGCTTGTTCCCTGATCCTGCTCTCCTGCAGCAGGAGGTTTGTGTCCCCTGTCACGAAGGGCTGATCCCGGGTCTGGCACAGCAGCTCATGCAGGGAGGTGCCAGATGCTGTTGTGTGGAGAGGCTCTAACGTTAGCCAAACCTTTCCTTGATGATTTCCCTCGGTTTTCTGGCCAGATTTAGGGCAGAGGCGGCTGAAGGACACCTGTGCACAGGATGCAGCACTCCTGCCCCGCTGGGGGCTGCAGTCTGGCTCCTGGCACGTGTGCCCCACCCCGCTGGCAGCCCCACGGGCACACCCAGTGCCAACAGCAATCGAGCCCTTTGCCTCACACTGTGAATAAAAGCAGAGCTGTCAAACCACAGCAAAGAGTGGAGGGGCAGCCTGGAGCCATCCCCTGACAATGCATGCGCTCCCACGCCTTGGCCCGTGGCACAGATCGAGGCTGAGCTCTCTCCATGGATGTGCGAGGAGGATGTGGAGAGGAGGACGTGGGAGGAGGACACACTTTGAGCTCCCTGGAGTTGATGGAGGTGACGGCTTGGCCATGGGGCTGCCAAGCCCCGGCCAGCACTGCTGCACCCGCCAAAGGAGACTTCATCACCCCTCTAACCCCCACCGCACCTGTGCTGATCCCGCTCCAGCCAGCCCTGCCCCAGATGTGGTTAAATTAGAAGGGAAATCTATTTCCTGTTTAGAATAAAAACAAGGGAGTAAGGTCAGTGTTAAATATAGATATATGATATGTAAATGAATCTGACAACTGAGTGAATAAAAAATGAAGGTTTAAATTATTGAAGGGTGGGAGGAGATGGCGCATGCAAATAGCATTAATGTGGAAAGAGGCAGCGCTTGGAACAGGGAAAGGAGGTTTTGAACCATAATTATTTCTTTTAAGAAAAGGGCTACACATAAAATAAAAGCCAACAGAGCTGGTACGTGTTTGTCTCAAAGCCTTTTCTCTTCTGCCTGTCCCTTTATCCTTCTGGCTTTTTTCCCCCCTGCAAAGCAAAGAGAGAAATCAAAGGCTACTGAGCTTTTTAGCTTTAATTAAAATGAGATAAATTAAGTTTTAGTTGCTCACAAGAACAAGTGAGACCCAGGGATGGCCGATCATAGGCTGCTGCTGGGAGGGCAGGAGCAGGTGTTCAGTAATAGATTTGGTGGGGACAAGGCTCTGTGGCTGTCAGAGCCAGAGAGGTCACAGCCACCCTCTGGAATGGGTGGGGACCTCCAGCACTTTGCAGAGGAAGCATGGGCTTAACTTCCACGGAAAAACACCTTCCTGACAATGTTAACCTGCCTGAAGGATTTCAGTGCAGCTCAGCTCTGCAGACACTTTGCTGATTTTTGTTCACATTCCTCCCTCTGCTGCAGAGCCCACGGGGCAGGATCAGAGTGTCGGGCTGGTTGTGGGAGCATTAGCAATTCAGTATTGAAAATAGGAAACTCGCTGGTGATTTTTATCAGTGGTAAAGACAACAAGGAATTCTAGCAGTCAATCTGCAAGTCCAGGAAATGTCCCCATCACCTTCCTCACAGCTGTATTTCTGCCTCCCTGACCCTCTTCAGGACTGATGGGGCAGGTTATGGGTTCCCTTTCCCTAATTCAGAATGTGATGGCTTGGGACGAGTTGTTAAAGCTATAGATCAAAATGTCATTTATTAGAAAAGTGCCTCCCTGGGGATTCTTATCCTTCGTTCATTATTTGTTGCGTGCTCACAGTGAGCTCTGTTCTGTCTAATCTGTCTTTCTGGCTGTTTACACAGCCCTCACTGTGGCAGCACCTGAGTGTCTCCCATGGCTTAAAAAATGACAGTTTGCTTCCCGCTCCCTCCCCTACTCTGTGAAGCCATGAGGGCTTCAGGATTTATGGAAAGCATATGGGATAGATTTTCTCATTCCCTTCTAAGATACCAGTGGTGGAGGGTCCCCCCCAGGGGTCTGCACGGGGACTTGGTGTGGTGACGTGCGGGGCTCACCCACTGCCCAGGACACTGCTGTCACAGGTGCTTTGCTGGTGGCTGCTGTCAGGGAGCTGTGACCTCAGGGTGGCCCTGGCATGCCTCACATCATGTCATACTCCCCTGGCACTAGCCCCTGCCTGATGTGGGCCATGGGCATGCAGAAAGGGAGGGCAGGGTGGTCTTCCAGCCCACAATGGGAAGCCCATGCATTCCCTGCCTGGCTGGTGCCTCAGCCTGTGTCTCAGCCGGACACAAGAGCCATCCAGGCCAACTCACCAGCCATGTGGACAGGTCCCAGGAGCAGTTCCTACTTTCTAAGTGATAAATGACCCTGCACCACTACCAGGCACACAAATGGTGTTCATCACCACCAGCCATTCATGACATATTCTGCACAGTGACTGTTACATCCTTCTGCAGGTGATCCGAGAGCTCTGGGATGTGTTGGATGGTTTGCTCAGCCTGTGTCTGCCCAGGGGTTTGTGCATCCTGCACAAACCCATTAAAGCAATTTCTTCCCCCCTAGATAGCTTTTGCATCAATGAAATGAGGGGGAAAGATAATTCTTCCATGGATCCCCCCTCATTTTCACTGTCTCTTAACAGATGCCATTCATGCCACTTGTCAGGACAGATCCTGGGCCTGGGGTGACACAGAGCTGGCACCTGGTCCAGCCTCTCTGCAGGGTCCAGTGCCTCTGTCTCTCAGCCCCCATGGCTCCCATGGTTCTTGCGTCTCCGGTGGCTCCCAGTCCATCCCAGTGCGGGTCCTTTCCTCCCCGGTTTGACCGCCGTGTCTCCATGGCGACGTGCTCCCCCTGCAGCAGAGCATCCTTGGCTCGCCACTTCCAGCGCTGCATTTGTATTCCCAGCCTTTGTCTCCCGCCTGGCGCTGGCAGCCGGCCAGGCCAGGCATCCATTTCAAAGCAGCCTTTGTTTTATCGGTGCAGTAGCTGCTCAGAATCTATGGGATTCAATCAGGGTGAGAACACTGTGTTTCCTCGCTCTCCTCCTTCCCCCAGCTGAGGTGCCGTCGCTGTGACCACATCGCCTGGCTGAGGGCAGCAGGATGGGGCTGTGCCAGCAGCCACACATGGGATGAGCAGGAGCAAGCAGGGGGACACGTTTACCTCCTCTCCCTCTCCCCAGGCATAGGTGACATTTCCTTGCACTGCCAGACGTGCCATTTTCAGTACAGCCCTGTCCTCGAGGCTTAGGGGCAGCCAGATCTGCTGAACTGAGATAGTAGTTCAGATTGCAGCCCCTGGCAGAGGAAAAAGTGCTTGGAGTGAACTCGAAGCCCAACGCTGGGATCCTGCCCCAGCTCACTGCCTGCTCCCCTGGCTGTGACTGCCAGCTCCACCAGAGGCAGGTCAAAGCCAGCTTGCTGGAGGGTGCAATCCATTAATTGCAGTATCTGTCCTTGCTTCCAGGGAGTTCAAAGCTTAGAAAAAGTGATGATGGTACACATCTGCTCAAGTGTGCAAAGATGGATGTATGTGCATGCATGCACAGGTGTATTACTGAGGGCTTGTGGGGACTCTGGTTTCCAGGCACTCTGGTCCCTGTGGATCTTCCCCAGCACACAGGGAGGAAGACAGGAGGGCAAACAAAAGGGGTCTCTGAAGCATCATTGTTGAGGTCCTGGTGCTCCCCAGGGCATCCCTGCAACCCTCAGAGCATGGAGTGAGGCAGGAGGGAAATAAGAGTGTAACAGGAGAACAATGAATACTTTGTTAAGGGCAGAAGCAGCATATGTGTGCCAGCCTTGCCCAAAAAGAAAATGTCTCCAGGAGAACATGTCCTTTGAAACAGGTGCCTGGGAAGTCAGCAGGAGCTGGGCAGCCAGTCCCTGGATACCAGCTGAGGGGAGTTTATGTGGGGAGCAGGTGGGACTGGAACTTCTTCAGCCTTGGGCCATGTCACTCAGAGTCTGACTGTACCAAGCCAGCCTGCAGCTGCTGGTCTCAAGGGTCTCACCTGAAGGACCTGTCATCTTTCTAAACCTCAGACACTCTCCTAAGTAATTTACTGCATTGTTACGGTGAGACACAATTACTTCAGCACTAGAGTGCCTGCAACTGGGACCACTGGGAGAATTGGGAGCACAGGAATTCAGGGTCACACAGAAAGACCACGGCAGGTGCCAGCTGTGGCCCAGGCAGGATGGTGGCTGGAAGAGCTGCCCTGGAAGTACTGACATGACTTTGCATGAGGACACTTCCCCACCTGGACACAGTCTCAGGAGGTAACAAGTGCCAGATCTCTTACTGTGGTCTGTGGTGCTGCTCAATAAAATGTGTCCTGGCCCCATTTTATTCTCCGTAATTAGGAAACTCAGCAGATGAATCACTCTCAGAAGCCTAAACCAGAGCATATTGCTGGCACAAAAAGAACCTGTCTGTGACAGAGCAGGAATTTTTTGTGCCATTGTCAGTGAGAAGTGCAAAGGAAACTGGTAAAGTCTGCTAATCTGGTGCTGTGCTGAAAAAGGGCAGGTGTGAGTGAGGTGATTGATGAGCATTGATTATGAAGGGCTGGGAGGACAGAGCACACCAGCAGGGTGTAAAGTCCCGAGGCAGGTGAGGGCTGCCCGGCTGCTGTCCCCACCCCAGCCCTGCAGAACAGACCACACCATGCCAGTGTTCCAGGCACTTCCATCCCTCTCCCAGGGCTCTGGTGGATTCTCTGGAGACAAGCTCACATCTCTCTCACCAATTCACTGGTCAAGATTAATCCTGGAGGAAGGGTGAGCCCTGCCGTGGGTGTAGCTGGTGGGCTGAAGGCAGGGGAAGCTGTTTCCTCTGTGAACATCGCTTTTTGCATGAGGCCATCACAAATAACTGAGGCTGCAGGGCAGAATCAGGAGGGGAAGCACCTTTCCCTGCACGCATCATCTGTATCTTCTTGCTGGTGGTTTGTAGCTCTGTGGGCTCTCCAAAAAACACCCTACTACTTTTTGGGCTCTACTTTGTCTTTCTGGTTAGCAAAAACCTAGAAACAAGCTAGAAAGAGCCATGGCTGTGGAAGAGAGCGCAGCGTGTGCAGACCCAGCAGGTTTCATGTGGGCAAATTGGCCAAGCTGCCCACAGGGCAGGTGATGCCCAGGGTGGCTGGACCCACTGCTGCAGCAGCACCTTGAGGGGAACCTTTGGAGCCAGGCAACACCCCCCACCAGCCTCCAGGAGGGATTTGGACTGGGCCATATGTGCTAACACCTGAGCAGTGTGGAGCACGGGAGCTGGGGAGGGCTGCAGTAAGCCCACTGTTGTGATTCCCTTTGGAAGTACAATGCAGCCCTGGTAAATAAATAAAGATTGGATCTTGTCAGTCTCTTGTACTGCACCACTTCCGAGCGCGGGGATGCGAGGCCGCCGTAATTGGCTGGATGCAGAGAGAAATCCAGGCTCAGCGATTCCATTTTGCAGTTGGCAGCCTTCCCAAACACAGATCAGGGAATGCAAGTTGGACTAGCTTTAAAACACAGGGAAATCCTTTATCTTTGATAATTTTTTTGCTGATTTAAAGGGTAGGATTAAATCCTCATTTAATAACCCCAAGTGCCTGCTCTGCCCTGCTCTGATTGCTCTGAGAATGCTGCCAAAGCGCTGGAGCCTGGAGGAAAGGCAGGGAATGTTCTCCCCGGCACAGGTCCGATGGCTGTTTGCTGCTGCAGCCCATGAAATGATTCTGACTGTGTAACCCCCAGCCTCAGCGCAGGATGGTGTTTGCTGCTTTACAGGGCTGTTTCCAGCTGCTTTTCAGGGCTATTTCCAGCTGCTTTCAGAGCAGATTGGAAGGCAAGCCCAACACTTTCTGCTACCAACTTCCACTTATGTCATTTGTGGGTTTTTATCCTAATTAAGGATCCTAGAGCCCGAAATGTCCCTTTCTAACACACACAGCCCAGCTGACTGCACTGACAGGCTCTGGGCAGGGATTGTTTTATCAGTAAGTGCTGCCTGTTCAGTACCTTTATATTGCCATCTAGTACCATCGCCTGGGCTATTTTTAAATCCTTAAATAAAGCCTCTACAATGAAAAGGAAAGGAGCTTCCTTGCAGAGGAACACAGAAAGCCATTGCATTGACAAGGAGACTGTTTTCACTTGTCTGTCAAATCAGCTCATTTAGATTATTTAAGTCAAGAGCAATTTTGAAAACAATCTATTTTGCCGGTGACAGCAGCTTCGCTCTGTGTAACGATGCTGAATGGAACAAGCGAGGTATTGGTGGCAAATTCTCCACATCCCCAGGCCCGTGCTTCTCCCGACGCAGCCCCAGCTCTGTTTTCCCCAGACATGAAGCAGAAAGTATTTTCTAACATGTCGGCTTCCTTTGCCTTGAGAGCAAACTGCAGCTGAAGGGGAAGGGCGGAGGGGATGGGAATGCTGAAATGGCGCCAGCTCTTTAACTGTTTTCAGGCAGTGCATTTCTCTGCCTCCTGCAGTTTATTCTCTCGCTCTGATGATATGAAAATCCTAATTAAAAAGTGAATGGGGATGTGACGATGGGAGGATGGGTGTGTGTGCCAGGCTGGCAGGGTGCAGGTGGTGGCTGCTGTTGCTGGGAGAGGATATTTGGGGATCACTGCCCAAGAGGGCATGTTTGCCCAGTGGTGGAAGTGTAACTGCACAGGTCCATTGCTTGGCAGCTGCCTGAATGGGGGCAGGTTGTTTGCCCTTGAAGAGTTGCTTCCATTATTTCTAATTTCTAATGCCATGTGTGACCAGAGTGCTGCCGAGCCATTCAAACACACACCAGGGAAAGACAGCAGTGTCAGGGTGAGGAGGGAGCATCGCAGGTGGCACGAGCTGGTTCCTCCCTGCACACACTGCCCAGAGTGCTCCTTCCCACCCTGGAACATGGTGGCTCCTGGGGACACAGATCCCATGAGGAAGAGAAGCACTGACATTTCACAAATGAAGGTTAAGGATTTATCTACCCTTCAACTGAAAGCAGCTCCCAACCCAGGTGGTTATGCAGGTCTTTTTAAGCAAAGAGGTGTTTGGTGTCCCTTTGCTGGCATAATCAGAATCTGGGGCCTTAGCAAAGATGTCCAGAGATGCAAGCTTCACAGGGCACCAGGGGACAAAGAATGAACTGAATAACTGTGGTAAGCAGGAGAGCAGGTCCCCCAGAACCCCAGTTCCCAAATAACCCTACACTCAGCACATATTAAGGCTAAAACCAGGACTGGGTGGTTAACATCCGAGTGCTATTTCCAGCCAGCACCCATTACCACTGCTTTGACTGATGGGCTTTTACATGGGTGAAGCTCAGCCTGCTGGTTCTTCCAAAAGATTCTGGTTCTTCCTATTTGAGGATTTCTTAATTTCCCTAGTGCATCCAGGAGTTTACCAGTTTCATACGTGTCAGAACTCAGCAGTGCTACTTGTGAGAGTGAAAGAGGTAAGATCATGATGCTGATGCAAGGAGGAGGTTATGGGGTAAGTGATTGAGGGCTCGTTCCTGCAGCAGGTTTGCTGACAGGGTATAGCCAGCTGCAGCACTTACATGCAGAAAGGAAGCCACTGCTGCAGCGGTCTAGTTGCTAGGAGCACACACATAAATAACACTAGAGAACAATCTAAAATAACAAAGAAAGCTGCAGACCTTGACTATGAATTTTATTGACAGTGGCATAATACAGTTAACAAACTGACATAACAGGAGTACATAATGCATTCATCAGCCTTCCCAACTGAGGACAGACTTAACAGCAACCCTCCTACACCACGTGTAGTGCCTCCAAAGAGACATGAAACAGGGCTGCTGTGAATGGAACAGTGAGAAGGAGCTGAGTCACACTTCAGGAAATAATAGCTTTCAGTTACACACAATTACATGACAGTCCAAACTTTTTCATATGAAGAAAAATAAATAAGACCAAATTAACTTACAAGTTATTACACGACACTGAGAAACTGATTTCAAACCGTCACTTTACAGCTGTGCCTGTTCAGTTCACAGCAACGCACTCTGCATTACTGAGCCTCTAAGGACAAAAATAAGCTCACTGGCTACTCTGCATTGTCATAAACCTTGCCTTTAATAATGTAGGCTCTTCTTCAGCTGAAAAACATTGTACTTCATTCATGCTGGCAGAAAGACAGTGGATGCCGCAGCAGATTTCTGGGGACAATGGCTCATATGCCCAGGGCATCCATTCATGTCACAGAGGAATCAAACTGCATTCCTTTTCTCACTAGCATTGATAAGAATGGTAAAGGCCAACTGAAACTGGGCTGGGAAATGCTGGTGACAATGCGCAGCTGGAGGCAAAGACAGAACAAGAACTTCGCTATGCCAACAAAATCTTGGACAGGGAGTACTTGTCAGATGCAGTACTATTTACTGGGAATTCTTGTGAGAGCTTGTCAATGAGCTTTGCTCATTCCTGACATTACTGCTCTCAATTCCAATCCATTATCCTGTTTGGTCCTTTGGCTGGTTTGATTTTTCTTATTTTTGGGATATTGTTATTGAAGCCAAGTCCAGTAACAGAGTGTGGCTCATATACTCCTCACTCCTCATTATCTGTAGTTGAAGTATCTCTGTGTGTTTTGGATTTAGCTCCATGCTCACATACATCAATCTCTCACCAGATATGCCAGTGCCGGGGACTTTTCTATTCCCTCCCTCGACCCAATGGAGTCAGTGGAAGGTTAAGAGAAAGGTCTGTGTGGTTATTTACACATTAATACCTTTTATCTGTCAGTTATTGATGCCCCAAGGCCAGCAGAGAGTTTGCACAGCAGCAGCACTCTGGGAGAGCTGCCCCACACAGAGAAAACACACGTGGAAATGGATGTTATGTCCATCTATGCCTTGTCCTACATCTGTTGGAGAATGACTGTGTTCTGCTGAGGTTGCTTGATGAGACTGTGCCTGGAATTCCTGTGTGTGACTGGGATAACTAAGGACTACATCGGTGTGTGGGACCTCACTGCTCCCCACAACTCCCCAACAAGAGGGTATAGTGGGGCCCATCTCTTCTACCGTGTTGCACTGGGAGGACAAGAGGAAATGGCCCTAAACTGAGACACGGGAGGTTCAGATTAGATATGAGACATTTTTCTCACTTTCAGATGGTCAGGCATTGGAAGGGGCTGCACAGGGAGGAGGTGGAGGCCCCATCCCTGGGGGTATTTGAGAGGCATCTGATCTGCCACTGGGTGATGTGGTTTTGGGGCTTAAGGGTTACGGTGGCAGCGCTGGTGGAGGGTTGGACCAGATGATCTTAGAGGTCTCTTCCAACCTTGATCACAGAATCACCGAATCTCCTGAGCTGGAAGGGACCCACAGGATCATCAAGTCCAAGCCCTGGCCATAGAAAGGACACCCCAATAATCCCACCCAGTGATTCCTTGGGAGCATTGTACAAACGCTTCTGGAGCTCTAGCAGCCTCGGGGCCGTGCCCATTCCCAGGGGAGCCTGGTCAGTGCCCAGCACCCTCGGGGGGAAGAGCCTTTGCCGGATATCCAACCCAAACTCCTGTGACACAGCCCCCGGCGAAGCGACGATTCCGTAACTCTCTGACCCAGGCGGAACCCCGTGCCCGAGGCCCCAGCGCTCGCAGCCCGGCAGGAGCGGGCCGGGCCGGGCCGG
>VZTX01024137.1:0-12806 GCA_013400915.1 Pardalotus punctatus | reverse complement strand
TCGTGGGGCTGTGTTGGTGTTCGAGGGGCTGTGCTGGTGTTGGTGTTGGTGTTCGTGGGGCTGTGCTGGTGTTCGTGGGGCTGTGCTGGTGTTCGTGGGGCTGTGTGTTGGTGTTCGTGGGGCGGTGTTGGTGTTGGTGTGCCGGTCGCCGCCCGGCTGTTCGCGCGTGTGCGGGAGCCGCTGCCCTGCTTGTGGCGGAGCCTCCGCGCTCGGGGAGCGCTGGGCGCGGGGCGCTCCGCACGGGGCCGCCCGGTGGAACGGGGGATCGCGGCCCGGCCGGGGCAGGAGCCCTGGCAGTGACCTTAAACCTGTGCGTGGCCGGAGCTCTGGCGGTGGGAGGTGTTGGGTGCCCTGAGCGCCGTGCGCTGCTCTCCCGAGCCGAGCTGGGGCTCCGGGTTTCTGCTCTGTCACAGAGCGAACCGCAGGACGCTTTGGCTTGCGAGGAACCTTGGTGCCACCTAGGCCAGGGACACCTTCCCTTAGACCGCGCTGCTCTGGGCTCCAGCCAGCCTGGCCGTGACCACCTGTAGCCACGGGGCATCCACGGCTTCTCCGGACAGCCTGTTCCGTGCCTCTGTGCTCTGTGTCCTCCGTGGTGTCCCGGGGCTTTTGGTAGAATTCTGCACGCTAGAGCTGTGGTAATTGCAGCCTGAACAAATCGGAGGGAGCAAATGATATCCCGGGGCGTGCGGGAGACCAGAAACTTTCCCTCGCTGGAAATGCAGGAGCTGTGCGTTGGCATCTCTTTTTGGGAGAAGGAATTTGGTCTGTTTCCCAGCCCATACAAGGGGTAGACCGCGCATTTCTTTAACAGCTCTGAGAGCAAGTGATGGTTGGCACAGCCTTTTGCACTTGTGGGCTCTTTCTGTGAGCGCTCGGTGTTTATTCTTTCCCTGCAGGTAACCAGCCAAGAGTGTGTGGTGGCCTCTGTATAAAGCAGCTCTTGAGTCTGTGCTGGGATTTGTGTCGGTTGTTCCTTTGCCATAGAAAAGGTGAGTAGGATTATTTCCATGTGTTGCTCTGAGGCTTTCTAGTTTAAATGCTTCCAGAAGTGGACTGATATTTAAACGACCCCATGACTGCTAGTTCTTTCTGTATTTCTTTGAGAATTGTGCTTCTGCCTAATGTTTTATATAAGCAAACTGGAGTTTATGGCACCCAGATGATATTTGGTCTTTGTCTAAGTGTATTTTTATACTAACTAAATTTTTTATTGTTTTTGGCTAAAAGTACTAACTAAACTTTTGCAAAGAGGGGTGTATCCCCTATTGTTGGGACTTAATTTGGTTTTGTAAATTATGTAATCTGTTCATGTGGATAATAGAATAAATTATTCTGAATAATGAGGTATCTGCAGAGATAGAACTTTCCATGGAGCAATTCTTTGTGTAGTAGTTCATGCTGTGAATACACTGTAATTTTTTAATTGTATCTGTGGTATGTTGAGTAAGAACCAGTTGCTTTAGGTGAAAATGCTATCAAATACTTGTTTTTGCTATAAACCTAGAATCCTAAAGGGTGTAGTTTAGTGTTGTATCTGATGTGATGTGACACCAGAATCCTAGCACATCTTTGCATAATGTGCAGCTGGTTATTGGGAGTGGAAAAGTGGAGCATGCAGGGAACTTCGTCTGAGATATTCCTTGATATACACAAATTTCAGCCTGCCTTTGCATGAAAAAATACTTTCCTTTGTATTAGCAGTAAAAATCTCAGTCCTCAAAGGGTTTTTAATCCTGAGCTGTGCCATTAGGCAGAAGTTAGAGCTGGGGAGGTTTTGCACAGTGCCCTTGTGTGATGTAGGCTCTGTCTTAACTTGAGATTAGAGGAGAACTAAGGTGCTGTCTTCGTTAAAATCAGATTACTGAATGTGATAATGAATTCAACTTTTCTAGATACTTTTTTTGAAAGTCTGGAGAAGTGAATGCTGATATTGTGCTGGGTGTTTCCCAAAACCCAGAATGCAGGGGCCTATCCCATCCTACTGACCTAATTCAGGGTCACAGGGGGCTGGAATTTGCACTGCCTGGAGTGTGATTGAAGCAGCTCCATCTGATTTGGTGGGAGCTCCCTTAAGTGTGTTTCTTGGGGAAATCCAGTCCAAGGTTGCGTGTGTGAAATCAGCCCTCAGCCTCCGCTGTCCATGGTTTTGAGAGCACTTAATGTTCATCTGATGTACAGCAGTCCCCCCACTGTGGAGAGTTGTATTTTTGTATTTTTATATTTTTCCCCTGCTCTGTCCGTTGCCATCTAGCCTGTGTCTCAGGTCAGAGGGATCAGGTGGGGCTTTCAGAGCTGCAGTCCTGTGTGAGATGGACCTTTCAGGTATCCCATTGTGTGCTAGCAGATCTTTGACCACCTTGGCAGACCCCTGGGTGTGTGGTCAAAATGTGTCTCCTGTTAAAGAAAACCCAGAGGTGATGGTGCTTGGTCAACAAAAAAGAGAAAGGTACTGTTTGACTCTTAAATGTGTAGCTGTGTGACTTAATGAGGACAGCAAATAGGCCTTTTATTCCCCCTCCAAAAGTAACATTAATCCTGGTGCCTGAGAATCTGGCATTGGAGAGAAAGGAAAAATATACTTGAAAGTGAGGAAGAGAATGGAATAATCTGTGGGGTCGCTTCTGGAATCAGTGAAGCAAGGATTCAGTAGTTGTGCATTGCATCCCAGAGTATCTGTGTTATCACACTTGAGTGTGGAGGAATGATGGAGGAGGTGGCCTGGGGAAAAAAGTCAAGCATAGACTGGCAGAATTAGCAGGACAGGATGGGGAGGTGAGGAAACAAATCATGCAGAGCGTGACTATGTTGACATCTCCTTTGAGAGGAGCTGATAAGGTTCTGTGTGTCACCAGTTCCAATTCCGTGCTCCCGCTCTGCAGCTCCTGGGGCTGAGTTCCAGCTGCTGTCTGTGCCTGTGTTCCCACGGAGCACTGAGGGTCTGGGCAGCCCACAGTGACACGTGGCACCTCAGAGTTCCCCAGCAAGGGAGATCTGCTGCTCTGGGAGCCCGTGTGAGCGAGGCTCTGGTTAAACACTCGAGGGAAACCTGTAGGCTGGAACAGCTTGTACAAATCTGCTCCTAATCGATTGTTTAAGTGGGCCAGTTGCAACAAGCTGGGTGAAGGATGGTGCTTTCCTTCCCACATGAGGTCTCCTGGTTTGGAATTCCTCTCGTTCTCAATTGTGAAAACATACTCAGCAGATGCTTGTTTCTTTGGTTGTTTTGATTCTGGTAGTTGTTTACTCTTTACTGCCACATTGCTATTTGTACTGCATTATCTGTGGGATGTTTGATGTATCTGTCTCGTGTTTTTGCCCAGATGTATCGTTATTAGATGCCAGACCAGCTGCCATCTGTGCTAAGCTGCAAGCAAAATGGCCAAGTATAGGCTCGTTCTCCTAAGGCATGGGGAGGGAGCCTGGACCAAGGAGAATCGCTTCTGCAGCTGGGTGGACCAGAAGCTGAGCAGTGATGGCATCAAGGAGGCTCAGAACTGTGGCAAACACCTCAAAGCGCTGGGCTTCGAGTTCGACCTGGTCTTCACCTCTGTGCTGAGCCGCTCCATCCAGACCGCCTGGCTGATCCTGGAAGAGATGGGCCAGGAGTGGGTCCCCATCCAGAGCTCCTGGCGGCTGAATGAGCGGCACTATGGAGCCCTGATCGGGCTCAACAGAGCCGAGATGGCTCTGAATCATGGGGAGGAGCAAGTGAAAATCTGGAGGAGAAGCTACGATGTCACCCCGCCTCCCATCTCTGAATCTCACCCCTACTATGAAGAGATCTACAATGACCGCCGCTATAAGTGCAGTGATGTCTCTCAGGAGAATCTCCCAAAGGCTGAAAGTCTCAAAGATGTGCTTGATAGACTCCTTCCCTATTGGAATGAAAAGATAGTGCCAGAACTGAAAAGTGGCAAAATGATTCTTATCTCTGCTCATGGCAACAGCAGCAGGGCATTGCTGAAGCACGTGGAAGGTAAGGGTCTTCGTTTTAGCCTTCCCCCTCCTCCTTACTCAGCAGCTTAGAGCTTCATATCTCCTGTAGTGTGTATTACTTACCTGGGCAAGGTAATAATGTCTGTGATCTCCAGGCAGAAAGTAAAAAGTTGGTCAGGAATCAAACTGGGAGATGTGGAAGGGGGAGAGAATTATGTTAATGTAGTTCAGGGCCAGATGCTTTCATCTTGTTTCTCATTGTTCATTTAAAACTACTGTAGTCAAGCTAACTTTGTGGTTTGTCTAGATAGACAAAATCTCTGCAGGCTCAAATTATTTTTGGAGTTTTTCAGCTGCATTGTCAGTTTTGAAGTAATCATCTCATCATTAAATAAGCATTGCTGTAACACAGCAGAATAAGAGTGCTTCACTTGGGTTGTGGATGATGTTTTTGACTGTTACTGTGGTGGGTCACCCTGATAATTATTTTTTTTTAAATTTAGTTTAAAACCATTTTAATTTAAAAGCATGAATTTAGTTTAAAACTAAACTGCTGCTTATTTCCTGTGAGCTTGTTGGGCCTTATTGCAGGTTACCTTGGCCTGTGTTTTGGCCACTGCTGAGCAGTGCACCCACAGCACCAGGAATGTCTCTCGGGAAAGGGGCTCTGAGTACTTAACTTACTAGGCTAAAGCTTTAGTATTTTCATTAAGCACGTGGGAAGGATGCTATGACCTGATTTGGAACTCAGTTACAAAGCACCAGTACTAAACAAGCCCATTGTGGCTGAATTGATGCATATAATCTTGTGTGTTTTATTGCATGAATCATCTGGCCTCAAGTGCAGTTGCCGTGCAGGGGAGGAGGCCTGTAGTTATTCTCGATACCTCTTGTGGGTTTTGGGTTCCTCTGCCCATAAGAATAAAGGGAGGAACTTGGTAAGAGCAGGTGAGAGGGAAGGGGAAGCTGAACCAGCTCCTCTAGAAGTGCTGTAGGTGCTGAAAATCAGTGGGGTTTGTCTCTGCAGGACTTTGCAGGGTACAAATATTTCAAAATGCTCCCTGGGCTACCACATAAAGGTGAATTCTTAAGCTTGCCTGGAGATATTTCCAGTGTGTGTGTTTGATTAGCCAGTTCAGTTAAATGGAGGATAAGTGAGCTGGGGAAGAATTTTGCATGTGCTGCAAGGTCTTTTTTATAATAAGTGCTGTAGCAAATTGTGGTAGTGTTCATGTACCAAACTGCTTTGTCACCAGTTGCTAAGGGTCAGCCTTGTCAGGACAGCCTTGTCAGGACAGCATGGCCCATGTCCACTTGAGAAATGACACTGCCTAGCCAGTGTTTTATCTGGGGTCCTGAGGAAGTCATCCTGAGCACTTCAGTGATGTCTCTGGGTTCTCCTGGCTCTGAGTAGGGTGGACCTGGATTTTAAACCTTCTTGGGGTCAAGACTGCTTCCAGCAACAGGGCACTTCGGCTGTGCTGAGATCCAGGCTCTGGTGTTAAACTGGAGGGAAGTGTTGCTTCTTCAGGGCTCTTATTTACCACTGCACCTTGTAGTCAGCAGCTGGGACCTTGCCCTGATTTCAGCCTTCTTTCCTGCGGGACAGGCTGGCTTGTGACCCAGGCCAGCTGGGATGGAGGAAAAGGTCAGCTGGTTCCAGTTACAGCACATGGAGTAAGGGGATAGCAGCTGGCTCACCCTGCAGCCACTGCCCCTGCAAGGTGGGATCCCTTCGCTGCCCTGCTGGCTGCACAGGGCTCTGCTGAGCTCTCCCTGCAGCCAGAGAGCTTCTGTGAGCAGCCTGCTCAGCTCCTCGCTTCCTGGAGATCAGAAACACCACACACAGCAGCAGGACGCTTCAGGATTCTCATCTGATTTCTGCTTGTGGCAGACTTCTGGTTGCAGGGCAACACTTCTGTATGAGGAAAGGCCCTGAGGAGAAAAATACCATGTTTGCTGCTGTGTGTTTATCCTAGACTGCACTGTTTTGCTTTGTAAATCAATCCTAGTTGACATTGTGGTCACTTTGTGTTCTGTAAAAACAGTAAAATGCGTTTCTGAATCCGTGTAGCTACAGCGAGTTTTGTTTAATCCATCTCCAGAGAAAACCTTTAAATATCATGTCTCCTGACCACATTATGTGGTTTGCCTAAACTCTCCTGCATGATTTCATCTGCTTTGTGTATATAGGAATGGTTTAGTCTGGGAGACTGAATTTAGGAGGTGGGCAGAACACTTCCTAGGCACAGATTCTCTGGGGATTTACACGGTGATGTGGATGTTGTTAAAATCTAATATTTAAGAATCCTTGAAATAAGAGCTCAGGCAGCTTGGCTGCTTGTTTTGCAAAGTCCTTGAGAACAGTGCTTATGCCTGGTGAATGGATGCAGTATTTTTCCTATTCAGTTCTCTGTTGTTTTTAGATACTCTTTGAGGGTTTTTTTTTTTCCTGTAGGTCTGATCCAGGTGCAAAAGTTGGTGCTGGTGTAGTCTCTGGGCAGAGGCATATGATCCTCACCTCATGAATAGTTTTGTTTTTTCTGACCTCTTGCTCAGTTGCTTGGCTTGTGTGTGTTTTCCTGTTAATATGTTGGCTCTGCTTTTCTCCCTAATGTGAAAATCCCTGGTAAATTTGCACCCCTGTGTTCGAGGACCATCTGTTTTGCCAGCTGCTCGCGAGGATGTTTGCCTGGTGCACCTTGGTCCGGTTTACACGGTGTCATCCCTTCAGGAGCTTGGTTGTGCGTGTTTTCCGAGTGAGAATTACTCTGAGCTGTCCTGCTTCACAAGAGCAGGCTGCTGCTGTGGCCTCAGTGCTTCTAAAAAGGGGAGGAAAAAAGAAATCTTGACATTCCCTGTGACAATGGCTTTCTTTTGCCTGTTTTTTTTGAGGGATAACATCTTTGCAGTCACTGCTTTTCATGCGACTATTGAGACCCTGTGTGGAAACTGTACTAGGCTGTTTGGTCTTGAAATTCATTTGGAGGCTTGAGATGTATGTTTGATGTAAAAATAACCAGAATCTCGTTGATATAAGAGCTGTGGAATATTTTACTTACACAGCTGTGGAAAATAAGCTTTGTTTCCAGGTATACATTCCATTAGTGAAGTGGAAAAAAAAATTCTTGAAGCTGTACAAGTTTACGTTCTCCCTCCTTTTTCTTCTCCTTCCCCTCATTTGAAAGTGGATGTAGTAATTCTCTTATATGTAGTAATTCTGAGAGCAGTGCTGTGGACACTGCTATATAAACTTGCTTGTGAGAAATCAGATGTGGGCCAAGAGCGATTCTCACACTGGAAAAATTAAATACTGATTTTTAAGACTGTATGAGAAGAGTTGCATAGAAAATTTAAGAGAACAATTGCCCTTGTTATCCTGCCTTTTTGATGAGTCTGTATTGGTTGCTTAGCAGAGGTTGTTTCATATTGGAGTAGCACATGTGGACTCTCATTGTCTTTTGTGATGTGTGAGCTGGGAAATTATGGAGGGGAACCTATTGTACTCCATGTCCTGTATTGAAGGAATGGTACAGTCTCCAGGGCCATTTCTTCCTGTTTATTTCACATGTGTGGGCTGAAAAAGTAAAGAAACTGTCTTTACCTTGATGGGAATTCTCTCCTTTAGCTGTTCCTAAAGTGCTTAGCGAGCTGTGGCCTAACTGGGAATTGACCCTTGGCTAGCTGGTGGTGTTGATGGGGGCTGCAACCTGTCCTTGACTGTTCTAAGACCAGATAATCTCAGAAATAAAGGCAATAGGCAATGAGGAAGCTGCAGTGTAACTCTGTTTTATTTTGCTTTGGCAGGTATCTCCGACGAGGACATCATCAACGTGACCCTCCCCACTGGTGTGCCCATACTTCTTGAACTTGATGAGAATTTGCACCCTCTGGGCCCTCACCAGTTCCTGGGTGATCAAGAAGCTATCCAGGCTGCCATCAAAAAAGTGGAAGATCAAGGGAAAGTAAAATCTGCTGAGAAGTGAAAGCGCACGGAGTGGCACGGCTGTGCTCGGTGTGGCAGTGGGTGACGATGTGTGTGTGACTGCCAGGTTGCACTGTGTGAATGTCTCCATTTCAAGCACTAAATAATTGGAAGGGACAATTGTTGAGTCTCAGGTTGGTAGTTGAACCCTCTGCCCTTTCAAAAACTGGAATTTAGATTGCAGCATGAGGTCATTGATACTGGAAACAGAAATGAAGAGGTGATTCAGGTCATGGAAGCTTGCAGGGCAGTCTGCCCCAGATCCACCATTGAGGATGGCCTGGTGGAGAAACAAAGGGATGTGTTACTGGTGTCTGCCAACAACCAGTCCTGATCTCTTAGGGAGAACAGCACCAGCTGACTGGACTAATTCAGTCCACGTTGTTATGGGCACTAAAACTCACTGATCCAATGGAATCAGAACTCTGTTACCAGCTGTGATTCTTCTGTGTCAATAGCCCTGTTGATTTGTTCTGGATGGATTTCCTTCTGTCTTTCAGAACACTTTGACACTGCTAGCTCTCTGCCTTTATTTTGAGTCTTTTGTGGCCAGTTCATGGTGCAGAGAATTTTGTAGAGATGTTCTGACCATTAGGGTTATCACAGTTGTCTTTTGTTACACTATATTCCCTTTTTAAGGAGTCTAGATGGAATCCCTTTTCCTCCACCATCTTTGCAAAGCCTAGCATGATTGCATTTTGCTGGCTTGCAGTAATAGGATTTAAGTCAGACTTTAGTCCACAAATGAAGCACAAAGATTTTCTGCTCAATATTAAAATTATCATGTAGCTCTTAGTGAGGGACCTGAATACCTCTGAAACACTTCAGTAACACGTACTAGAGGTTTCATCATCTCTTAGTCAAGTTGTTAGAATAATTCCTGCTCACCTCAGCATAAGTGGATATAGGAAAAACCCCTCGAAGCTTTCCTGAGTTGCAAAGGTATCTTGATAAATGTGTTCCCCAGTAACATTACTGTGGCATTATCTGTGTCAGAGTCTCTGAAGGGCTGGAAGAGATGCATGAAGCACGTCAGGATTGGTGCTGCATGCAGCTCCTTCAGCCCTGCTGCTGGCAAGGAAGGATATTCCAGCATGCCTGAGTGTTCTCCTGTCAGCTCTCCTCAATCCTGCCTTGATTCCTGGCCTTGCTGGAGTGTGGGACTGGATGGGAGCAGTTCAGCCGTGGCTGGGTGTGGTGTGGCAGCCTGATGTTCTTGATGTTCACAAGCATCAGGGTAATCCCACTTTTGAAGACTTGCTCTTAATCTTACCTGGAAATATGAAACTGTCACTAAATTTTGTACCTGACCCGCTGTCTCGACACCTGAGTGTCTGATCTGACCTGGGATATCAGCAGGGGTGACCCTTGTGTGTGTCCTGTTAGAGCTGAATGTGTTCTCAGCAGGGCCCAGCTACAAATTCCAGTGTTGATGGGAATTTCCTTGCCATGATGCTAAAAAAATCCTTTAAAATCCTAGAGTAGCTGCTGCTCTGCAGCTCTGTAAGTGTGAGAGGATGTTTTTTCTCTCGAGGAGAGCAGTGTGACTGTGCTGTGCCTCTGACAGTCGTTCTGACGTGTGGAGCAAGGCTTTCCAGGTCTGATGCCAGCTCACATTAGAGTAGCACATACCCACAAAGGACTTCTTGCTAGAAGGTAGTTTCTCATGCATGAATAGTGCTTGGGCTTATCTTTGGTTTTGTTTTTGTAGCCTTTGCAGTAGGAATAAAGTTACATGTTTCTCTTTTAAACATAAAGCTGGTAGGTTTCCCCTTTCTTTGTACAAGAAAAGATATTTCAGTGTTTTTGGTTGGTTTGTTTTGTTTTTTGTTTTTTTTTCTCTGAAATGCTATGAGCAGCTCCTCTATTTGATTTGATGCTGACTTAGTTTCTGGGGTTTTAGTTTTCTGTGCTTAGAGTAACTCTGAATCCTAGTTGACAAGTGAGTGTTACAGCGTTAGATCTGATCAGCAGATGTTCACCTGTGATGGCCCTGAGAAGGCCCACGGGCACTCAGTGAATAAATCCTTCCCCAAACATTAAATAATGTGTGAAGCTTGGTACCAAGTCAATGTTCCTTGTGAACAAGACTCACAGAGTCTGTTGTCCGTGGGAGCTGTGGGCACACAGGCCATGGCCACGTCCCTTTGGCACTGCAGTTGTCATGGAGAACTTCAGGACTGAGCACACAGCCAGAATCTACTTGGAATTGAACCCAGCTGAACTTGGAGATAGCCTCTCCTCCCTTGTCTTAGAGAATTCCAGATCTCTTCTGTGGATGGAGAGGGGAATGGAAAGGTGGGTGAGGGAATTTAGGGAGTATGAGCATTTATTCTTGCAGCTGAATGGATGGAATTGACTGAAAGAATCTTTTCAGAGTCATGGACAGGAAGAAGAGAACAACACTGTGATGTTTCAGCGTGTGCTGTTCCTGCAGTGCTGCTCGAGGTGTCAATAGTGACAGTGCCCTGTGAAGTTGGACTTTGTTTGCTTGGGTTGTGACTCCAAAGTGATGACAGGGTTTTGTGTGCACATCTGGCAGCAGTAACACCTTGCAAAAGTATCAGATGGAACCAACTGGGGATTTCATTGCTCTTCAAGGTTATTTTAATATCTTGCAATTCTGACTAGCCTTTTAATTAAATTCCCAATTCATAAACCTTGTATTGAAGAACAGAAACCAACTTCCATCAACAGTGGTGTAAAGATTCCTGATCTTCAGGCATAGCTACATCAGAGGGAGAAATGAAAATCTTGCTTTAGAGATAAGTGGTTGGGAAGCATTTTTCCCTATGTTTGAGCGTGCCTCAAAGTCCTGTAAGGTAACCGGTGTTTTTACAGTTAATATAGTAGATGTGGTTGATTTGGTTTGTTTAAGCATTTTTAACTTGTGGTTCAATAGCAGTTATAGCTCTAGATCCTCTTGAAAACCTTTGTAAATATGGTGGAGCTGGCAGGTTCTTTATAACTCAATAAATTCACCTGAAATACAATTTCATTTGGCTTCAGGTTTTTTGTTTTTTTTTTCTCCTTCTAGCCCTATACCCCTTGTTTCCTTCTCTGGGCTGGTAAGTAAATAAAACTGACCTTGAGGGTTCCAAAACTCCTCAGGCAGTTGTTTATCACACATCATGCAGTCAATTGAGTTAAAACAGTGTCAGAGCCAACACTTTCTCATGTTTACATGCCAAGCAGTTGGGTTGGAGGGAATACATACCCCTTCGAATCTATGGGGGCATTTACTTCAGAACAATGAACTTTAGTTCCAGAACAGTGAATCTAAATAAATGCTTACTGATTCCCATGCTTGCTTTTCCTTTCAGTGAGAAGCATTAGTTTTTGATGCTGTGTTTAAAGCTGTGGAGAGACAGGGACAAAGCCAACTGTCCCCTCTCCAAAGTGCTGTGATGCCAAGCAGAGCTGTGGCCCCAATGCCAAGCACATGGCACTGCAAGGCTGCTGAGGGCTGGCCCTGACTGCTTTCACCTTCGCACAGAAAGCCGTGGATGCTGGGAGAGTGGGGGGCAGTAGAAAAGTCCTAAGGAAAGTTGAATATTCTGATAGAAATGGGGCTGGGACAGGGCCACTCCTCTCTCCCACTGCTTTTTTCCTTGTCAGTCACTCCAGACCCTCCTGGGACTGTTCCAGCAGAATTCACAGCCAGGTTGTCCCGATGCTGCAGGGGCTCCCTGCTCGCTGCTTGTCCTGCTGATGGGGCAGGGGAGGGCAGCAGACACCGGGCTCTGGATGCTGAGCTGAGCAGTCCCTCCCTGCACTGAAGTGCCCTGAGGATGGCTTGTGATGGCTCTTGAAAGGAGGGGCACTGACCCATGGCAACCTCGATGATCCCTGTGGGTCCCTTCCAACTCGGATTGTTCTGTGCTTGCTGCTGTGATGCTGCAGTTCCTCTTACCAGGCTTCAGAAAGCAGCTGTGACCCTAACAGGACCCCTGGCACTTCATTAATGCCTCATTTATAGAGCAAGCATTAATGCCTCATTAATAGAGCCACGTTTTTCCTCAGGTCTCTTCCAGCTCCCCCTCAGCACAGCACGTGAGTATTTCCTCACCTTCTGTCTGGTACTTGCATCCAAGTATTAAGATGTATTTATTTGGTAAAAGAAATTCTCTCTCTCCCATTCCTAGGAAAGCAGTGTGAATCCAGTGACAGCAACTCCATTTTGGTTGCTGTTGGCCTCAAAAGATCCAGACTTTGCTGCCATCTTCCAGGTTGGTCATTTCCAGCCATCAGGAACAAATGGCACCGCTGGATACACACGGAGCACCCAGAGCTCTTCAGTGGAAGTGCCCATTTCTTTCAGTAAAAGACTTTTTTTTCCTCTTTTTACTCCTGGTGCTAATCTAGCAGAACTGCTGGAAAATAGGAATGTGCTTGTGCTATTAATCCCATTACCCAAACTGAGGATGCTTTGCTGAGGAATTAATTACCCAGTGAGTCCTGCCTTGCTGACAGACACTTGTCAGGCTCTTGTAGCTGCTGTGATTAAAGCTGAGCTAGATCTCTAAGCCACATCTGTGGTTCTTCAGCTATTCCTGAACTGCAGGTTGTTTTTTCCCTGGTTCTTCAGCTATTCCTGAACTGCAGGTTGTTTTTTCCCTGGTTCTTCAGCTATTCCTGAACTGCAGGTTGTTTTTTCCCTGGTTCTTCAGCTATTCCTGAACTGCAGGTTGTTTTTTCCCAGGGTCTCTATGGGAGGCAGCGATGGTGGCTGGGTTAGAAGTGAGAAAGCAGAAAGATCCCTCAGGATCCCTGAAGCAAAACAATTGCAAGAATTGCAGCTGCAATGCCCTGTAGGAAAGCAAGTGGACAACAGATGGAGCAAGCGGCCTGTGGAAAAGCTGTGCAGGGAAAGGGCAGCAGT
>VZTX01024134.1:60589-80989 GCA_013400915.1 Pardalotus punctatus | reverse complement strand
TGCTGAGCAGCACGGGGAGCCTGCAGCACGCTGTGAAGCCCAGGAAATGCAGTGCAAGGTCAGCAATCTCACTGCTCTGTTATCCAGAAATACATCCCTACCTTCCTCTCCACTCCAGAGCACCTCCCTGCTTTGGTTATGATTTTCCCTTCCTGCCCTAAAGGTCCCATAATACTGGATTCATCTGGAATTTCTGTCCCAAACTTGGAGTTGGCCAATGCAGCTGGGAACAGCAAGAGGGGCCAAAGCAGCCAGAGCTTTTCCTCTGCCAGCCACGAGGCCATGGTCCAGCTGCATCCAAGGGGATGGAATCCCAGTGTCCAGCTGGGATCACCAGAGCTCAGGGACAGGGACAGACCTCTCCTGGGCTGCCCCTGGACCCCTGGCAGTGCCCAAGGCCAGGTTGGACAGGGCTTGGAGCAGCCTGGGGCAGTGGAAGGTGTCCCAGCCATGGCAGGGGTGGCTCTGGATGAGCTTTAAGGTCCCTTCCAACACAAACCATTCCATGATTCTCTGACATTGAGAAGCAAGGATTTGTTCAAGTTTCTCCCTTGCTGCACAAATACAAAGGACACACTTAGGAAGTCGGGATTTTGTGGAGCTGTTTGGAGTAACGTGGTCCTTTGTGTTTGTAGAGAACCTTGAACTGCTATGGCAAATCAACAGGATATAACATGGAAGTAAACACTGAACTGAAATGTCCCTGGATTTTTTTTAAATAAAGAAAAAACTAAACCAAATCCTCCTATCTTGTCTGAATGATAAAGCACTGTAACATTAAATTCAGGCATAAACAAAACTGACAAAGCCATCCTGAATTCCTTTATACCTTTAATAAATTAGATGCAGGATTTTTTGTCTGTCTCAGGGATAAAACACAATCAAAGGGAGCAAACCCCTTCCATTCCACTGTGTTTGGAGAGCACTCCCTGCCAGCATTGTTTGTACCTGGAAGAAGAACAGCAGGGCTGATGCTGAGTGCCACAGGCTCATCACATTCCTCTTCTCCTGTTTTCCCTGCCCAGTTCGTCCTGCTGCTCCACGGGCAATATAATTTTGGAAAACAGCTCTTTTCCTCTGGCAAGGCAGGGGAGTAAGCTGTGCTTTAATGCTGATGAAGCTCCACGCAGCTCTTTACAGGGAAGCTGCACAGAGCCTGTTGCAGGCTGCTGTCAGCGGGCCAGGGGTGAAAAAGCCAAGAGGAGCTCAGGGAAGAGCAAACAAAGAAACCCACCCCTAACAGCAGCCCCGAAATGCTTCAGCAGTTAGAACACAAACACCCAAACCTCCAAGCGTTTGGACACGCAGGGATGCCCAGGCTGGGATTGTTGGGGGGTCTGGGTGGGGTCAGGAGTTGGACTGATGATCCTGTGGGTCCCTTCCAACTCAGGATATCCTGTGATTCTGTGGTTCCCAGATTTGCCCCACACCAAATCACCCAACAACATTTTCCTCTTCCAGCCTTCCTCCAGGAAGAGGAAAAAACCGCAGGACTGAACATCCTTCTGTTTTAGTGACACGTGAGCAAACACCTTCATAAAAACCAACCAACCAACCAACCAACCAACCAACCAAATAATCCTCAGGATATCTGGACAGCCCTAAACCTCACTGGGGGAAGAAACATCATTTTAAGCTTTCCCACTCATTTTAATAGTGAGAAGTGATGATTTTCCAGCAAGATCCTTATATCAAACAGGACATTCCTGACAGCACGTCAGGAAGGTGTCCTGTGCTAAAATCCCTTTAAATCCAACAAATAACCCATTAAATATGGGGTTTTTTGCTTCTTTTATTTTTTTATTTTTTTTTACTCCAGACTAGACATTGAGAATAAGTGCTTTGATCTGTTGCCTCAAATTTCACTGTCTCCCTGAAAACAAAAGAAAGAAAAAAGCCACAAATTTTTACATGTCTCACAAGAGGACAGCATTCAACTCAGACTAAAAATTATGAAGTCGTATATTTTTAATATTCCTGTCTAGCCCTCTGCAAACCACAGAACAATGCAACATCCATCATCATAAAAGCTGGGACAGTAAATTAGGAAGACAGCATATTTGGGGGCATTTTTAAAGAAAAATAAATATTCCTAATGGGAAACTTGAGAGAAATCATTAAAAATTACTGTGGTATCCATCACAGGAGAATGAAATCAATTAGGTCTTAATCTCTTGTTATTTATGAAAGGAAGAATGAAACAGAGCTTCTTTATTACAGGCATTTTCTGTTCGGTTCTGTTGCACAATTTTGAGCCCCAAACACAGCAAGTGAAACCTCTCAGAAGTAAAACAAATAGGAGTAAAATGTTGGTTTTGTAAGATCACCTAATGGTGTTAGATAGAGCTGCCAGCCCACAATTATAGATCTTTCACGCAGTTTAACTTGGGCCATCCCATAATTCCACGTAGGCCAGTGAACCCTCAAAGTTGTGTTTCCACCTAATGACAAAACCCAAAATTACAGATGCGCTCCCGGTAGCGTTACAAGTTCAGCGCAGATTTGGCACCGCTAAGCGGGGAATTAATTCCTAATTCCTCTGGCATTCATTGTAACAACATTACTCACCGAGAACTCGTGTGGATATCACATCCAAGCCCTGGTTATTCCCTAGAAACTGGAAATCCAGAATGCGCTGGGGGCTCCCTGACATCCCTGCGGGGCTGGGCAGGACGTGGCTGTCCTCGGGGACTGGGGGGACAGGAGGTGGCACTTGGGGACGTGGTTTAGGGGTGGGCTTGGCACTGCAGGACTTGGCTTTTCCAACCGAAATAATTCCAGGAACAGTGGGTTGGAGCCCCCTGCTTCAGCTGGGAAATCTGGGGGTGCTCACCTGGAGAGGAGAAGGATCCAGGGAGAGCTCAGAGCCCCTGGCAGGGCCTGGAGGGGCTCCAGGAGAGCTGGAGAGGGACTGGGGACAAGGGATGGAGGGACAGGACACAGGGAATGGCTTCAAGATGGAAGAGGGGAGATTTAGATGGGAAATTGGGAAGGAATTGTTCCCTGGGAGGGAGGGGAGGGGCTGGGCTGGAATTCCCAGAGCAGCTGGGGCTGCCCCTGGATCCCTGGCAGTGCCCAAGGCCAGGTTGGACATTGGGGTTGGAGCAGCCTGGGACAGTGGGAGGTGTCCCTGCCATGGCAGGGGTGGGATAGGATGGGATTTCAGGTCCCTTCCACCCACCCCACTCTGACTCTGAGATTGCTCCAAGTCCCTGGCTGTCCCTGAGGGCACTGCCCGCTCCTCCCCAGGCAGCTGCACCTGCAAACAGCCTGGGATTTAACCAGAACATTGCTCTTTTCTCTTCGTTTCTCCCCCAAATCATGGCAAAATCTGTCTCCAGCACATTTCCCCGCCTCCTTCTCCAGGGGCACAATTTCAGAGGACAACCCAGTTACAAAACCAGACTTCTGTCCTCAATATGGTTTTTGTTTGACTCCCTGGCCACAGTTATATATCATAATTAATTAAATGACTGCTGAGGGACCTTTCTTCCAGACACCATTGTCAGGCACTCTGAAAATGAGCCCACATTCAGACTGGACACCATTCCCCTGACCAGCCTTTGGTCAGGATTTTTATTCATTTTCCCCACATGAGGGTTGCAAAGCGCTCACTTTAGGGCACAAAAAGTTCTGGAAAACCACAGAAACATGGAGTAGAAATGGATGTCTCCCCATTCTGGAAAACCACAGAAACATGGAGTAGAAATGGATGTCTCCCCATTCTGGAAAACCACAGAAACATGGAGTAGAAATGGATGTCTCCCTGTTCTGGAAAACCACAGAAACATGGAGTAGAAATGGATGTCTCCCCGTTCAAGCACAGCTGCAAGAGCCCATTAGATGGGGAAACAGCAGATGGCTCAAGCAAGGAGTTGAAGGCAAAATGGTTTCCAAAGGGTTTTTTGCTGTTTTGTACCAATTTCTCAAGCCAGTGGCAGAGCTGCAGTAACTCCAGAACCACGGAGCAGCCTCTCTGTGATAGGTGTTTGCATCCTATAGTTATATATTAACTAAAGTCTAGTCATGGCAAGATACTGCAGAAAATAAAAGTACTTAAAACATGAAGTCTGAAAATATATCACTGTGACAACTTTTTTTTTTAAATATCCACCAAATTTCTGCAATTAAGAGCTGTTTTCCATATTCCTATCTATGCAACACCGTCCTCAAGCAGTTCATTGCACTTCTCCTGTTTTATATCGTTTTATAGGACTGGGTGTACCATGAAAAGATTGGTGCAGTTTCTTCTCCTTTTTTATTTTTACTTTTTAATCACTCTGCCGCTGGTAGGAAGATGATACGCCTCATTATCTTATTCTGTGGGTCATCTAAAATGGGTATTAAGTAATTCTGCCTCCTACAAATTTGGTAAGGAGCCAAGGAGAAGTAGAAAAAGTACAATTCCTGACCTAAAAAAAAAAGATGCTTTATATTCTGAACATAAAATGAGGTTTCGTACAGAGCTATGGAATGGTTTGGGTTGGGGGGGACCTTAAATCCCATCCAGTGCCACCCCTGCCATGGCAGGGACACCTCCCAGGGAAGGATCCTTTCCTCACACACCTGACAAGCTTATTCCCACAGTTTGGCCACACCTAAGCAGAAACTGCAAGGGACAAAACCATAACGTCCCAAAACACTTCCAGCTGGGAGAAAAATGTCCCTTCCAGAGCCCAGCACTGGCACCTCCCTCTCCATGGGCAAGGCATCACTCAACGAGCAGCACAGCCCCTCTCTCTGAGTGAGGGTTTTGGGCAAGGATTTTTGGGCTTTTGATGTGAATAGACACGTATTTAAATCAAATCTTAATAAATATTTCCGTACATGCACTGAGCTTCTCTACCAGCAGTAAATGTGACAGATTTTCAGTAGCTTCTTTCATTCTGATCCGGTTTTACGCTCAGGTGAATTTACATTTCATTTGAAATAAATGCCCTTTTATTCAAGGGGCTGTGGATGGGGAAAGGTCCCAGCTGGGGTTGGGACTTCTTCACCCCCCATTTCCTGGTGCTGACCCCTGGCCAGGACAGGGGGGAGCCCCGGGAGGGCACCCCCAGGATCCGGCCACATCCCAGCCTGGCAGGGAATGACCCAGGCTGGAGTCGCAGTGCCTGGAGAAACGTGACCCTGTGGGACAGCCCTGCATCCCCAGGGGCTCCAGCAGGGAACAGTGGCCCCTCAGTGCTCCTGGGGGGAAAATTTCCCACCCCTCAAAGCACACAGACCCGTCTGTCCCTGCAGCCAAAGGGGCAAACACCCCTGCACATGAGGAAAGCTGTATTTTTAGCCGTGGAGCTCTTGCTGCAACGGCTGTATCAGGGAATGGTTTCCTCTGGAGAGAGCTGCCAGGAATTTTATCCCTGCTTTTGTGTGTTGTTTTCCTTGTAAATCAGCTCTCTCCCAGAAAACATTACACTAACGGGACCTGTCCCAGATATTCCACAACAAAACCCCTCAAAAGCCTTACCCAGACATTCTGCTCGTCCCTCTGAGCAGCTGAGTAAACTCCAAGAAGTAAGGAACGACTTGCATACACATACACAGGAAAATATTTGGGTTTAAATAAATCCCCAGAACACTGCAACCCTCAGCCCTTTGTGCTGCAATGACTTTCAGCCCTTTAATGAGGTATTTCTGTCAGATGAGATTAATGATGCCGGCGAGCAAACAAACACCATGTCTTGCACACCTAAAACGCTGTGCATTCCCCATGTGGGCTTCATTTCCATTAGTGCAGAATTCCAACCCCAGGGAGAGGTTTGGTGCTTGGGAAGGACAATGCCAAGGCAATGTGTTGACAGGTCCATGCAGGCTCTGTGCCCAAAGGCCCCCAAAGCATCCCAAATCTCCCCCAAACCGACATGAATTATTAAACACCCATCATTGGGCACGCACAGATCAGCAGTGGAGAAGGGATGACCACACCAGTATGACCAGTGCCTGTTACCAGACATTTGAATCCTTGTAGAGCTGATCCAGCTGGAAAATGTGTCCTTTCCCACGGCACAGCACCAACACCCAGAGAACTTGAACTGAACCCGCAAGTTTCTCCACGAAGAAGGAGAATTCCAGCTTGACAAGGGTGGGTGACCTCCGATTTTCCTGTTATCTGGTGGCAAATGGGCTCTTTGAAGTGCCTGCAAGTCCAAAGGGAGATCCCACTATTTTTTTCCTAACTCTGAACTTCCTTAAGCCAATGTCTGCTTGTGCAGGGCCATGCCCGGGAGGTTTTTGTTTTCCTGAAGTGCCATTTCCCTGCACAGTCCATTTTCTATCACAATGATTGGATTGTAGAGCTGCAATGAATGTCAGGATTGTTTGCTGGATACATTAACAGATACCTTCTTTTCTCAGGCCCAGAAAGAGAAATTGGGTTTGCAACAGAGATAATTTTTGGTTTTCTGAAGCACAGGTTTTGTAAAGCACGTAAAACATTCCCAGACAGTGATTTGCATCATGCATTTTCCTCACTAGCTTATTTGTACAAAAGAAATCCACCTCAGATTGCCACAGATTTGTCCTGCAGGTTTTAAAAATTACATTTAGAGAAAATAAAAACATTTGGAAAGAATTCTTTTACAAACCCAGAGGATTTTGTTGGTTTCTTTTTTTGCTTGATGCACTTGGCTTCATGCTGTGAGCCAGGGGAGGTGAGGGGTTGTACCTTGTCCTTGAGGATCACCTGGGTGCCGTGATTTCCAAGGAGGATCAGCTCCTCTGTTTGAGATTCCCAGCCCAAGAGTGTCAAATATGCTTATTTATTTACATACATTTACCTATGGGCATGGAGCGGGGGGTACACTAGGGCAGGCAGATTGAACCTTGAATTCCTGGGCATCCTGCAGGAAAAATGCCTGATTTCCATGGAAAAGACTCCCAATGAGGAAGGTCCTGTCTGTTTCCCTCTGCCAGAGAAGTGGGAAAAGTTTTGGGGCTCCCTTGTGGGGTCAGTCCCACCCCAGGGGACATCCCAGACCCAGGAGTGATTATCTTGGTGTGTCCTCCATGGACACCACACCCCAAATGTTTTCTCTCCACGCCAAAATGTCTTGCTGTGGCTTTAGGGTGAGGCTCTGGGCAGGCCTAAGGGCATGCACTAAAGCAGGGTGAAATTAATACAATATTCCTCTGGGAATCACAGATGGGCAGAAAACTGTGCTCCTAAAAGTACAGACTGGATGAACCAAAGCTGCGTTTTTCTGAAGTCAAAAAATCAGAGAGTAAGGACTGAACAGGGGGGAATGCTCAGTTCCTACTGAAATCAAAGGGGATTTGGGCACTGATCCTATAGGAAATGTCTCTGGTGGTTGTAGTGAGATAGAACTGGCTCAAAGCTTGGAAGAGAATCCTTCTGGTGTCCCTTTTGGACTCGTGTTGTCCAGCCTTGGCTTTGGTTTCCAGTGCACAATGACTCCCTTGGTTAAAAGATGTTTTTTGGGGAAGAACCCTGGAAGGTCCTTCCTCACTGCCTTACCTTCCACGTCCTCTCCCAACAGACTGAACTGCTGACGAGTTTTTGGAGATATCTATCTGGAATGCAATGTATTTGTTCAATAGATCGCTGTCTTCTCTGCGAGGAAAAATTAACATCATTATTCCTACGTTAACTGGGAAGCTGAAACACAAAAAGGCAAAATAATCCAACAGAAACAGAGCACAAAAATCTACCCAGGTCCTTGTGTCCAGCACAGGTCACCCAGCTGGAGGTTATCCCAGTGGCCCACAAACATCCCCCTTCCAAAAAATCCTGACCCTACATCCCAGGCTGGATTAGAAAAACAAAGCAGAACTATCAAAGGCCAAATTCCTGCCTCGTTCAAACCCCTACTCAAACTTTGTGCAGCAGAGTTTAACACTTGCAGTGATTTTTAGGGGCAGTGTTTTGTTCCCGTGGGATTTGTGGATACAAAGGCACGACTTCTCAGGCAGTTTCAATAATTGTGTTATATTTAACAGCACCAAATAAAACCACAGCGGTTGGATCAATATTATCCTCATACTTTATTCCATAAATAAACTCCATTGGTTTGTAAGCTGCTTGTTTTTACTTCCAACATGTACAAATAAAGATTTAAATATTTTTGGGGGAGGAAACATTACAGCTGGTTTGAGTTCTGAAAGTTTTGATGCAAACATCCTTCTTGGCACCACTTCTTCATCTGCCATTTCTGTAAATACTTCATGCTCACAGAAGTGGAGTAAAACATATATTAGAATGAAAAACGTGAAAAAGTGTTATCAACAAACTTTTAAATATTGCTCTTTAATGGCAGAGCTTGCTAGGTAGTTTCACTCTATGAACAGGAATGGAGTTCTTCAGAAAGCTGAAATATTGGTCCCTTTTGGAATGTTAAGTATTAATGTGAAACTGCTGCTGCTCTGATGATGTGGTAATGCTATTTCAACTGGTTCCTAAACATAACAAATAACAGTTTTCTTCAAGGATTTAACGCACAGGAAATCAATTAATAAAATACTTCAGAGAAATAAGTTTTCCATGTCTTACAAACACTGTGCTATTGCTATAGAGAAGTGTACTTTTTAAAAAGATTAAGATAAATAATACCCCTGTAATTCAGTATTTGCGTTAAAAATTCTTAAAATTATTTCCTCTGGGTAAACTGACCAAAAGGTGATGCTCTGAAACAGCTGTGCTCCCTTTTAGGCTGTTTTTGGTTACCCAAAAGTCACCTTAAAATTTCAACTGAAACATAAATGATCTTTCTTTATACAAAAGGCCAAAGATAAGAAAAACACCTCAAGATAATTGAGATAACAGTTAATTTTATGGCTTATCTAGCAGTCAAAGGCATTCAAGATGCCATTAGGATGACGGGCAAGAGACTCCTTTGTCACTCCGTGTTTCTGTGAAGGAGCTGGTCCAGTAATTGCTAGAAAAAAAGATGCAACAGTGCTTTAAAATACTGTTCAAATCCGTGAGCTGATAGAAATCTTTAGTGATACAGGAGGTGAGGTGGAGTTGGCATCCCAGACTTCAAATCTGCTGTCTCCATTTGCTACAAAAATAACAGGAAATCCTCACCTTTTTAAACATCTCCACACGCAGCCTGTTACTCTGGATGATGATCCTTTTCTGCTTTTCTTCTTGTTTCTTCTTAACCTCAGGTAAATTGTCATAAATCCTGTCAGGAATTCAGAAAGTGGAGTTCACGTCATCCCCGGGACTGGCAAATAATTAATTTTTCCTGTAGGAGGTGTTTGCCTGCCATGCAATTCTTGTAATGGGCATCTCTAAATACTTGAATTATAAATTATCAACAATCATGGTTGGATCTGAAATCTGCCTTGTTTCAAATCTTGTTGAAAACTCTGATTTTGGAATAAAGGAAGTAAGGAGTGAGATGGGATCAGGTGATTTCAATACAGTAGCTTCTAACAAGCTCTGTGGAGTTGGTTTAAATTTATAGCAACATAATTCAAACCAGAATCTGGCCTGTATGTTTTGTTTTGGTTTGGTTTTTTTTTTCTGTATTTATGCCACACAATTAATACCAAGCAATCATTTTCAAGTATTTTTATAAAATATAAGAAAACTGTGATTATAAGACTGTAGGCTGTTAACATTTTTTTCACTGTCATTAGGAACACTTTTTACCAAGGAGAACACAATCTTTCCATTTAAAAAATAACAGGAGTTGCCTTTAAAAAGGTGACTTCTGATCTGATCTTTTTCCATTAAAATCAATGATAAAATTCCCAGGATTTGGAAGAAATAGCTGGACCTTCCGTCCCAGCAGTCCTGGTCTTTGCACGAGCACAAAGCCATTTTAATTCTGGGTTTTCCTCATCATATTTTGCAATTCCAAGTCCTTGAAGCAGTCTGTTTTGGCTGGGGATTGCATTTTGGAGAAGAGGAATGGGGCACAGCTTAACCCAGGGATGGATTCCTCATGGTGGCTTTTGCAGCTTCCCTTGCACGAAGGGAACCCGAGTAAAGATCAGACAGCACATTCCTCATACCCTGCTGTCATTCCCATCCTCTGTGCCATAATTGGGGGGAAAAAAAAAATCCAGAGTGATCTCAATTCTTCCATTTTTGGCTGCCCAACGTGAGGTACCTGTTGAGGATTTGGTTGTCATGCCATGCTCAAAGGGCAGGGCTGCCCAAATCTCACCTGATACAGCAGAAAAAAAATCCATGGACAAACTCTAAACCAGAGGGATTTCTACCTTTTAGATCTCATGTGCATCTCCTTCTCAGGAATGACTCTTTCCTTTGGTTTGAAGAGGTTATCTGGGAGAGAAAAAATAAAGTTAGTACTGGAGGGATCTGCTTTTACTGAAATCTGAAATGTCACGTTCCATGGCGCTGTGATTTGCTGTTTCTGGTTAAAGTTTTGAAGGCTTAAGGCTGTGTCCAAATTTCTCCAGATCTTCCTCACAGGTTCCTGCAGGCTGTTGTACCCTGGCTGCCTCCCCAGTGTGTCAGGAACCTGCCCTGGTACCGTCATTTCTGCTTCAATTTACACCCGTTTTGCAGGGCTGTGATAATTCTGTGAGCGTTAGAAGGAGGAAAATGACATTACTCCTCCCTGATCAAATGTGAAGACATCTGTGCTAATTCCAATCAGCATTTCCCTGGATACAGGAAAATGATTACTGATCCGAGGAGATCGTGGTTCTCAGGAATTTTAACACCTTCCTTGCAAAAATGGGTCCTGAGTGGGAAGGGAGGGTGTTTGTACAAGGTGGGAAGGCAGGAAATACATGGGATTGTTGCTCTGTTTGTGTGTAAAATNCATCTAAATCTCCCCTCTTCCACCTTGAAGCCATTCCCTGTGTCCTGTCCCTCCATCCCTTGTCCCCAGTCCCTCTCCAGCTCTCCTGGAGCCCCTCCAGGCCCTGCCAGGGGCTCTGAGGTCTCTGGACCCTTCCCCAGGCTGAACAATCCCAAGTCTCTGAGCCTTCCTTCATCACAGAGATGCTCCATTCCTCCAATCCAATGCTCCATTCCTCCAATCCAATGCTCCATTCCTCCAATCAAAACCAAGAGAGCCCTGCAGCAGTCTCAGTTCGGAACTGGTGCAGCTTCCAAAGCACAAACTGAGAAAGGAGAGAGGCTCTGGAGCCTCCCCTGCCTCAGGACTGACTTCCCTCCACTCAGCAGTTGCCTACACTTAATCATCTTTGTTAAATCTTCAGTACACACAAGCCACATGCTCAATTTGCTAGGAAAACATCATTTGTCTTTTATTTGTTAGTGTTCTAATCTTCATTTACATGTCGATTCACTTAAAAGGAATAAACACTTGGATATTACTGCTGCCCAAATAACCATGGAAGTGAGGGGAGCAGGTTGCCTGTGACCCAGGGACACCTTCCACTGTCCCAGGGTGCTCCAAGCCCATCCAGCCTGGCCTTGGACACCTCCAGGGATCCAGGGCCATGATGACACATTAACATTTCCAGACCTTTGTGTGTAGCCACCAGAAAAGGAAAAACCCACCCAGGGATTTGCAGACCCACTTCCTATTCCATATTCAGCATGATAAGCTAACCTGTATTTTCCCTCCAAGGAAATAATAAATCCACCTTAAAATAAATAATAAATCCACCTATAAAAACGCCCTTTGTGAAGCAGCGTGGAGCTGAAAGGTTAATTCTCCTGGCTAAACATTCCTGCAGCATCTCCCAGCTTGCTATTTATGAGAAAAAAATCACGTGCGAACATCAAGCAGAAACAAGGCTAATCCTTGACGGATTGTAGGATTGAGATGCAAAAGTTAAATGAGAAAGAAATGAAAAAATGGTAGAAATGAGAAAATAAAAGTCATGCGTGCGTTTAAATGGTTGTTAATCCTCGACACCAGAAGAAAGCGCGTTTCAAAGGGGAAGAGCAGCAAGCACCCAGAGCTGTAAAAACCTGCCAAGATCATCATGGAGAGAAAAGAACCTGAATTAAGGCTCTTTCCTAGCAAGCAAAGATCAAATGGGCCATGAGGTGCACAATTCCCCACGCTGAGAATCTTCTAAACTGCATTTTTAGCTTATCAAAGCTCCTTATCAGATTTCATAGCCTTGGATGACTTTTGGAGACAACCGTGGTGACTGAGGGAAAAAAAGAGAGTTCAGGGCAGAAATTCAGCATTTCCAGGGATGCTCCACAGTTAAATAAAGCTTTAGACAGAGAGGAGTGGAACACTTCACTGGTGTTTTACCCAAATCGGGTGAAACTTCTGAGTTTCTGGTATTTACAAGTGGTCTCACATCTCCACAGTGCAAAAAAGGAGCCAGTTCAGCAACTTGTAAATGAATGTAAATAGGTTGTCCTTGTAATATATTTTAATTAATGCTAAACTGCACCTCCAACAGGATGAGTAACTCTCCTGCTTGGGAAGTCAGTAAATATTTAGACAGAGAACTGATAAAATGATTGTGTTGGAACCAGCCCCTGACTTCCTATTCACCACTAAATCACTGGAGCACTTAAAAGAGAAAAACAGCGGCAAAATGTATCAAAATATAAAGAATATACAAACATTTTCTTCTCTCATGAATGGGAATTCTCAGAGTTCGGTAGGAGCTAAAATGTGCCTTTGATGATGTGTGGAAAACAAAGCACTGCTGGTGGTGGTTCTCTAATTTAACTGCTTTTTTACTCAACTAAAAAAAAAAAAAAAAAATCACCAAAAACCCATTTGCCCAGAGAAATCCTAGGATCCAGAACATTTTTTAAAACACGTTTTTGTTTAAATCAACAGTCCCCCCCAAAAAAATAAATGAGCTTTGAATTGAAGATAAATGTGAAGGTGACGTTGAGCTCGGTGTGTCCATGGGATTTTTCTGGGAATACAAACCAGTGCCTACACCCAGGGGTGCTGCCCAAACTTTGCAAATTCATGCGCTGAATTCCTCCAGCTGCAGTCAACAGCTGAGGTTTTGGTGTTATTTCTACGAAATGCAATAACCCATCTGTTAAAGGGTTGAGGGTGCTGGGCTCCTGCTCATCCCCGGAAATCCTGGAGCTCACCAGGGCTCCTTGCCCCAAGAGCACCCACAGGAGGTGGTTCCTGGGTTTTCCAGATGGTCACCTCTCTCCTACACTGTGCCCATTGAGACTTCTGACCCTCCTCAATATTTCAGTCTTAAGGAAAACATCACGAAAATGCTCTAAAATGTTGTGAAGTTGAGAGGTTTATGAGAACGTTTTCATATTAAATTAATTTGGGGGCTGATGCAGGAGATTTTGGTCCCCTCCATCCAAATGATACTTAAATATTTCTGGGTTTTATCCAGAAAAAAAAAAATAGCATCTTACCTGGCCTTCCTAATTTTTTTTTTTTTTTTAAGAGCATAGGCACTGCTCTAATCCACGTGATGAACAACAATGTCATCAAAACGGACCATTCGTCTTCCTAATTGCATTACCTGACCGCAGCTTAGGCTTTATTCAGAGCTGACAGCCAAGAGGCCACGGAATGGGCAGCACCATCACAAGTTTTGATGGGAAAAAGGGACCTGGGAAGTGGCACAGGTGAAGTCACACATGAGCAGTGAGCTGAGAGCACAAGAACACACCTGAGTGGCTGCAGGATTATTGCGAATTCTCTGATTGCCGCCTTCTGCTCTCTCGGTGCAGGTAAAATCCTCCCTGACACAGAGCACAGAAACCAACACCTCAAAAACCCAAACAAAGGGCAATCCTCACCCTCAGGCCCCTGTAGTGAAACTTTTGGGGAAGGTTAAAAGACAACGGAGGAGATATAAATTGTTTGCAAGGTAAAACTAAAGATAGAGGGTTTGGATGCAAATCCAGGGGAACACAGCAGGCTCCAGGGTGGGGTTGAATGGTAACCTTCAACTTCTATGGCATTTCCACTGAACCCCCACCCCTCAAAGAACAGGAGAAGGGAAGGTAGGAAAAATCCCCAACGTGCCTGAGAAATTGTGTTAAACCTCCAAAAGTGCCTGTGCACACCAAGATCACAGGGCTGTTCATTATGCAGATTTAAAGGCCTATAAACAGCTGGTAGTCCTGTCACTGCAGTAATTACATTACGGTTTTGGAGATTTAAATGCAGTTATTTGAACATTGTTTCTATTCAGTTCGTCACAGTGGGATCTCTAATTTGTTCGACATAGTCAACAGCAGAGTTGTCTATCTTGGACTAATTAGCGCTCTCAAAATTGAGCAGTACCCATTACACAGCACAAAGGCTGCCTGAGAGTTGCAGGTTCTGTGCCTTCAAAGAGCTCTTGTGACGATAAAATCTCGTGCAGGATAAACATTTTCATTTTCCTGAGATTACTTTCAGCGTTTGGTAAAACCCCGCTCGTGAATGACAATTAAAAAATGGTAAACAACTCCGGGTTTTGAGGATGGGAAGGTGAATGGGAACTGCACAGATGTTGGTATTTATATGGAAATGATGCTGAATGCCAATTATTCCTTTCTCTTACAAGAAACTAAAGTTGTAGCAACACTGTCAAAACATGGGGAAACCCTGCTCGTCAATAATTTCATATTATCAATAAAGATGTTTTAGGCTGATAGAATAATTTCTCTGTGATAGAGAAAAATCCCTGCAGATCTTTGCTCTGGGTGTAAATGATTTCATTGGAATCAAAGCTGCAAGACCAGAGAGAAGCGCATGAACCAAGCTTATTTCAGCAAACTCATCAAAACACCTCAGGCTGCAGTTCACCCCCATTTCCATGTGAGCAAAGGCAGGGCTCACCTGTCCCCATCCTGGGCCACCTTCCTGGGTGGGCACACAGGGAAGTGGGCAGGGAATGTCCTCCTGAGGTGGAAAATCCGCTGGATAATGAACGCTGCAGTCAGTGCTTGGGCTGAGAGTGCTGCACGACGGGCTCTGACCCATCCCTGGGGTCACCTGGCAGGGGCACTGGAAATTAAACCCATCCACCAACCTGCTCTCGGGAAAAAACCTCTGGAAAATGTGTGAGGGTGTGCTGGCAGTGAGCCCCGTGAACCTCGGAGCCATAAAGACCTTCACCTCCACAAATCCTAAGGCATCAGGAAGGAGAAAAAGAAACCACCAAGAAAGGAAGGAAATTATCAAAAAGCAACCACAAGACCTCACCCTAGAGCCCAGAGGTGCCATCAATACAAGCCTGAATGCCTAAGCACATTCCCAGGTCATCCTTTCACCCTCCTGGGCTCTTCATTTCCAATGCTGTTCCGGGGGTTGCTGTGAAGGAGCAGCCTGATTCCCCAGAGCAGGAAAGCTGTGGGAGGGCTGCGTTTGCCAGAGATTCCTTAAGAGATCAGAGCAGCCGGGGCTGCCCCTGGATCCCTGGAAGTGCCCAAGGCCAGGCTGGATGGGGCTTGGAGCAGCCTGGGACAGTGGAAGGAATCCCTCGCTGTAGGGGTGGAATGAAATTATCTTTGGGGTCTCTTCCAACCCACACCATTCCACGATCCTGTGAAATCCGTGCCTGTGCCGAGGCTTTCTGGAGATGCATCACTCTTTCTCCTCCGAGAGATTTGCTGGTGAATGGATTCACCAGCAATGGATCTCTGTCATCAGCAGAGCCATCAGAAGCACAGAAGTGCCCTGGCTGAGCCCTTCTAGAAAAAAAAAAAATAAAATTCCCCCACTCTGGGTGTCACTGATGACACCACTCCCTCTGCACAGCAGCACCCACCAGGATAAATCATAAAATATCAACTGCCAGGACTCAGAGCAGGTTAAATATTCCCAGCACAATCCCACAGAGCTCTCTGCACTGCAGCCCACGGGGCTGTGCTTTATCCAGGGATCCTGGATTTCCAGTATTAACTCCAGTTATGCTGAAATAACAGACATGTGGCACTTCTGTCATAAAAATATTGAGGTCTCACAAACAGAAAGCCACATGTGTCTACATGAAAGCAGATGAGTTACAGAAAATAAAGATTCTCTTTAGACAAATTTACCTTTAATGACCAACTACTAAAAGATGGAAATAGTCATTAACTTCAATATTTAATGAATATATTTCAATATTATTATTTTATTACTCATTAAACAAGCATAAAGATTAAAATTTCATTATAATTTAAGGAGAAATAGGTTTAGCCTTTCATATTTTGTTTCATGAAGTATTTGCAGAGTGGTTTGGGGGATTTTCAAAGAAGATCAGATAAAAGGGGGAGATTTTGCCACTTTTTTTAAGATAGATGACAAACTCCTGGTCTGTGCCACTGCTGCTGGCAGAGCTTGAAAAGCCCCCACACTGCACAGCCCTGAGAGATCGGATTCCAGGTAAATGAACTTGGATAATTGAAATGGTGAATTAATTCTATTGACTCTTTAAAATAGAATTCATGCTCTGTGCTGTGTTTCCTTGGGTTTATTTAGCTCTCACCGTAAAAACCCAGCAGGTCTCTGATGAGGACAGACCCTGCCAGTCCTCCTCTGACAGCACAGAGGGAGTGATGGAAGCTGAACGCTCCAGGAATCTCCAGGAGCTCCAGGATGGGGCTGCACCCACTCCTCCTGCACCCACCCGGGTTCCCCAGGGAGCCAAAATCCTCTTTGTGCTCCCCAGTGCGGAGAACATCAAATATTCCCTTTCCTCCATCCTCCAGGTGTCTCTTCTAGTTTGTTTCATGTTTTCAATTAATTTAGTTTTCAGCAGAATAATGTATCTTCAAGCAGCCACAGATTTAAAACCAACATGTAAAGAGGAATGCCAATCAATCAAATAAATCTTTTTTCTTTAGTCAACTGAATTAATTAACATCCAGATGGCAATTATAAAAAAAAAAAGAAAAAAGAAAAGGAGAAGAAAAGCAATTTGTTTAACATCTTGTGCTTAGGTAATGTTTACAGAGGTGCTGGATGGGCTGTGAGGAACAGAAGGGTTTCCCTCGCTGCGGTTGGGGCTGTTTGCCACATCCTAATCAGCTTCAATTGGGAGATCACAGAGTTTGGGTGCCTCGATTTTGCAGCCCTGCGGTGCTGGGCAGAGCAGAGCTCTTGCACAGCCCTGGCATTTCTGAGGTGGTGAACCCACACCTGAACCTGGGGCTCCCATCCCAAACCCCACCTGCCGCCCTCCTGTCACCTCTGTCCCCAAACTGATGGCTCTGTGAGCTGGGAGGGGATGAATTCCATTTATTGCCCTCGTCTCCACAGCCAGCAGCAATCTCCCAGCTGCCACCGAGCACAGAAAGCTCCTCATCCCCACCAACCCCTCCGTGGGAATTCCTGCGGGAGCGTCTGGACAGGTGCTGGAGGGTGAACCAGCAACAGCAGCTCTCCCGTTCCTTCCCAAAGCCAATATGGAAACTCCGTGCGGGATTTCGAAGGATTTCAAATTTTCAACTCACCGCTGAGCGGGTCAGGGACGGTAAATTGCTTTTTCTTGCTGGAAGTGGACGCGGAGGAGAGCTTGCGAGCGAGCGCTGCGGGGCTGCTCGGGGCAGCCGCCCTCGGCTGGGCCCTCCTGAGCTGCACCATGAGCTGCAGCCTCTTCAGCCTCTTCTGCGAGCGGGAGATGAACCGAGGGTTGTGGAGTTCCAGGGCTTCCTGAGGAAATACAAACTGCTTTGTTGTCACGGAATTCGAAGGAAGGAAAAGATGTGGGATGCAGAGCTGAGTTCAGTGAGAGATTATTGAAGTGATGAAAATGATTTTGGGTTTGGGTTGGGAAGGACCTTAAAGCCTGTCCAGTACCACCCCTAAAGCCATGGCAGGGACACCTCCCACTGTCCCAGGCTGCTCCAAGCCCCAATGTCCAGCCTGGCCTTGGGAATTGCCCCCTGAGGGGCAGCCTCAGCCTCCCTGGGAATTCCATCCCAACTCCTCACCACCCTCACAGCCAAAAACGCCTTCCCAATATCCCATCTATTCCTGCCCTCTGGCACTGGGAAACCGTTCTCTCTCATCCTATCAAGTTTGTACATCTTTATGCTCTGGCACTGGGAAACCATTCCCTCTCATCCTATCAAGTCTGTACATTTTTATGTTTTGAATTACATATTTTTACATCCAAATTCAAGTTCTTGATGTTTTGCCTGTTTCCTTTTCTCACCCCATCACCGAAGCAACTTGTCGCTGACAGTTCACAAACTTCTCTGTTTATTTAGACTGTCAGATCTCTTCATGGCTGATCCAAAAAGAAAACACTTCCCAGTCAAAGGCTGCTTCAACATTTAGGGATGTCTTAGGACAGAAGGCAGGAGCAGAGATTGGTCTGCAACTTGTGCTGGAGGAAAAGGCAGGAAAAGTCCCTCTGCTGCTGGAGCCTGGCACCAGCCTCTGCCCTGTCCATACCTGCAGCTGATGCTGGGAATGCCAGGCATTTGGGGAACTGGGAATTTGTGAATCCCCAAACTCTTAACGAGTTCTCCCACAGGAACAGCAGCTGGGGCTCAAAACAGAGAGCTTGGACAAGCAGACAACCAAGCGAGTCTTGGCAGCGGATACAAACTGCCAAAACTTCACTGGAAAGGAGGAAAATCAAGGAATGCGACTTCTGCCCTCCGTCAGTTCCCAGGAAGCAAACACCATCCATGGGGGCGGGGGGAAAGAGGAGAAAAAGAAAAAGGGAAAGAAAATAAAAATTAGGGGAAAAAAGGAAAAAAATATGGATGCTTTACCCGCAGTGTCCATGGGACTCCTGGAGTTTTCTCCAGCTGGGAGCTGGATTCTGGCCAGATGAGAGCATTTTTCTCCCAAGCCACACCTGGAGAGCCAGCCCTGGCCAGTGTCACCCTGGCCAGTGTCACCCTGGTCAGTGCCACCCTCCTGCCTCGCTCCTGCTCGTCCTGAGCCTCCAGCTCCTCCGTTCTGTCACTCAACCCACGGCATTCAGCATCACCTTGGAGAGATTTAAAAGTTCGTTAGGAGCGCGTGGCTAATTTTTTATTGGGTTCTCCACCTCATTAGACAGAGAGGACGATTCCTGAAATGAGACTGTTATTAACAGGCCTCATTAGGCAGAAGAGATCAGACCTAATGGGGGGTGCTCCTCGCTGCCCTGGGACACCCGGAGCTTCTCTCACATCATCCAGACCTCACGTGGAGCAGAATCACAGTCACAATTAATTCATAATCGCAATTCAACCTCTTGGGCACTCAGCTCTCCTTGCTGGTGCTCCCTTCCCAAAAGTTCCTCCATGGAAAGCCAGGGATATCTTGCTGTGACCTACAGTTGGAGTTCATTCTGATTTATTGCAGAAAATACCAGATTCTTATGGGCTTTAACCACATAAAGTTTCCCCTTGACCACACTGAGTCTTTCATCAGCACCACTGTTTTTGTTTTTTTTTCCCTTTGTTTGTAATCCACTTTTCTTTCTGTCATTCCTACATATCCATTAACCAGTGGAAAGACTCCATGAAAAAATAATCAACAAAAAGGTTATTGTGCATTGTAGTGTATTATTACGAAAGCTGTCAATTCACATTGAGAAAAATAGATTATTTTCTGTGCTTATAATTAAGTTTTAATGCTCACTGACTGATAGTCCCTGCACAAATTAGGACCAAAAGAGGCTGTGAGCTCAAAAATCAGAGCTGACGAGATTCTCATTCAGAGCACAGAACAAATCCAAAATAACAAAGGAACTTCGGAAGAGCTCCATATGCACTATTTTGAAAAGTCACACTGGAGTAGTCCTTCCTTGCCAAATAATTTGATTTCTAGAACTAAATATCTGGGAATAAAGCCCGTTACTGTTTTATTTCAATTTTTGGTTACAATAAACTTAAAATATTTTCCTCTTTATGACATATTGTACATATTATATTGTACTTAAAAAACATATTAAAAAGATCTGTGCTGGGTACATTTGCCTTATAAAAGCCTGAACTGTATTTCCTCTCTAATACTGTTCTCACCAACGTTTTGGAATAAACCTTGAAACCTGTGAACATGAAATTAAATTTCTCCATAAGCCAGGTTTACAGAGGTGTGGATTAAGTTGGTCCTTGCCAGATCTCAGTGGATGCTTCACTTTTCATAAGTGAAGTTTTTTGTAAAACAAAGTCACTTCCAGTTGGGGAATGGCCTGATTTAACTTCAGGCACTGAAAGCAGCATTTAGGCTTCTAAATGTGTTACATTCAGTAACTTTATGCTCAATAATAACAGAATTTTGCCTACCTGCCTACAAAAGATTTTCTTAATATAAAACACCTGCAAGAAAAAATGGGTCTATGACCATTACAGCATTTTTAAGCAATAAATTTCTCACAAATATATTGATGTTAAGCTCGAATGAATCTCAGTTGTCTTCTGCAAGAATACCTGATGTGTGAATACAGCTGCTGGTGTCATCTGCATTTTAGCTGGGAGAATAAATGTTGGAGGTAAGAAATCCCAGCCATTGCTGAACCTAAAGAAATTACATTTGACACACTGAAACCTTGTTGATAATCATAGTTCTGGTTGTTGTGTCCAAAAAAAAAAAAAAAAAAAAAAAA
>VZTX01024134.1:42394-60568 GCA_013400915.1 Pardalotus punctatus | reverse complement strand
GTGAAAAAAAAAAAAAAAAGAAAAAAAAAGGTTGCAGGAGTGAAAGAGAGGCATCAGAACAAGGCTGTAAAAATAACCTCACTTCTGGTATTACTTGGTTGGTCTGGGGCTGCTCAACTTTGCCATTTTAGCACTTTTTCAAGATTTTCATGGGAATCTGAGCCTATCTTTGTCATTTTAATCTTGTTTTCTATTAACCATAGCAATGTATACAGTCAGATTAGCTGATTGATCTCTCACCAGATGACTCACGCTCAGCACTTAAAGCTGGACAAAAATGGCCTGACTTTCCATTATTTCACTTTTTTCTTTGAGACTGATCTCATCTTATTATTGAAACCATATTCCTGACAACCACAGTAGGATTTGTACCTTACTTTTTAGGAGCTGCTTTGGCCTGTGAACATTTTCTTCCCGGAGGATGCTTGATGACGCTTTTATGTTGCAGAAACTGGTGGAGACAAACATTTTTGGTTTCAGGACACCCTGTGCTTGGATCTCTTTGGGTTTGGAGGTTTCTTTGGAGGGATCTGTCCTTTTGGATGAGCCATCAGCAGCAGCAGCAACAGCTTCTCTGGAGGCTGCATCTGGAAGAGAACCAGGGGCTGTTGTGCTGCTCCTCTTCCTGCTTCCCAACAGCATTGGTGTTCCTGGGAAAAACACAAAAAACAACTCCAAATCCTGTAAGAGAGGATTTTTTTTTCCCCTCAGCCCTCTAGTCCACATCATTTTTATTGGTGTGGCAGGACCCTGAAGTTGTAAGTGTTGAGCAACATCCTTCTCATAAAAAAAATCATGGGAATGCGTTGCTGTGACTTTGCAGAGCCAGAATGGGGCACTGGAAATATTGGAGATGGGAGATGCTCCTGAGGCAACCACTCCATTGGAGAGGGGTTGAAATCCTGATCCCAAATCTTGTTAGGCCTTGGTTTTCATCACGGCCACCACTGAATCCGTAACTACAATTTTGGTGAGGTTCAAACAATTTTAAATCCTAGAATCATGGAATGGTTTGGGTTGGAAGGGATCTTAAAGACCATCTCATTTCAGCACCTCCCACTGTCCCAGGCTGCTCCCAGCCCCAGTGTCCAGCCTGGCCTTGGGCACTGCCAGGGATCCAGGGGCAGCCCCAGCTGCTCTGGGCACCCTGGTCTCCCTGCCCACCCTCCCAGGGAACAATTCCTGCCCAAGATCCCATCCATCCCTGCCCTCTGGCAGCGGGAAGCCATTCCTGTGTCCTGTCTCTCTCGTAAAGGTTCCTTCATCTCTCGTCAGCTTTTTAAGAAGCAGATTTAACACAATTCCTTTTTCTGCTGACTGATTCCCAGCTGCCCCTCTCTAAACACTTCTTTCCCATGTCTTGGTTGAGGCCAGAGTGAAGATTAGAATTGTTTTCCTCCTTTGAGCCAATCCATGACAAAGGGTGAGACGGCACTGCAGGGATTTGAAGAATTTGTGGATGTGGCACTTGGGGACCTGGGTCAGTGATGGGCTTGGCAGTGCTGGGGTGATGGCTGGACTCGATCTTAAAGGCTTTTTCCAACCTAAATGATTCTGTGTTTCTATGATTCTGTGTTTCACACTTCCTTATTTCCTAGTTATTCACTAAAATCAAATCCTGCAGTGTGGGAAGTTTTCAGTTTACTTTCCCAATCCTTAATCCACTCACAACAGATGAGAAATATTCTTTTCCACAAAATGACGGGCTCCTATGCATCTGAGTGACCTGACTGGCTCCTGTCTCCTTTTGACTCCTGTATTTCTGAGGCAATCAGAGGCAGTAAGATACAGCATTTTCTGGTTTTCCCTTTCCCTGTAGATCACAGTTTGGAGCACGGAATCACAGAATTGTTTAAGTTGGCAAAGCCCTTTGAGATCATTGACTCCAACCATAACATCTTGAGCTCCGTTCTGTAACTGCCCTTACAGTGAGAAGGAGACAACTCCTCAGGGGATCCTCTAGTGAGGGATCGCTGAAGATCAGCACAAACAGGAAAAAAAACAAAAACAACCAAATATTTTTTTTAATTAAATTCATCCAGATGAACCCCATCCAAAGCAACTTTACAGCCTTACAGAAAATCTGGTCAAAGCAAGGAGGTGCCCACAGAGCTCCCAAATTCTGGGGCAGCATCCAAGCTCTTCTTCTCTCTGACAGAACTTATTTTTCTCCTTGCTTTTCATACATTGCAAATATTTCCCTTATCTTTTGTCACAACCAAGCTCTTTTCTCAGATGGAAATAGTTTGGATGCAAATGCTCTCAAGAAACCAGGCAGACTCTATTCTGTGCATCCCCCACGAGCTCATGCATATCCAAGGACCTTAATTCCCTGACTGATTCCATTCCTGCAGTCACACAAAAATGTCTTATGACACAGAGAGGGGAAAAACACTGGGAGAGATGAATGGGGTCATGGACTCGAAGGGTGGCTGTGGGAGGAGGCAGGAACAGGCAGTGGGGCAGGAGAAGATGAAGAAAGCAGCAGGTAGCACTGAGGAACTGCAGAGCAGCAGGGCAGGAAGTCCTTTCACTCAACCAGCCAAGATATCCGACAGATAGAGGGATAAAAAAGGAGGGGAGCTGAGCTACAGAAAGAACCTGAATGGAAAACAGATTATCTCATTAAATCACCTTTTAAATTAAACTGGTTTACTGGCCAGCAGAAAGAGAAGAAAGAGGAAAGGAGAACAGAGTTCTGCTCATCCATGGCAGCACCACAGTGGGAGATGATTTGCCTTCGTATCAAGGAATGGTCCGTGCAGCAAATGTGTGCTGTGAAGCCAAACAGCTTCTTCACTGTCAGACTGCTCAAAGCACTGCTGTGTCCCCAGCAGGGACTGCTGGCTGCTGCTGGGCTCCCCAAAATCCGCAGGGATCATCAGGGGGCTGTAAGGGAGAAGGGTAGAACAGTGGAGAGCAGAGTGAGGGAAGGAGGGGGCTCCAAGTCACAACTCCCCTCTCTAACTCGGAATATTGATCTGAACAAAAGAAAGAAGAGCTGCCTGGAGGATTCACACTCCATTTACTCCTAACTACCAGACCAGCTATTCCTGGATATTGGCTTCCAAGTGTAAGTACAGGAACCTTCAAGAACGGACAATTAAGCTCCAGGAAATTTCTTACACGTTGTGCAAACGGAGCAAACCTTCTCTCCTCTCTGCACCGCTTCCCTGCTAAAAGAAATGCCACCAGTGCCATTCTCCCCACAAGGTCTGGGGAATCCCTACAAGGATGTGGATTAAGAGAGAAGGAAAAGAAATGTATGAACAAAATTACAAATGGGGTCTAAAATTAGAAAAAGGTGATGGATGCTTCTTAGCATTTTATGATCAAAGGATGCCTTGAGAAAATGAAAATTCCCATGATTCCTGATGAAATTCAGGAATAAAATCAACATATCCTTCCTGCATGAAAAATGCCTTCCTTGTGGATCTGGTTCTAACTAAATTTTAATCTTTATTACATTCACAGTATGGTGGGGATTATTTTTTTGGTGGTAGTTAATTAAGGCAATAAAAAAGGCGCGTCTTGTTCTTGTCTAACACTGAAGGCAATCAGAATAATAACAGAGTCAATTTGCTAAATTCTTTCTTCCAGCTCCCTCTTGAATTAACCTTTCCCTTCCAAAGGTGCACCCAGGTGTAGCCAATCCCCAGGAAAACACAGCAAAGCAAACCAGACATGGGCTCCAAAAATCAACTCCCTCATCCTCAAAGCAGCTCTCAATTACTTTCACTAATGCAGACGCAAATGATATTTAGGAATAAAAAAAAAGAACAAGGCAAAGGTACTAAAAGGTAAGATCACAGCGTTTCACTCTGTACACCCTGGACCCGTTTTTAATATTCTGTGTGGGGAATTAGGACTGTTACTCTCATTAAGACTATCTGGAATTGTACATCTAAATCCCCACCAACCCAACCTGAAATATATATACCCCACTGAGAATAGCCAGAATTGCAACTGGATGACCAGAAATAGATGTTTTTTCTATTATCCTAGCTGAGGAAAGTCTTTAAAACTAATGAACAAAGACATGCAAGTGTAATGCTTTGGGAGATATGGAGAGCAAAACTCTCTAAAGAAACAGAAAGCAGAATGACTCCATTAATAAAATTCAGCCAGTATAGATTGTAGTTGTAAAAGTTCAGCTGCTTATAGGAGAAAATTTAAGGAACAGAGTCATAATTGCATCTGGAGAAGAGTCATTCTTGCCCTGTGCAAGAAAGAAGATGACAACAGCTCAATTTTTAAATAAGGACTTAGTGAAAACCATACGATATCGGAGGAGTTAAAAATATTCTGTAAAACCAAGGGTAGGTTTTCAAAAGCTCCTTTAAAAAAAGAAAGAATCCTTGATCTCAGAGTAAAATAACTATATTGTTTTACTGTAAAGTATCTTTTTACATTTCCCCCTCTCTCCCTTCAGGGGGTTTTGCTAACGGGAAGTGACCCTGCATTACAGCAGGTTAAACTTGCCTTTCCTTGAGACACACACAGTCCAGGCAAACATCCCCTTTTCCATTGTTACTGCTTTTTTTTTTTGCTTTTTTTTTTTTTTCTCATTTCACTTTACAGCAGGATAATTCAGCTTTTCATCCTTGCACATAACACTCTTCCCAGCGTTCCAGTGTGGATTCTTGATGATTTGTGACAAAATGCCTCTTTGAAACTGGCCAAAGCCCACTTCAGCAGAGGCAGGGCTGCAAATCCTCCCTGGCCACCAAGTCAGCCCAAGAGGTGGCAGGGAGGGGACAGCCAGAGCAGATTCCCTGTGTGTCCCTAATGAGGTCAGACACCAGCACTGGAGGTGGGCTCTGTGTCACAGACCACCTGCTGAGGGTTTATTTTAATTTAATAAAAGCCCCACATCCTGAGCCGCTGAGCTCTCCCAGACCTCCGTGCTGGGACCTGAAGCTGCCAACACCCCAAGCAGAGAGGAGCAGGAAGGAACATTCCAAAAATGTAAGAAACTTCTCCCTCCTTCAAGATTTAACCCCAGGCACAGGGTGGAGAGACCCATGTGCCTCGAGCTGCCATCCAGAATCCCAAACAAGACCCCAAGCTCTGGCTGACAAAGACTGATGGCTCAATCCTTATCACAAGCCTAGGGCTGGCACAGCTGAGCCACGCAATCTTAGATATGAGCAAACGGAGCACATCATCTCAACAGCCTGGTAACCCGAGAAATGGAAACACTGAGAGCCATGACAGCATTATTAGTTATTCCAGGGTTTGTCAAGGGACGCAAGATAGGATGGAGAATTTATTTTTCGGATCACTGCCGAGGAAAAGGCATCACTTGTAATCAGTCAGCGAGCTGCAGTTGCACGGGAGTGCTATGAAATTCAGATGTTTTGCCTAAAATTCCTGCTGACCAGCAGTGAGACTTTTGTCCCAAACTGCCTCCTGATGCTTGGCAAATGACTCATTTGCAAGAGGCAGCATCAGCTGCTGCTCAGCATTCACATCCATGGAAACCACCCGAATTCCTGGTAATGCAGCTCTACCCACTCTCCCTGTTCAAAATATGATGTTTAACAACGTCTTGATTCACCTTTCAATAAAAACCCATGGCTGGGCCCTGTCCTCAGCTCCATTTTCCAGAATTGTCAAGATCCAAAGTCAAGGTAACTTTGCAAGCTTGAAGAGAGAAACTCAGCCAGCCCGTTCCTCCCCATGAATGTGGCATTGCACCTGTATTAATGCTTCTTCAAACAGCCCTGCCTGGTGGGGATAAAGCTTAATTATCTCAGCTATATCAATAACACCTCAAGCTAAGAGTCTAGATTAAAAAATTATCTCTAACAAAAAAGCTGGTCTTTTTCCTAGCTACCTCTTTCGGGATTTTTTAAAGCCATGTTGACAGCTGTGGCCACGTTTCTCAGAAGGAAGAGGCTTTCTTTTGGCAAAAGCTAATATTTGACTGTAGAAAGTTGTAATCATTTAAAACAGAAAGTGTACCTAAGAGCTGTTGGGCTTCAAACCTATAATCAGCCCAAAGAAGGAAAAGCTTCTTAATGTCAAGAAACAGCTTGTTTAGAGAAGGCTTTGGGCAAAATTAGTGCAGTGGCTTCAGGGCAAACAATCCCAAACCCAGCTCATCACCAGCCCCTAACAATCCGTGCTGGAGGCCAATTCATTTTCTCATTTCACTTTGCAAATGGTTAATTGACCTTCTCCCTTGGTGTTGAACGAGGGAACAGCACTTGTGCTGCTCAGGACAGGATGTGGGGCACCCGCTCCGGCTTCCGTGGGGAGTTTTGGCAGAAGAAGGGCTTGCAGCGGCTGCAAAGACCAGGAAAGTCCTGTGATTTAACAACCTCAAGTTGCACCAGGGCAGGTTCAAGTTGGGCATCAGGAAAAATTTCTTCACTGGAAGAGTGGTTAATCACAAAACGGGCAGAGTCACCATCCCTGGAAGTGTTCCAAAAAGTAGCAGATATGGCCATTGGTGACAGGCTTTAGTTGACCATGGTGGTGGTGGACTTGGTGGTCTTGGAGGAGTTTTTCCAATGGAAACGTCCCTGCCTGGCACCTGCAGGACATCTCCTGACACTCCAAATCATGAGAGGGTATAATTGTGGCAGAATATTTCAGTGAGCAGCTCATAAGCCACCCACACAATCTGATGGGACTGTTTGCACCAGTGAGCTCCCAATATCCAGCTGCCCGACTGCAATGTTTGTATATTTTACTAACATTTTTCCCTTTTCCTTCCTATGAGCTGGGAGAGGATGAAAGGAAAAAAATATTTCCCTTTCATTAAACCTTTCATAATTTGGAGGTTGGTCAAGTACCTGGTAATTATTTTCTCATTTTAGATAATCAGTCTTAGGTTTTAGGCTCATGCCTGGAATCTTCACGGTTTTTCTTGTCATGCCTTTTTGGCCACGCTGTGCCAGAGCCGTGTCTTTTAACAAACCCAACACTCCCAAGCAACTGGTCCTCAGAGTCAGAGGATGTCTGTTCATATTGTTAAGAACCATGGAAACAGTTATTGAAAAATACTTTGAAATTTACTGCTGTACTTTCAAGACATTCCCTGTAACAGCCACAGACCCAAAACCTCGGCGTTAGAAATCCGTGTTTGCATTTCCAGGATGTCACGCTAGAAGCTATCAGACGCTATTGTAGTGACTCAAGGAGTAATCTGATGCAGTGTGACTTCAAAAAAAAAAATATGTTCAGGATGATTCAGAACATTTAAATGGTGATTTGCAGGGTAAGAAATGCCTGGACCACTTGGAATTCTCATCATGTCCGAGGCACCTAGTTCAGCTCTTTCTGATAATTTACCGCAGCCAGGCTGAGCCAAGTATTCATTTCACAGACTGCACAAGAGTTGTTCCTCGTTTAAACCAAGTGTGAATTAGGGGAAAATGAAGCTCTTTACTCCAGTGGCACAATGCAGTCACTGAATCCACAGAGCCCATCTCTTTTAATCATTATTTTAATGATTCTGGTATTCCGGCCGTGCTGCTTGCCCGGAGTGCTAACGAGTGACTCGCACCCTGCAGGCTTTCACTTCAAATTGTCTCGCATTTTTACCGACTCTGACAGCTCAAGATAGAAATGTCACAGAGTCACGGAATCACAGAATGGTGTGGGTTGGAAAAGACCTTTAACACCATCAAATCCAAACTGACCAAGATGGAGAAGAGTGGAAGAATCAAACCCTCACTTTTCACATGACAAAATGAGGACAGCTGAACTTTAACTTGGATCTTCAGACAACACGAGCAACTTTGGGAAAATAATTCTAATTTGTGAGTTTCACTCATAAAAATGTCTTCCATAACATCATTAGCAGGGCAGACATCCTTCTGTCTTCTAGAGAAACAATGGCCTTTTTACCCAAAATGTTTGCTATGTCCCATAACATAAAATTGAGCCCTTAATCCTCAAAAGGCAAACTCAAAAAAGGAAAACCTCAGCTCCTGTCAAATTATTTTATGATCATGCCCTTGAACACCCCAAACCAAACCAACCCAAACCAAACCAAACCAAACCAAACCAAAGCAGCCACAAGAAAACCCAACCATCCCTGGCTGCTCATTGCCTTAAATCGCAGAGAAATTGATAAAGAACGCTTGGCTCCATAGGAAAATAACCTCAGCCAGGGTCACTGTGACATCCCAGTGTCACAATTGGAAATCAGCTTTGGCTCACACAAGTCTGAGCATCACCTTCCCTCTTGCTGCCATCATTGCCCACCATCTCCAGGGGTAGCCTTGCCTCCCCCTGACAGGGAAAAGGCCTGATTTAATAAATAAACCTCTTCTGATTTAATAAATAAATCATTTAAAGGAATGGAACATCAAAGAACACCCCTCCACGCTGATCCCTTACTGCTCCAACACCCTTTGTCCCACCAGATGATGGGGAAACTGAGAGCAGGCCTTTGAGACAAGGAGCAAAGCTGAAGAGCTGGCACTCCCTGACTCTTTCCAGAAAAGAAAAGGCATCCCCTTCCTTCTAAAAATGAATAAAAACTGCCAAGATAAAGAGAGGCAACTGCTATTTCCCCCCACAGGCTGGGGACTGTCTCAAAGGCCTCTTCCAGAGTCACCCATAACAGGGTGGCCAATTCTTCACCGAGTTTTCAGCACCCAAAAAATCGAATCCTCAGTTTCTGGCGATGCAGCACACGAAGGTCACACTGCAGCGGGACACGGACCCAATGACACAGAATGTCTAGACTAAGGAAAATTGACAGCCTCCTCCATTTTAAATTTATCCCAGATGAAGTGAAACATCAAAGCAGCTCCTTTTAATGGGCTTTTTGGCATGTGGTCCTTTGTTCTTAACAAGTCAGCACCAGCTGCTGTGTCCATAATGCCAAGTCAGTAACGTCCCCAGCCAGATTCCTGGCCGGTGTAAATCAGCGTCACTCCTCTGCAGGCAGGGATTGCGATTGGTTGACATCAGCTGAAGACTTGGCTCCTTGTGCTCAGCAGGTGCAAGCTAAAGTAAAATCTTCTGTGCCATATTTCATATTTCTCCTGTCTTCACCACCAGTTCTGCTGCACACATTCGCAGGCTGGAGAGTTAATTAGCATCAGCTGGAGCTGCTCAAGTTTCTATACTATAAATTCCATATTGTAAGGAACTGCTTTCCTCTAATTATACCTTGTTCATGTGTGCATATATATATTTATTTATATTTACACACAGATCTTGTACTCTGGCTTATTGCACGGTGACTTTCCCATAAACAGAAGATGAGGTGAGTACACCAGATAGGCCACATTCCTCCATCATAACATTTCAAATGCTGTTTAATTAATGAGAGTAAATATTACTTATAGCCTTCAGATTTTCTAATTAGCCCGTTCTGATTAGCAGACTTACCTATTAGTTTAAAGGTGACCCACAATATTTTCTTGATACCCTAATGTCTCAAACACCAGGAGCTCTTCAGTGTGTATTTAAAGCAAAAATATACTTTTGCTCTGCAGGTAACAGCTTATCAAGTCCCACAGCACCAGCTGTTCTGATTTTACTCCAGTATGAGCAGGAATACACAGACATGCATCAAAAAATTAAAATAGATCTTGAAACAAATTAAAGTCTAGTTATCTACCCCTTAAAAATGTGCTGCTGACTTCAGCACTTGTTAATAAACAAGTTTAAGAAGGAAACAGAAGCCTGTATTCATCTGGGGCCACTCAACGCCCCAAAAGCCCAGATCCCATCTCAGTTTTCCCCATTCGCTGTCTTGGGTTGTTTTAATTAAGCAAATTATGCTTCCAAGTCACTGCCATGCTCTTTGGGAACAGGTACGAGCAGCCCCCTTACCCAGGGTAATGCTGTGTGCTGTTCGCTGCTCTAAACGCGTCCTTCCCCTCCCGAGCACTTCATCCCTGAATTCTGAACGGGAACGCTGTGGGAGCAGCCCCCGGACCCCCGAGCAGGGACAGCTCCAGGGCTCGGTCCCCGCTGGGCGCGTTCATCCCGGCCACCTCCGCTGCGGAACCAGCGCGGAACCACGGAGTGCTCCAGCCTGGAAAAACCTTTCCGTTCACTGGGTTCAGCCACCCCGGCTCTGCCAGGGCCACCGCTGCCCCGTGTCCCCAAGGCCACATCCACACAGCTTTGGGATCCCTCCAGGGCTGGGCAGCTGTGCCAGGGCTGGACAAACCTTTCCAGGAGGGAATTGTTCCCAAAATCCACCCTGAGCCTGCCCTGGCCCAGCCTGAGGCCGTTCCCTCTCCTCCTGTCCCTGTTCCCTGGGAGCAGAGCCCGACCCCCCCGGCTGTCCCCTCCTGTCAGGAGCTGTGCAGAGCCACAAGGTCCCCCCTGAGCCCCTTTTCTCCCTTTCCCCCCTTTCCCAGCTCCCTCAGCCGCTCCTGGAGCTCCAGACCCTTCCCAGCTCCGTTCCCTTCCCTGGACACCTCCAGCCCCACGGGGTCTGTCTTGTCCAAGACTGACCGCAGGATCTGAGGTCCCTCAGCAGGGCCAGCACAGGGGACAATCCCTGCCCCGCTCCTGCGGCCACCCCACGGCTGGTGACCCTCTCACCGTGCTGATGTCCCTGCGGGTGCTTCACGAGGGACTGTGGCTCATGAGATGTCCTTTTGTCATCTCCCCCACCCTCCTGGCACCTCTGCATCTCAGCTGAGGGCAGGGGGAGCCAGCCCAGCACCCACCATCCAAGCTGGATTCACTCTGCACCTCAGCTGCTCTTCCTTAATATCTCAGCACAGCAGTTCGGGGCGTGACAACAAAAGAAGGAAAAAAAGTGGAGATGTTAGCAGGAACTATTTTGGTTTAGAAAATAGCTGAGATCTGTGAAGGTGCTCAGGCATCAAGAAGTTTACGGTTATCTAAGCTTAAGCGGATAAATTTAGATATTGGCATGTATAATCTTCCCTAGAAAGGTGATTATATTGTTTAATCAAGAGGTCAAAGAGAACTTAAAATTGTCCCATTTTCTTCTCTTTGCTCCTTTTTAATAATTCAGCCTAAAGCCCAGTAGGTAATAGATAGTGAAAGATGGATGGAGAGCTAGATATTCATGGGGAATATATTCTTCATGAAAGGTAGGTGAGAAATTAAGATTAAAAATGTTCCTGTCTTCAGCAGAAACAAGACTAATCTTTTCATTTCTAACTTACCTTGTATTTATGAGACATCAGCTGCAGACAGGAAAGGAAATTGCAGCATTCCCTGAAAAGCAGCGTTAGCAAGTTCTGACAGCTTGTTAAAAGCCGTGACCAAAGGCAGGGCGATGCACATCGATCACCCGTGACAGGGACCTCGTGGAGCTTGGCCTGGGCTGGCCCTGGGCCACCTCTCTGGGGTGGGGCAGTGGCCCCCGGTGGGACCCTTCACACGTTCCTTCGGCTGCCCAAGGGATGGAAACGTTGGCCACTCACCGAAAATAAACACAGTTCTGTCCTACGGCTCTGTCCTCCCACGGTTCAAGCCTGACTTCATGTATAGCATGGATTTTCCAGCACTTACAACCCAATTTCTTGCCAGATAATGGAAGTAAAGGCCCAAAGCAGTGGAGCCAGTAGAAGATACAGTCCACAGTGGGGAAATATCATATTCCATCCTTGGGATGCTACAGCATGAACCATGGCTTTGAACTCCGACTCCCAGAGATTTGGATTTCCAAGTGTAATTCCCATCTGTGAGCAGAGCCCAAGATTTACATTTCATTAATAATCCTAAAGTATCCTTTTCACATGTGGCACATGGTGGAAATATATAACTCTGGAGATTACCTGGCCCAGCCTCCTGCTGAAAGAAGGGCCTTAGATTAAGTTATCCAGGTCCATGTAAAGCCAAGTCTTGAATCGTTGGATTTGGACATGAAATAATATGAGTAATACAGTAAGTGGAGTCATCATGACTTCAGTGAAGTCACACGAAAGATTAGGAAAAAGACACTCTAAAGAGGCCATGACTCAACTGGGCCTATAGGAAACAGCAAACCTGGCCCCAGCACCTGTAAAGCAGAAAAATATTTGGGCGCTCATTCCAACTCAGATCCTAATAAAGCATCCTATACATCCTGGAAACGGCCTTTACAGATTTCATACAGAGAAGTGTAGCCTTGAAAGTAATTTTTCTTTTTTTTTCTTCAGCATAGTGATGTTATTACCACCTGTATTTCTGCTGGCAGGAAGCTCTTGCCTACAGCTGCAAACCAGTATAAACTCCAAACTTTCTGGGTCATCAGAAATGTAATGGACAAAGAGCTCTCCACAGTTCCCTCATCCACAAGATAACTGTGTTGAAGCACTAACACTGTGTCAAAACTTGTTCACTGTCCCTTCTTCGCTGGTCCTTCCTTCATTTTAAACACTTCATTTCACAAACATTTCATTGCATAAACATGGAGCAGAGCAAAGCTTAACGGGGACGGATTTGAATTAGTAAACAGCACAGGAAAAAATATCCAAAGAAACTGGGAATCTAGAATGGCATAGAAGTTCTTTTCCAATAGGGCTGTCCAGCTTGGAGGGATTTAAAAGCTGTGTGGATGTGGCACTTGGGGACATGGGTCAGTGGTGGCCTTGGCAGTGCTGGGGGATGGCTGGACTCGATGATCTTTTCCACCCTAAACGATTCTGTGATTCATAACCTCATACCAGTAACTTCTCCTCCTCACTTCACCTATTCCAGAACCAAAGGGGACTCACTTCTTCCTTTCTCCCAGGTTAAAATCACACCAATTCCCTCTCATTTCAAGGGGCACTGTGGATGTCCCATGCATTTTACCAGGTTTCTCATGGCTTGTCACATTTAATGGTTGATGGCTGTGCCAGAGCTCGTTCCTTGGTGATCCTGCTGGGAAAAGCTGTTGTTTTGGAGCATAATTCTGGTTGTTTATACAAATTTCACACAGGAAAGTTGTAGTAAGCTGATAAACACCTCCTTCTACGTTACAAAGGGTCTGAGCACCCTAAATGCATATCTTTACATTCTACATTATTGCCCACACAAAAGGTGGAAGCAGTTAAAAAGGTAACGCTTCCCATGTTTATTTACACCTATAGTCTTGTGTACACAAATGGTGGAAGTCCTTTATCACAAAACAGAATTTCTCAGCTTCTTACCTCACCAATTTCCTCCTTTTAGTAAAACTATGAAACCTCGAGCAGCATCCCAATTCACTTTCTAATCACTTCTAGGAAAAGCGATTCTTCCACACCACCATGGCATCACCAAGCCCAGGGAAGGCTCAGTTTTAAATCTGGTTTATCCCAGAGAAACCCTGGATGGTGTTGAACAAAGCCTTGAATACGGAACACTCCCTATGGAGTGATATTCGCTGCTATTTGGAATTAGGATGTATGCAATGGAACTCTTCATTTGCTGGTGCCATCCCTTTGTATTTCTCCCCCGAACTCCTTAGCACTGGTTGGCATCTCCCCTCTCCTGCTCCTCACTGCACCTCCCAACACCACACAGCCTGGATTACGCTTAGAAAAACAGAGGAATATTTTATCTCAGCCTCTGCCCCTGCCCCTCTGTAGCTGCAGGAACAATCCCGTTGATTTCAGGCATGGAAAAGGGAGAGCAGCAGTGACTGCAAGGAGTTTGCACCTTGCCCAGCCCTCCAGGCAGCGTGAGCCTCCTCACCTTCCTCTTTCCTTCCATTTGCACACTGGGAAGGTGGAAGGAACCTTAGGAAGTGGCTCATGTTCATGCACTGACCCTCAGATCCAAAAGGCCACGTAAGAACAGGGTAATTGCAATTAAATGCAGCCCAAGGTCTCAGGATACACAGGGGGTAAGTTTTAATCTTTGTGCTTTCGGTAAAAAACAGACTCATGGCTCACTGACAATCTTCCCATCCTGGAAAGCCAATGAACCCAGCCGTGGTTATCCAGGAGAGCAGGAGCTGCCCCACTCTGGCAGGAAGCAATCCCCACGGCCCCTCTCCCTTCCCCAGGAGCAACGTTGCAAAGAACATTTTATGTTTGCAAAATGCTTGGAATTGTTGGAAACAAATGTGTTCAAGATTTGCAAACCTTTTACCTGGTTCCATTAGATATGAAAGCCTGGGCTTATTACTGTAGCCTTCTAAATAAAAGCTGAAAACAAGATCATTTTTAATTGCAAGGAGCACAAAACCAAGCTCAGCGCAGTCATCTCCTTCTTAATTTCACACCTTGAAATTCAGCCCTTATTCAAAGAAAAACCTAATTATTTTCAGGGGATAAGCACTTGCAGGTTGCTGGGAGAAAAAAAACATTACTGTTATAAATGGTTGAAAAAAGAGGTTTAATGCAGAAAACACATGGGGATTTTCCTGTCTGAGCTGATGAGCAGCACACACCACTGGCATGGCAAATATTCATGGCAGTGCTGGAGCTGGAGCCCTCTGGGTTGTGCTCTAACTCGCTGTGCCTCTGCAGAAGCAAGGATTGCTGTCATCTGCCCTCACAAAACCACTGTGCTGGGGATGCTCCAGCCTTCATGAACCTCTGCTCCACCAGCCTGAGCTCTATGGAAACGACTTACCTGCCTCAGTGCTTGGATGAGGGATTTGGATGGAAAACACAGAGTGGTGGCTGCCAGGCTGCTCATCCTCTCGCTTTGCTGCTCCTGCCTCGTGAGGTCCTTTGGGAACATCCACAAATGCTGGAAGTGCCGAGGCAAAGACACTTTGCAAAGGGTATTTTCTACCCAAATATCCTTCCTTTGTTTTCTCTTTCTCAATCACCGTCTTTTCGGTGCGGTCTGCGCTCAGGGGCGATCTGAGGGGAGCCCTGCTTGCTCCTGGGAGCTTCCTTGGAGCTCTCGCCTCCATGGGCTCTCCATTAGCTATGCCATCTACTCCATCTGCTGTTAATCCGGACAAACTGCACTTCAGCCTGAAGGACAGCGTGGATCTATACATCTTTTGGCATTTAACTCGAGGTTGGTCAATGCATACATTGAGTGACTTGTCCAAATAATAGATGGCGTTGGGACAGCGCTGAGACACCTGGAGCTGCACGCGGGAGATGAAGGAAGGTGGCACTTTGTCCCTCCCATCGCTGCTGTGAAGATCCACTCCATCCTCCTTGGTTCCAGGCTCAAAGAGCTGCTGTTGGGGCTCCTCACCTAATTTTGAGCAATACCTGGAAACCTTTAAGGGAGAAGGCTGTTGGTTTGCGTGGGCTGGGGGAGGCCAGCGCCCGAGGACAGCGGGGGCTTTGGGGGATGTGGGGGACGCGGTGCTGGGCTCTTGTCCAGCCCCACGGCCGCGTGCCAGGTCCCCAGAGCCCACAGAAACACGCCTGGCCGTGACCGTGATGGAGGCAAAGCCTCTCTGCTGCTTCGGACACTGCTCTGGACTGGGAGAGTCCGAGGGGGACATGGTGTCTTCTAAGGGTGCCTGAATCTCTAATCCGCTGGGAAGCACCAAAAACGCCCTGGTGACGATGGCTGAGCCGCGGGTGGGCACAGATGGCTCCGTGGGACAAGCTCTGGGGTGGGGGATCAGGGGCTGCATAGGCACAGAGGGATGGTTTCCTTGGGATTTATCCTCATCAGTCGGTGCAATGGTTACTGGAGAAATCAATGCTGTATTTTGTGAAGGCAGAGATTCCTGCAAATGAAAATATTCCAGTTATCACCATACTCCATTATCTTGTGTGCAACTGTTTCTCATCTACCATCTATCACAGCAGACAGTTTTGTTCAAGATCTCTTGTTAACTTTCTATTCATATTAACTTTTTTTGTCATTTAAAAATGCACGCTCTTGAAATCAGCTCTGAATTGTCTGGGAGGCTTCAATGAAAACTTTATCACTCTGGTGAAAGAAAAACATTAAAATTTAAAATCTGTATTCCACAGTATTATTCTGAGTATTTAACCCATCACCATAGATGGGATTGGTGAGTGTTTAAAAATGAATACGGCAAAGGCAATTGCCGGTTTCAGACTATAAATTCCTCTTTCACCATGATCTGCTGAAATTTAAAATGCATTTAAGTATATTATGGATCACTGGCCTGTAGCATCACGTGCTGCAGAGGACATGTGGACACCAGGGTTATGAGAGCTCTACAACCTCACCAGTTACAGGCACGAAAAAACTTTACAGTTACCCACAAGGGCTCTGGGCACTATTTTAATTAATTAGCTCCCTCTTTCTTATGATTACTTTATGACACCTGCCAATGATGTACAAACACCTATGGCCAAGACTGATTGACAGCGACCCAGAGACTGACAGCGGCCCAGATTGATTTTCCCATCCATGACAGGAAACATCCATCTTGATAGACCACACCTTACTTCCCTTGAGGTGACGAAGGAGGTGCTTTTGTGTTCCAGCTCTGTGACAAAGAGCAAACCTGAGTTTAAAGCCTCCTGCTATTGTTATGCACACGGCTGGGGACATAAGTCACCTGCAAGAAAGCATCTGGCCAAATCTCACTGCTGCTGTGAGTGGGCTGGTTAGATTGCTCCGGTTCCCAGATCTCTTGATCCTAATGGAAATAAAAAAAACCCCAAACCCAGCACTGAATTGGCATGCAGAACGTGAGGATCAGCTTCCTAATAAAGGCTCATCCCAGCTCATTCCGTGTTTAGGCTCCTCTGACTCCTGCTTGTTGTGAATTCCCACAGTCCGATCTGGGCGTCCATCCACTCATAATGCCAGGACTCCACGGGGCTTCCCAAAACACAACACTGTTCTTCCCCCAGGAGGACCACGAGGGGGACAGCGTTGTGACCTCCCTGCTGCCGGGGTCACCCTGCCCAGGGCTTGGCTGACACGGCCCTGGAGCCCATGGGGAGAGGATCCTTAAGGACCCTTCCAACTCCATCCAGTTCTGGTTCTGAGATCCCATGAAACCATCCTGGTGCTCCTCCCTCCCTGCAGAAAAACACCACCAGGAACAGCTCCTTTGGGACTCCTGGGAAGGAGCTGACTGGGAACCCAAATGGGCAGAGGTAGATCAAGTGTTTATTAACGAGGTGAAATGCCAGATAAATTTTATCAACTCTTTAAACCAGCTGCCTGTGGTTTGGACAATTCAATAATTTCACAGCCCCAGGGAAAGCGTTTTCTTCCTCCTCTGTTTCTTTCATGGTTTGTAACAACATTTGCCTCATATTTTCTTCACTTCATTTACTTCTACCTACAGGTTTAAGACCTTTGCATGCCTTCCAAAACTCTCAACTTCTCCCGGATTTCTACAGGGCACCAAAGAAATATATTCCTTGAGAGACTTTATTTTGGATGCATCTCTCATGCTCCAGTAGTTAATTTGACATTTATTTCTTCTGTTGAGGGCTGCACAGATGGAGACATCCTACAAGAGTCCAAAGACATGTCAGAAATGCTCCTGATTAGCTACAAACACATGCACCAATATTTTAAATGATTTAGTTTTCCTTTTGCTGCTTGAATATATGTATTATTTCCTCCTCCCAATCTTTAGCAAAGAAATAGATCTTTGAGGTTTGCCCAGCTGATCCTGCGCTCGTTGGGAGCTTTCAAGCTTCACTGCATTTGTGAAAAAAAAGACACACACACAAAGTAATTGTGGTGAGCTGAAAACCTCAGGCTTTATCTTGAGGATGTCAGGCAGAGTGTACTGATATCTGGGATACCACTTGATTTGGTCTCGTGGGGTGCTTTTAACAACTTCTTTTCCCCAACAAAACACGCAATTTCCCCCCCTCACCCAGAGCATCCAGAATCACAACACTTAGCCATCATTTTATTTGGCTTTTCTGCTGCCTAAGCTAAGCCTAGCTAAACAAAACCAAGTCCAAACACACTGCTCAACGCAATCAGTGATTGTTTTTCAAACCCTCTTGCATTCTGCTGACTGCTCTCCAAACAGAATTTATTTATTTTACCTTGGTAGGGCTCAATTTTCCCCCCACACCACTCTCCCGCCGAAGGCCTGTCCATGTCCTCTGACCATCAGGGCCCCAGCGCTTTTGTGTCACCCCTGGGGGAAAACACAGAGAAAGGAACGTTATTGTCAGTGTTGTGGAGGAGAGGGGTGAGAAAATGAGTTTTACGTGGAGCGCAGGCTGGGGGAAGAGCTCTGGGAATGATCTGAGTGCCGGGGGGAAGAGCCCTGGGAATGATCCGAGTGCCAGGGGGAAGAGCTCTGGGAATGATCCGAGTGCCGGGGGGAAGAGCTCTGGGAATGATCCGAGTGCCAGGGGGAAGAGCTCTGGGAATGATCCGAGTGCC
>VZTX01024134.1:28870-41013 GCA_013400915.1 Pardalotus punctatus | reverse complement strand
GGGGGAAGAGCTCTGGGAATGATCCGAGTGCCAGGGGGAAGAGCTCTGGGAATGATCCGAGTGCCGGGGGAAGAGCTCTGGGAATGATCCGAGTGCAGGGGGAAGAGCCCTGGGAATGATCCGACTGCCCCGGGATGGCGGATCTGTTTCTCCCATCCACAACAGAGGCACCTGGAACACCCCAGGACCCTGTGGCAAGGATGGGGACAGCCCCACGCTGTGCCCATGGCTGATCCAAAGCTTCACCATGATTGATTTCCATGGCACGACTCTGGAGGAACCAGGGAAGATGGGAATTATGGATTGCAACCAATGCCCCTTTCGTGCTCCCTGCAGAACGGGGAGCGCAGGCAGCCCAGCCGAGAGCTGGGTTTCACCAGCACAAAGTCACCTTCACGTCTAAGGAACTGCAGCGATTCCACACCACGCTCACAGATCTATTCCATCACCATTCCCAGCTCAGTGATAACTGTTCCACCAGCGCCTCAACCTCTGCTTTTGTCACGGGCTGTTTTCTGCGAGCACCGTTCTCTCTCTGCAGCTTTCTACACGGAGCTAATTTCCATTTAACACAGTCTGGGCTATTGCACTGATGCATTACGTCTGCTGTCAACTGCTTTGCCAGAAATTACGTTATTTTCTAGTTTGTATTAAGCATCCAAAATTAATTTTCAGAAATTCTCCATTTGGACTGAAATCTCTTGACGTTCCTGGCTGTTGTTTCACAGCAACATGTCACACCACTGGTAAGACCTTTTGTATTATTTTTCTTCCACCCAGGCAGGCTGCCATGGAAGAAAATTTTTTGCTAAGCAGGATTTCAGTTTATGTGTTGCATTATATTAACAAAGGAATATAAATCAGCTCCACTTTAGGAAGTGTTTATTAAACCATACCCAGCACCACAGGCTTTATCTCCTGGGGTGAAGGGGAAGAGGGGAAAGGTATCAGGTCTGTCCCTCAAGAAACCTCCAGTCCCACCACAACACTTAGTGGATGTTTGATGAGCTTTTTGTTTTAATAAAATACAATAAAATATACTTTAACACTTCCCTAGCCTAACTCCAAGATGCCAGTGCCACTGTTCATTTCCACGGCTGGCATGAAGGATGTGTTTTGTTTTTGTCATTGAGCAGCAGAGTCCAGAGCCACAGAGCAAACAGCTGGACTCATTAGCCACAGGGTGGGAAAAACAGAGAACCCAGAAAACAGCCAGAGCAGAGGGTTCAATCTGTGGCTTTTGGCAAAGGAATAATTTGGGAATAAATTGCTGGGTTGCAATCGGTGCAAAGGCAGGGGAACTGCTCTAGCACTGCAAACACGAGCCAGACGCCCTTGGAGCCAGCTCCTCACCCTGTCGTGGTGGACAAAACCAAAGGACAAAATCCTGCTCTGCGGATGGGGAAGCCTCATGGAAAAGTTATTTTCAGTGTATCAGTGCTCATGGAATATGCAATCATGAATTGCTCATGGATACCTTCGTACTGAAGAGCAGACACAAGTCCTGTATTGTTTACCTTTGAAAACAACTAAATAGGAAATAACATGCAGAGAGGGGTAAATAAGAAATTCTTGGGTTGAGTAAGACATTAATTGGAAATTGATAAAAAAACCCCTGTGTAATTAAAGCAACAACTTCCACTAAGTTATCAATATCTTCCTGATTTCAGGAAAGAAAGAACTGTCATAAGAACCCCACGGTTGTCTCAGATCAAGCAGGAAACTACAACGGGAGATCATCAATTCGGAAATGTCGACAGGTGCACAAGGAAATCCAGCAGATGGCCAGGGATAAATCAGATCCAACAGGCCTGGTCTTCCATGGATTTCATTCCCATGCATTTCCAGCACCAGAGAAAAAATGAGGACTATGGGGTCAAAGAAAAATTGTCAAAGTCTACACTGAAGATTACATGCAACAGGTAAATTATTCTTGTCCAAGGAACCTCCTGTGGTTAACAATAATTTGTGGGTAGAACCTTCCAATTTCCCACAGATCCTTTGGAATAGGTTAATTCTTGCTTGTCTCAGTTTGAAAAGCAGCTGTTTCTGGAGCAGGAGAGACAGGAAGAATTGAGGTGAGAAGAAGAAGAAAAGGAAATATTTATTTTTTTTGCTAAATCATCCACAGTGGAGTTTTGCATGGCCTTTTGTACCAAATCCCTTGCAAGGACATTCTCATATTGCTATAGGAATCCTAGAGCTGGAAAACACTCAAACTTTTGGCAAGCCACTGAACCTATTTGCTGAGACAGATTAAATGGCATTGGTGGCAAAAGCACTGGCATTTATCATGAGATTATTAAATCTATTGCTGGAAGCTTCACGTTTGTTAATTCATGTTAAGAGAACAAGCAAAAAAAAAAAAACAAAACCCAAACCTTTAAAGAGCTTGAATCTGAGTTTGCAATGAAGGCCCTACAGGGAGCACAGGCTTTGGCTGGGATGTGTCACACACTGAGCGTTCAAATTCTCACTGCTGGCAAAACACACCACGCTGGAGCCCTTGTTACACAACAAAATGCGAAGTTCAGGCTTTCCCTGGTGCGAAAGCATGAAAGAAATGGCATTCCAAGTCCTTTCCATCTCTGTGGGGAGCAGGAGAAACTTATTTCTCCCCAAGCTGAAACCCCAAGGATTGGTTTAACCCCGCCAGACCTTCTCTTCCCACCACGATCCACCTGTCCGGCTTAAAAATTGGAGATGACAGGAGGGACAGAGGAGCAACTGCTGGCACGTGACCTTTGTCCTACGACATCTCCACTCTTTTTGACTTCTCCCCCTCCTAAATCGTGTTTGTTGAAGCAAATGCTTCGCTCCTTGGCAAAGCATCTGGACATCCGGCTGGAGCCCAGGGTTTTCCTAATTACGGAGTGCAGCTGGAACCGATTCCCCCAGTCTCGAGTGCCTGCGTTCTGCCTGGGGCCAACTGGCAGCGGCCTCAGATAATGATTCAGAAAAGATGGACTTGTAAATCAGCTGCTGGAGCCCTGATCGATCGCAAAGGTGAGGGAGCTGCTGAGGAATCGCAGCCCGGGAATGTTTGGCAGGCACAGGACAGCCCCACGCGGAGCCAGCCGAGCCTTTGTGCAAAATTTGGGACTGACAGAAAAACAGCCCATGGAAAGCGCTGGTTTACCCGTGGTTCTGGTCTTTGATAGACACATGCAAGCCTGGGGGACACTGGTGACAAACCAGCTGTGAGAAAGACATGGAGGGGCTGGAACATGGCCAGGGAAGGGAATGGAGCTGGGAAGGGTCTGGAGACCCAGGAGCAGCTGAGGGAGCTGGGAAAGGGGGGAAAAGGGAGAAAAGGGGCTCAGGGGGGACCTTGTGGCTCTGCACAGCTCCTGACAGGAGGGGACAGCCGGGGGGGTCGGGCTCTGCTCCAGGGAACAGGGACAGGAGGAGAGGGAACGGCTCAGGCTGGGCCAGGGGAGGCTCAGGGTGGATTTTGGGGAACATTTCTTCAGCAAAAGGGTTTCCAAGAAAAGGAGAGGGCTGCCTGGGGAAGCAGCAGTACCACCACCCCTGGAAGTGTTCAAAAAACCCTTGGATGTGGCAGCTGGGGACATGGTTGTGTGGTGACCTTGGCATTGCTGGGGGAACGGTTGGACTGGATGATCTTAGAGAGCTTTTCCAACGTCGAGCATTGTATGATTGACACCCAGAGTGACACCAGGCAGAGCTGGACTGACTTGGGACCACTGGCCCTGGCCTCATCCCCAGTTTTTGTCAGGAAAGTTGCATATTTTAGTCACTTACTATTCACATGCTGACAGATCTCAAATGTGTGTCAGCACTTCTGCTCTCCCCTGCTCTGCTGCAAGCCCTGCTTGCTCTGCACTGGCCGTGTCCCCTGTCCCCTCTGAGCCCCAGCATCACCTCACTCTGAACTCCTCTGGAGCCTCCAGGAACAGCCAGTGCTTCCCTCAAAACCCCACAAAGCAGCACTGCAGAACACACGCGCTGGTGTGAAAAGAGGAAAACTTCTCCACTTCACAAAAAACATTCACATTTTTATTGATGTTAGCCCAGCATCTATGAGACTGGTGAGGGGAATTGGGCTCTATCCCATGTCCATGGCTGCAGGATTCCTAAGGCACGCAAAAATTCCCAAGAATTCCCCAAAAATTCCTCAAATTCCCCACTTAGGACCTGGGAGCTAAAGGACACCGATGGCTTTGCTGCAGGGTTGGGTGTCAGAGCAATCATTCTGCTAAGACAGCATCCCTGGCACCACTTAAACATTTTTTTTAAAGCCTTTTCTCCCTTCTGTGTATTATTCTTACTGGAGGAAGTAATTCATACTCGATTCTGTTCAAAACATTAGGACTCTTTAAATTTCCTTGTGGCTTTTTTAATTCAAATACCTGCGGAAGCCTCGAGGAAAAGAAGCGTCATCATTAAAGATTCATCAGGCTCCCTTCTCGGTGAGGGCTGGGAGAGATCATCGCTCCCTCCTTCAGATCCGAGGTGACTCATCCAGAAAAACCATCCGGACATTACGGATACATCGGAGATGAAAGCCAAGCTGGAACGAGCACCGGAACCAAACCCATGTCTCCTGGTCTTCTTCATGTGTCATAAAGAGAGGAGATCATAAAACTGCAGAGCCTGGTGTCATCTAAAATAAAACTGAGCAGCGAAGCTGAAGTTCACATTCCTGGTATGAAAAGTGGAGATGTAAATGTTGAAAATTCCGCCGTGTATCGGAGTCTTTGCTGATGCTAAATGGATTTATAGGGAATCTAGCAGCAAATGTTCAGTTTTTAGTGGAGACAGTGATGCAGCTCCAGAAAGCCTTGGCACAGGCACGTGGAGTGGTTTGGGATGGAAGGGACCTTAAAGCCCATCCCATCCCACCCCTGCCATGGGCAGGGACACCTCCCACTGTCCCAGGGGGCTCCAAATCCCGTCCAACCCAGCCTTGGACACCTCCAGGGATGGGGCAGCCACAGCTGCCTTGTTGTCCTTCAAGGACATTCTCCTGAGACTCTGGAAATGATGCTAAATTCAAGGAGGGGTTCCCTTGATAATCTCTGCAGGATTTTAACAACCTTGGTGTAAACCTGGGCAGGAATTCCCACCAGGATGCTAAAGGAGGACAGGGCACCCTCCTGAGAGCTCAAACACACCGAAAAACCACCCAGGATGTGCTCTCAAAAGGGGATGGCAGAGGGACAGTCCCTCAGTCCTCCCAGAGCATCTTTGCAGACCTTCCAAAAGTCACCTGCACAGAAATATGGGCCCAAAGGAGGGGAAAGCAGCTGCCAACTCTTCCCTTCAAACCCTTCTCATCATGAAAAAAGCCAAACCAACATAAACAAGCACTCTGCCACAAAAGGAAGCACTTGAACGCAGCGGCACAAAATGATGGTGTTCGAAGGCGGCTTTGTGGGGAAGGCTTTCAAACCAGAGCAAGCCAAACAGCCTGAAATCATTTCAGCCTGAACAGGATTCATTGTGTAAACAAAATAGAAAAAAGCATTTTTTTGAAGATGTCAGGACAGATTTTTTTTCTGTTACAAGTGAGATTTGATAAGTGAATTATCTCTCCCTGCTTGCACACCTTGGAGCTGTGCTGGCTGCCTGCAGGGATGATTGCAGGATCCACCACGGAAGGGACAAATGAGTTCTGGTCTGCTATCAAAAAGCCACAAGTCATAAATCTCTCATTATCCGTGCCATTAGAAGCAAGGTGCTCATCAGGGGGCTAGGAAGAGCACAAAAATTACATCTTCAAACCCATGCAAAAGAGGAAAAAAAAAGGTGTTTTCATTATGCATTGCTATTATCCTTTATCTCCACTTAATAATATAAAGAGAGGAATCACCCCCAGCACATCCATCACACACACGGCAACAAAATTAAGAAAATTCTTCTTCTCCACTCTCTCCCTTTTCCCTTTCTCCTCCAAGTTTTCTTTTTTTCTTTTTTTTTTTTAGATATTCAGTGATGTGGGGCTGGGCAATCCAACATTATCTATATATTTCACCCTGATTCTGGGAGATAGATACATTTCTATAATTGGGACACATTTTCCGAAGAGGGTTTGGCAAAACAGTGAGAGATCGTGCACGAACAGCTGAAAAAACCCCAAATTCTCCTCTGAGAAAAGGAATCCTCTCTAGGTAATCCTGGGAAATTCAGATTCATGTACAAATCTGGACAAATATATTCAGTATTTCAGTATGAACACTGGATGTGCAGGGAGTTTGTAGAGAAAAGAAAGTAACCAGGAGATAGAAAGAAAGGAGCTGAGTCCAAGCAACAGCAGTGCCTATTTTTTTCTAATTTTAAGGAATTCTGAAGGCAATTCCTGGTTCAGAACCTTGCACTGAGATTCATTAGTGCCACATTGTTTGATCACTGTCACCAATGTCCTCTCAAAATCAAGATATAATTAACGGAAACATCCCATAAAGAGCTGAGGGAAGGGTTCCTTCACCCTTCTCAGAGTCCCCTCCACAAAATGCCATTAAGGCATCCACATTTTAGTGACCACATCCATTTCTGGAAGTTCAGGAATGCTTGAGACAGCCAGAAAATTCTTAAGTGACTGTAAACATGACAAACACAACACATAAGCAAACAAAGGCAAAGACGTTCTGCAGCCAAAATATTATATTTATGAAGAGTTATTTTAGTGCTATTACGTGTATTTATGCAAAGATCATAACATGCAGAGAATTTGATGGCACAAATGGATTCTGTAAATAAAAATTCCACCCGTGCTGCTCAGAACTGGTAGCAATTACAAAATGTACACATTTGCCCAGAGCTGCCTGTGCATAATAAGAGCTTCGAGGGTTGGGGTTTTTTTTTGGCCTCCCAATTCAATATTTCGTATATTTACCTGCTTTTGAAAGAGGAGAAACTTAGAGAGGACAAGTGCAGTGCCTGTTATGCATTTTATGACTCAATAGATGCCCTGCTGCAGGGATTTTTTTCGTGATGCCTCGGCTTAATAATGGTGCTTATTGATTTTTTTTTTTTTTTTTTTAATACTCTTAATACAGTGGTGACTCCAGAAAACGATGTGTGCCGTGGGTACAATGCTTTTGTGGAGGCATCAAAGGAGTGATTCCAGCACACATCTGGATCGTTCCCATTTTGTTTCCAAAACAAAGAAACGGGATGTTCATGAGCCTGATCCGACACCGAGCGATTTGTACAACAAAACTAAACTCAGTGGAGCTCCAGCCACGATTTAATACAGACTTTTCATGTTACTTTTCTACAATAGAAGCATTCATTTTTTTGTGTAAAGCTTGGGATTATTATTTCTTTCTGGGAAGTCTTTCACATTAACTGCTGTGATTACAGCCATCACAAACTGCTTGATAATAGGGGATGCAGGAGGCTAAAACCAAGATAGAAAAAATCAGCTTTCAAAGGATAAAAACACAATAGCCAAGATTTAAATAACTCTGAGGCCTCCAAAGTTCCATTTCTAAGTTCTGGTTTGATGACAAATAGTTTTATTTTGCATAATTTAAGAATATTTTGCAGCTCCCTGTAATTTATATCAGTTGCCACCGACTTGCCTCGCCTCTAAACCTAACAACCCTTCACTCAGCTGCACTTTGTAATTATTCCACCACACAAAACTTTTTGCTTGGTGAATTATTACCTGCATTTACCTTTGGAAGGGAAAGCAGAAAACAAATCTCTATTCATAACGTGCTTTTACTACACACCCACGATTTGTTTGATTTTGAAATTACCTTTTTGGATTCCATTGCAACAGGTCGAGAAACACAGAGTTTAAATAATAGAGATTAAAACCAAAATGTTGTCATACGACCATAACACAGGGCATGGTGGGTGTTGGTTTCATCACCAGATTCAGCAGAAGACAACTGGAAATTGCCTTTTTTTCTTTTCTTTTTTGATCACTTCAGTTTTTCAGCTCTGAAATGGTGCAGAAAAGCCTGGGATCGAAGATTAAATGTCAAGGCCCTCAAACCCCTAACTTCTGGCAGATTTTGGGCTGGAATATGGAGTTCTCCAGCTTTCTTTTGGCTGCGGATGTCACCTGGATGGGAAAAGGAGCAAGGCTGGGGCTGTCAGCGCCAGCCCAGGCAGCCCTGGCTGCTGTTCCAAGGAGGAATCAGCTGCTGCCTAGCAACCTCCCAAACCTGTGGCTGTTTGTGTATTCCATTCCTTGTGCAAAACTAAGCTCAGATCCCAAATTACTGCATTCAACAATAATTGCATTCAACATCAGAGCTGCAACAGATGGATAAGGAAATGCATCCTCCTTTAATTCCTCCAAGTTCTCCAAGGCTGTGTTTGTAAAACACACACCCCCAACAAACGCAATGCAAGGCCAATCAGAAAAATATTTGAATATGTGAATAGTTATTTTTCATAATATTGTCCTTTAGGAGCTGCTTTTATGAATAATTATTCACAAACCTTTACATTTTAATGATGACGTCAGAAAGCGATATAGGAACAAACACAGAGGGCTGTGTTCTCTTGGCCATGACACACATTTCCCTGCAAAAAAGTTGTTCCTGTGGTTTAGAAGTCCTGATTTTTATCCTAATTATTATTTACGGCGTGTGAAACAATTAAGGGGGGAAAAAAACCCCAAAAACCAACAAAAATAAACTATGACCCTTTTGTACCGTGCTTTTGACTCGGATCACATTTTTTTCCTTATTTCCAAAAAGAATTTGATTTATGCCCAACCTGGGGCTTTTGAGCTTGTGGCCTCTTTCAAGCAAGGTGACAGAAGAGTCAACAGCTGATGTCCCGACAATCTGACCATGAAAATCAATGGATTTGTGGGAATGAGAGGCTGCCGCAGACAGAAGTGCACCAGGTCACCCGTTTGATCCACGGGAAGAGGCACAGGGGGCAGACGGAAGAGGAGAAGGGAAAGGAGACAAGGGGAGGGGTGAGGAACACCAGGGCAATATTTGGGTCTTGGCTCAGCAGCTCTGCTGCTCATGGAATGGCCTCTTTCTTATCAGCATGGATTTTCCACTTCGCATTTTTGTTTTCATTCTCTAAAAAAAAAAATATGGAAACCTCCTGCTAAGATTATGGAAATGGAGGGGCTCAAAGAAAAGCGAACTGCTGGAGGCCAATCTAATAATGCCACAGCTGCTTGACCCCGGTGCTGTGGTACCTCAGACACGATCGTCATGTGCAACATCTGTGCTGTTTAAAGTCACAGAGCAAGGCACTGCTGCCTGTTGTGAGAGATTCTGATTCCCAGATTTCACTGCAGAGAATGCTTGGAATGATGGAGTGCTAAGTGGCACCTGAACAGCTCAGAACAACCAAATGCTGACACAATTCTCTGTCCAAGGCAGAGGATGTGGCTGGGGATGGTTGCCACCTGCACCTCTCGGTTTGTCCTGCAGTTGTTCCTTTCCACGACAATCTCTGAGCCAGAGCCAACGCACAAACCATGAAATAACTCAGCTGCACTCTTCCAAAACCCAGCCCTTCCCAACTCCAGCCTTTGGTGCTTTGGGATGAGAATGGATCCCAACCGTCTCCTCAGGGCCACCAGGACACGAACATTGCTGGATGTGCTCTCCAAAACCTCTTTGGTCACTGCTGATTTTCCCTCACCGTCACTGCCATCCAATCCTGCAGGAGGAAGCTGGGACAGGACCTGCAGGACGTGGCTGAGCTTTTCAGGCTCACCAAGGAGCGCTCTGAGCCCAGCCCTGCGTGGTGACACCGAGGCTCAGGTGGGACGGGACCTGGGGCATGTTCTGCCCGAAGCCAAGTGCAGGTGGAATGTTCTTCTGGGAAAGCTGCAGCTGGAAACGTAGATATAAAACTGCAGATGTAAAAATATAGATAAAAAACTGTAGATAAAAAACTGTAGATATAAAACTGCAGGTATAAAAGTGCACAGCCCATCTACATGGCTACAGCCCTCAGGCAAACTGAGTGCACCCTTTCTCCTTCTTTTTATCCCGGTTTTCTTGGACCAAACATCTCAGGTGGATGTCTCCATTGGATCACTTCCAGTTATTTCAGTTAACATGCCGTTTTTTCCGTTTTTGAGGATGAGATGTGGTTTTGGCCGTTCTGTTTGGGTTTTTTCGGTTTGCAACAGACCTTTTTTTACATCCACTCCAAAAAGCTGCCTTGGTGGCTCTTCTATCCAAAGGGAAAATGGGGAAGAGCCTGGTCTACACTGGGACAAGAATTAACATGTGCTGGGAGCACTCCAGCAGCTGTCCCACCACGAGGAGGAAAACAGGAAAGTTTTATCTCAAGCCCTGCACCGTGGAGCTCAGCAATCCTGTATTTTCTCTCCCCAAACACATCCATGGAGTCGGGATAGCAGGAATGCTAAACAGATGTGGACACAGAGGGATTGAGTCTAGAGAGCACTGCATTATTCAAGGGAGTTGAGACAAAAAGGCCAATATTTACAACAGGAGTGTTTACTGTAAATTAAATCCAACCAACAGCAGCCAACTGGAGAGACAAACACCACAGGGATATCTGCAAGGGCATTGGGTTAAAGTTTTGTCCTCCTTAAATGGATTAAAACCCAGGCTTTCAGAATTTTGCCTCTTTTAAAGATCAAAAAAAATTAAAATACATTCAGAAGTGCACTTTTTGGTGCTTAGTGGGATAAAGATCATCTATGATGTAAAAAAAAAAAACCTAAACCCCAAAAATTCCAGGAAGTCACTCATTATTTTAAATAAAGAGACAAAAATGTGTCTCATAACCTACACTGAAAGCATTATTTTGGAGGATGTGTCTGGTCTATATCATATTGATTTAAAACCGTTTTATTACTCTAAACGTAGCACTGCCTTTGTTAGAGGAATGTTGGGATTAACACCTTGGCCAGAAATGTAATGCTGATAGGTGATAAATGTAGATTTATATACTTCATTCAAAAGTTAAGGAAAGTTAATTCACTCAAAATTAGGTGGGTTTTTCTAATTTATTTAAATATAAAAAGACCTATATAAAGTACTGAAGTGAGCACAAGATGTTTCTGTATCTGGGGTGTACATTGGTGGTTCTGGCTGTGTATTGTGACAATATTATGATTTTCCCAGGATTTCCAGGGCTGAGGGTGTGGGGGGTCTTACTGTTTTTCAGGGGATTTTGGGTTTATTTTTTTTCCCCCCAAAGAGCACTGCCAGCTTAGTTCCCTGTCACCTTTTAAAAAACAGTAGCTAAATCAAGGTGTTATTGATTGCCTTGCAAAGAGACAACTACAAGTTCCACCAGCTCCAAATCCTACTCTTCCCAACCCTCTCCTTTCCTAAGGAAGCTTCCAATTTGTGGTTATCCATTGGCAGAGCTGGATTAAGATCTGGGATATGCTAACCCCAAACTATTATAACCTCAAACTCGCATTCCTGGAAAAAAACTCCTTTTGGGAGGCAACCCCAAGGCTGGGTGAGAACTAGGAGAGAAGGAAGCAGGGAAAGGAGCTTATGTGGTGTGAAGTAATGCTGTAATAAAATCCAATATTCCCCTGAAGGAGGAGTTTGCAATACCTGCACCTACAGCAGGTTATGATAACAGCCTCTGCTTTGTGGGGAGAAATAAACAGCTTTATGTTCCTGACCTCCAGCACACACAGCCATGAAATCAGAGAGCAATTGGAGTTATTTGCTGCTTTTTAGATATTCATTTCTCTTCCCTGCTGCTGAAAAGGGCTGGCTGAAGGCAGCTTCTACTAGATTAGGCTTCCAACACGTTCATGCATTATAGACTCCAAAGACATTTTTGGCCCCCCTCTCAGAAGGTGAAAGTGTTGAGTCATTTCTTTTAAAGATCTGGTGGAGGTTATTGCTCGTAAAAGGAAAGAGCTGGTGTTTGTTCCAGGCAGGGCTCAGCTCAGGGATGCTGGAGATGCTGGTCCAGGCAGGGCTCGGCTCTGGGATGCTGGAGGTGCTGGTCCAGGCAGGGCTCAGCTCAGGGATGCTGCTCCAGGCAGGGTTTGGAGATGCTGGTCCAGGCAGGACTCTGCTCAGGGATGCTGCTCCAGGCGGGGCTCGGCTCAGGGATGCTGCTCCAGGCAGGACGCAGCTCAGGGATGCTGGAGATGCTGGTCCAGGCAGGACTCCGCTCAGGGATGCTGCCCCAGGCAGGGCTCGGCTCAGGGATGCTGCTCCAGGCAGGGCTCGGCT
>VZTX01024134.1:4313-28697 GCA_013400915.1 Pardalotus punctatus | reverse complement strand
TCCAGGCAGGGCCCAGCTCAGGGATGCTGCCCCAGGCAGGGCTCGGCTCTGGGATGCTGGTCCAGGCAGGGCTCGGCTCTGGGATGCTGGTCCAGGCAGGGCCCAGCTCAGGGATGCTGCCCCAGGCAGGGCTCGGCTCTGGGATGCTGGTCCAGGCAGGGCCCAGCTCAGGGATGCTGCCCCAGGCAGGGCTCGGCTCTGGGATGCTGGTCCAGGCGGGACTCAGGGATGCTCCATATCCGGCTGCACATCCCTTTGGGACCAACTCCTGGCTTCCCTCTCCTGCTCCGCTCATCCTTGCCTGGCTCAGCTCAGCCAGGCCCCAGCAACTTATCCGAGATCATAACGGGGATTAGCAGGAGCTCATCGGATGCCGCCGTGCGCCAGCAATAATCAGGGTTTCCAACGCAGGCGCCTGGCGGGAAGGGATTGTCATTTGTGGAGCCAGTCCCTTTAATGGAGAAAGGGCCCCTGTGCTACAGGAGAGGATAATTTGGCAGCTCCAGTCCCAGTGGCTCAGAGACATAAAACCCAGCCTCATCAATGTGTAAGATTAGAAGTAATTAGCCCCTATATGGTAAAGTCACGGCGTAGGAACTCGACGCCGTCTGGGGACTCTGTGTAATGATGCCTCAGGGACGAGTGAGATGGGACCTTTGACTTCTGTGATTTGGAAGGGACTGAGACCTAATTAAATCTGCAAAGATGCAGTAACTGCGTTAAAAGGGATTTTTAAATATGAGCCATATTCCCTTTCGCTAAACAAACTAGGTGTATTCCACCCTGGAACAGGGAGGGAATTAATCAAAGGACAGCGAGCCAACAGCTGCTGTGCTGCTGCCAAAGAGAAGATGATACAGGATTATACAGAACTGAAGAGCATTTAATAAGAATTGAGGGATATTTACAAGAATTGAAAAATATTTAACAGGTTTTTTTTTTGAGGATGAGGTTTTATTCAGCTGTGGTGAAAACCAAGCTTATAACCCTCATAAATCCAAGGGGATGTGGGGTTTTTAAAATCCGTTTCTCCAAATGCAAAACTCATAATAAACACTGATTGCTTTACATAAATAAAAGCTAATTCTCTTGTAAAAAATAATACACAATTTACTTTTTCACTCATTTAAAAAAAACAACTTGCAGCTTTTCAACGAGGGATAGGCAGAGATATTTTATTTCTACCACTGAGTTCCATCAAGCACTTCGATCTTCCTTTTCCTTAAAAAGTCTTGGCACTTTGCACTGGAGAAAGGAAAGATTTTAAGTTCTCTTCTCAGCAGTGATTGCCTCATTTATATGATCTATCTTCTCCCAAGGATAAAAAAAATTCACTGTATGATATTAACATTTTTCTAGCATAACTCAGTCCTCTGCTTTGTGTCAGTGCAGAGCTGGACTCTCAAAGCCCGGAAGGTGAGTGGAAAGATATTTTAAGGGCATGAACTCAGAGCAGGCCAACAGAAATATCCTGATGGCAAAGAGAAAAGAGCACTGAGATGACACAGGTAAGTTTAGACACTTCATCATCCCTGCTTCAGAAACATTAATTAAAATGGCATCAAACTCATGTGTAGGCAGGTCAGTGCTGAGGGAAGTCGCCATCTAGCCAAAAAGCTTCAATTTTTTTTTTCTCTATAGTCTTAGAAGAGATTTGATCTTTGCATTTATGATGGTGGTAGGATGATATTTATTTCTTTTATAAAGCAACCATTTTCAGCCATTTCTGAGTGAATGCGAGGTTATTTATACTGAAATTATCCACTTTTGGGGACTGCCTGTAAAACTGTGAACTCAGTAATGTTTATCTACGCCAAATTTGGTGAAAGCATATCAAACCAAACCTATAAAGACATTATCCCATACAACACATCCACAGCCAGTGGGAAAACTACAAACAAGTTACCAGCACGAGACCGAAAATGATTGCAGACAAAGCACCCCTTACAAACCAGCCCCCAAAAATAGAGGGGTCACCCCGTCACCTCTGTGGGGACACTGAGTTCATCATACAGAGATTGTTGTCACGGGATCCCAGAATGGTTTGGGTTGGAAGGGAATTCAAAGCCCATCCAGGGACACCTCCCACTGTCCCAGGCTGCTCCAANAGTGACTGCGGTTTTAGTAGAGAAGCTTGATGGCCACTCAATCACCGCGAGAAAAATCAACAGCAATCAAAGTGCTCTGGTATTTCAAGCCTTCAAGTGACCTTTCGAGAGGATTTCAGTTTGAAAACACAATATGAGGAAAAGCTGTGGATTGGGGAATTCGTCTTATGGCCAAAGCCTATGCTAAATGTCTCGTGCTAGAAATGGTGAATAAACAGCAGTGGGGATCAAAGGTAGGGGGAAAAAATGAAAGGAGGAAAAGGTGGGTGGGTGCCCAGGGTCAAGCACATATGCAATTACTTGTCTTCAATTCTGGGTGTTGGAAATATCCCTCAGCTTTCAGGAGAGGAATCCCACTTAGACAAATTGGGAAAGACAAGGTGGACACAGGAAACAGAAGAAAAACTCTCACAGATTAAATAGTCCCACTCTAACTGCACAGTCCGTGTGCAGGGAAAGGTGATGGAGAGAAGGGAAAGAGAGAATTTTATTGGGAAAACCCTGGGGATGGAGGAGGAGGCTGCAAAGAAAGCCTGGCTCCATCCACACCAGAACAGTTAATGCTTTGAAAGTTGAGAGAGTTGTCATGGATTTTTTTTAAATTGCGATTTTCTTTGTTTCTTCCCCCCAAATAAAAGCTAATGAAAAGTTGGTTATAAAAGCCTCTATATTTTTTTGACAGAATGGAGAGAAAAAATTTCAGGTTAAAAAAAAAAAAAAATTAATCACAAAGGGAAAACTGCATTTGTACCTGGAGCCTAAAAATAGCAACTGAAGCACTACAAAGTGTGCGAGTTTAAATAAGAACACACAGCACAGAAGTGCTGAGTAATCCAGAGTGCTGCTTCATTTTCAAAAAAGATCTCAAAATCACAGGCATCTCAAAATCAGACTGGGGGGTTAAGATAAATCAGTGGACAACATGGAAAAAAAAAATAAATCCAGGGTAAATTACTTAGAAATGGCTGAAGACCTGGGTGACAAAGGAGCAGAGCCAAAACCAAAAAGATAAATAAATAAATAAATAAAACACAGCAGTGTCTCCACAACTCCCTAAACTCATCCTAAAGGAGCAGAAGCACACTAGGAACTGATATTTTCCCAGAATGACCCAGAAAGGGGAACACTACTGCAAAATATTGACACTAAAGTCGGGAGTTGTCAGCAAGTCAAACAAGATGTAAGAAGGTAGAGACACATTAAAATCACAAAATTTGGAAGATGCATAGAAGGAGGTACGGGGAGATGTACATGTGTCTAGTCAGGCACTTCACATTAAAATAGTTTTTCTGCAAAAAACTGTAATTAAATCTTGACTCTCAATGACCATAATCAGCATAATGGTGTAGCTGACAATCTACAGGAAAATTCTACCCGTGCCAGGGAGCAAATGGATCAAATCACTCCATTACACCATTATTTTAATATCTAAAAATTGCAAAAAAAACCCAACAGAAGGAGTTCATAGCTGCAGCCCTCTTTGATGTATTTTTACAGGGGAATTCTCTAAATTAACAAAACAGAACCAAGTTTAGAGGTTCCCCCTCATGCTTGTTTAAACCAAACCAAGATGTACTGGGCTGAGGAAGAAATCTCTGCTCTAAAATCAAAATTAAGCTGTTTATTGAAACACAAAGCTGCACATTCAAGGCTTTTGCCCATCCCATGTTATAGGAGGGTATTTTAGAGGGCAAGGTCCTAAGTTTCATACTCCTTATGATGTTGGGAAGCAATGACAGATTTATTGCAAAGATTTGTCAGCAGCAGCAGTGAGGTCACTGTGCCCCAATGAAGAGAAAATGTTCATTTACCTGTAACCCCACTCCAGTTAAACCCTTCCTTACCCAACCAAAAGGGCTGGACAAAACACGTATTTACCTCATAAAGCTCTAATTCTGCATCAATATTCTGCTAATTGGAGGTTTGCTGTCATTAATTTAAATAATAGACATTTATCTCACACAAATAGCTTCCAGCAGCTTCTTTAATTTAACCTTTCTTTTAGCCTTCTTTTTTCACTGTCACGCAACCAGCAATTGAGAGCTCACAAATGACCTCCTGTGCCACAGCCCTGCCATAACAATCAACGGGAGGAATTTCATAAAACAGATTAAATTCTACAGCGTTGGCTTTGATGAATTAGTAGAATTTGTTCCCTGCAGCTGCTCAGAGTTAATCTTTGATTTTTAGCTGAGTGTTGGAAAGACTAAACCAGGGACAGGTTGGATTTTTGTTACCTCCATGGCTGAAATAGAAGTAGAGCCACAGCAGCAAAACTTTTAAGGATTTCTGCCTTTTATCTCCCTTATCTCGCTACTTAAAACGATATACAAGGAGGGACTTCCACCACAAAGTGTTTCTGTATAAATTTTGAGATTATTACGATTATTCTATAATGATTATACTTTCCTGCCTGGTGTCACATCACAACGAAGCAGAGCTGAGGATCATTTTCCCCACAAAGCCCCAAAGCTGGCAAATGATCCCAAGGTAAAAAATGAACTCCAGCACAGCAAACCACACAACGTGTTTTGTTCAACACTAAATTATTATTCACCATTCAAATTAAGGATTGCAAGGGAAATTCATTCTGAGCTTTTTCCATTTCCCTCACACTCACAATTTGGCTAATGAACCAAGAAAGCAATTAGCAAAACATCTCAATTTATAGCAGGTTGAGGTAACCTTTAGCCGGGGCACAGTTAAAACTCCTGCACTGTGAAAAGGAGAATTTTCATCTTCTGAAGCAGCTCTGGGGACTTAATGAGCCCTCCTAATACAGAGCATCAGTGATGGCACAATTTGTCATTTGTGGCTGCCCCTGGATCCCTGGCAGTGCCCAAGGCCAGGCTGGACATTGGGGTTGGAGCAGCCTGGGACAGTGGGAGGTGTCCCTGCCATGGCAGGGGTGGGATGGATGGGATTTAAGGTCCCTTCCAACCCAAACTGTGGGAGCACAACAGGGACTTCCACAAAATACGGAATTTTTGGAGCTATTTATCCCATGCAGCTCAGTCAAACACTTCCACAAGTCATGGGAGCAACCCATCCAAGACTGCAGAGCAGCCTGTGGGTTCCCCAGGTTCAGGGGGATTTCATTGCCATGGGACAGCGTTTCCATGGATGATCCCGTGCCGATCTCCTCGCAATCAGCCTGCGCCATCCCAGTGGGAAAAGGGGAGAAGCAAGAGAAGGGGAGCACTTACACAGGAGGTGGAGCACGGTTAATGAGTGCCAGACTTGGACACAACTCAGGAATTGTACGTGGACAACTCAGATCACTGCAAAACTGCAAGAAATAATTTGATCGACTCCAGCATGACCGAGCTGCAATCAACAGATCACTTAGGGAAAAAAAAAATCAGGAGTCACAAACAGCTTCACATGAACAACTTTCCAGCACACACAAATCGGGAATAAGTCTGCATGAGGAGCTGGATACATTATGGAAAATACAGTGGCAATAACATAATCTAGTGGGGTGCTGTAGTTGTACTACTTTAAAATCTTCCTTTCTCATGGATAATATAGATAAACTGTACTCCTTGTACTCTCTTAATCTCTGTGTTTTGGGTTAGATGGTGTATAAGCCGTGACCAATGGTCTTAGGAGGTGGATTCCCTCCTGACCAATAGTTGCTAGTTTATTAGTGCATATAAAAAGAAGGTTTTGTAAATAAATTTTGCTTCTTCACCATCTTGGGTCCTGTCTGCCTAGCTTCCTTGCCAGCTTCCACAAATCCCACAAATAACAGAAATCCAGCCAACAGGGTGCTGCAGTATTGTGTCTAATAATGATTTGTGTCCGTAACATTTTAAGGGGACCGAAGTAGATTAGGTATATTTGTTATTTTAAAGGTTTATGATAAGACTTTATGATAGATACTCCTATGGCAAGAATTTGGGAATAGGCAGTAAACACAGGAAGGGTGTTGGTTTGTTTTGTTCTGTTTGGTTTTTTTAATTCAGTGCATTAATAACCACAACTTTGCTTAAAAAAAAGAAATACTTAATTCAAATTCAGCCAAAAGCTCCCCTGAGGCTTGGGCTCAATTGGATGCTGGGTGGTAAAAGTCAGCCTCCTTTTCCTTAGTATTGCAAAGGAAAAGGGGAATGAATTTGACAAATTTGACTTTATTTACAGCAATGGTAATCTTAGGAGAAGCATGAGAGTGGGTAATTGAGTCAGGAATAGGAGTGGAAGTCTGTGACAGCCTGTAATTGTCAGAGTTCCAGTTAAACGCAGCAGACACGGATTCAGGTCATATTTTGAATGCCTGGATCATGCCTGGATCAAACCTGGCCTCCAGACCTCTGGAGAGGCTTCTCACCGCAGCCTGGTCCTTCTGCTTTGACACAGAAAACATTAACCAGAAAACTACAGGGGAAGTTCTGCACTCGATGCTGAAAACATTTCATACAGAACTGCATCAAAAAATCCATCCCCTTGGCAACTGGGAGATTCCTGCTGGAAGCAGCGGTGGGGAAGACGGGGCTCTGGGAACGTTGGAGGCAAACAAGGATTCTGGGGGTGGGAAATTGTTGGCAATTATGTCTGATCGCTGGCTGCACATGTTTCTGCTGAATGTGTTCAGAGTTACTGGAGAAATTGGCCTGAAGTATTTGCTGAATTCTGGAAGGCCTGATTAAAATAAACTGCGTTCAAGGCTCTTGCACTGCACGGAGACTCTGGAGTCCAGGGAGAGCTCTGGACGTGTCAGACACCAAAACAACAGCAAATTAAAGAAAGCAATTGGCTCGGGGAATGTTACTGCCGCTTCCTGAAAACAAGCGAAAATGCAGTTGCTACCTGAGGAGCACAAAGGGAAAGAACACGAGAAGCAATAAAGCGGAATTTGGATGTGGCAGAGCAGCTCGCTGGAGATACACAATAAATGAGCACAGGTAATTAAGACTAAATCATCCCATGGTGACCTGCCATGCCCATCCAGGCTGGAAGGGTTGGAAAGGCAGTCTGGGATGGGAGAAAACATCCCTTCCTCACTCTTCCTGTGGCTCCCAGAGCCAGGGCAAGGCTCCATTTACAGCCTGGGAACACAGACAACAGCGCAGGCTTCCTTGCCGGACTCTGAGCTGTTCCTTGGGTTTGTCCCCTCTGGTCTCCCTGACCATTTGCTCCCCAGGCTGGGCAGGCTCCTGAATGGAGCCACCCAACCAGGTCTGTCACTCTGCACCAGCCACATCCAGCCTCATCCCTTGGAAGCTCCAAGGACCTGGCAGGGCAGTGCATCTGACCGGGGACAGCTTTGCAGGAATGACAATTGAGGAGTCAGAGCAGCCCCAGCCAGGCACTGCAGGAATCACGGAATCCTGCCATGCTTTGGGTTGGAAGGGACCTCAAATGCCACCCCTGCCATGGCAGGCACACCTTCCCTGAGAGCCGTGATCCCACCCTGCTGCATCCCCCGTGCCCACCCCACGGCGGGAGAGCAGCAGCAGCGTGAGTGGGGTCTTCCCACAGCCCCCGGCTCCATGGGGGACCAAACCCTTCCATCCCCCCACCTGCAGGAGAACACGACCTGCCGAGGTGTTTGGCCCCCACATCCTCCTCCTGGGGACAAGAGCCAGGCCAGCCCCGCGTCCCAAGGGGACGAGGACGCTGTTCCCGAGCGCTCGGGGCTGGGAAGGTTTGGGGGCTGCTCGGGGTGGGGGGCTTTGGGCAGCACAGCAGGGCACAAGTGGCCATCAGCCACGAGACGAGTCCAGAGAGACCGGCGCAGACCCCAGGCCAAAATGCTGCCCCACAGAGGAGGCAAAAAGGAGATTGAACCTTATTTAATGATCTATTTAACGTGGGGGCCAAGGACACAACAGAAGCGTGGCTGTGTCAGGGATGACTCCCCACGCTGCAGCTGAATTTTGAGTTTAAGGCAAAGCTTCAGCTCTTTGAGTGAGGACAGGCCATTTACCTAAACATAAAAATAGTTCTTTGAGCACAGAAGCATCTTTCTGCTACCTTACCCATAAACTTCAGATTAATCTGCTGTTCCAAAATGTTTATAGGTAATACCATGGCAGTTTCCTTTTAGAGAGCCTTATTTCACAGCTAAATTGCTCTCTTGCATTCCAAAATCTCAGCTGCGAGGTTCCACAGATTTTGGGGGGTCTGCAGGATTGATGTGCTCAATTTCTGCCTCTCAGACTCTACTTTCTGCTTTTTTTCAGTCATCCTGCTACGAGGCACTTCTCCAAGAAGGTGATTTTCCTTCCTGCTTGCCCTATCTCTGGCAGAAAACGCATTTTAGTGAACTAATTAAATAGAGTTGGACTGTACATCAAATATCAGTAATAATATCAGGCACTAACGTTCCGTCTGCTGTGAGAACAGGTTGCAATACACATTGTACCTGTAATACATCACTGGGATAATGATTTGATGCATCTGTGCTGTTCAGTCCTCCCTTGGCAGAGTGACCAGCAAGCAAAAAACTGGAAAATACTGATGGGAAAGGAGACTGTGAAGGGAAGGATCCTCCTCCATGTGCTGTCCTTCCCCGGATTTCTCCTCCCAACCACATTCCCAAAGATCATATCTCCACCTTTTTCTTCCTTTTCTGAGTATGATCAACTCTCCTTTGCCTGTATTCTACTTATTAATTATTCTTAATTAAACTCCTGTGCTCTTGAAATTTAATGTATCCCAGAAAAAACAGAGCTAAACCAGCTTATGTTTTTAAGTATGCTTTTTCCCCCCTCCCAAAGGATTCTAGAGTCCTTCACAAGCTGCAACCACAGGATGGTTAAAATTAAATTACTTTCTTCAGTTCAGTTTTAATTCTGTGCCAGTTAATTTCACTGAGTAAAAGACATATCAATAGCTTGCCCCCACTGCCCATTACAGTGGAATAAAAAGAGGGAGATCTCATCTAAGCAAAACAATGTCCCCTGAGACAGGAAATTCCTGAGATGCTCAAAATGCAGCACCTGTAGCCAGTGTTTCTTCCCGAGTGCAGGAAAGTAAAAAAAGGATTTTTTTTGTGAACAAAGTTCACAGAACTCTTCTGGAGAATGCTCAACCTAATACCTTGCTCATCAGGCTGTGATCTCCCCCAGATCCAGGATACTGACAGCTCTCAACGACCCACTCATCCTCTAATGTCCATCATTCCCCAAAAACAGCCATGAAAAGAAGCAAAAGGTATTAAGCATAATAATAAAAATATAAAGGATAATAATGGACTCCTCTGAGGCGTCAGTGACCAAGTTCATTTGGGCACGAGGGAATGGAGGCACAAGGCTCACATCCATCTCCATTAATATTTTCAGCCAAAGGTTAAAGAACAGTAAAACAAACTCAGCTGTCAGAGAAAATACATATTAGCATTTAGATTAACAGTTATTATCTCCATTTCCCATCAGCAGACAACAGTGAAATACGTGATGATGGCTTTAGGTATTTTTTTCAGAAAGGTTAAGGGGTCGCTGGATTTAAAGGGCTGGGAAAGACTGGCCTGGGAGATAAATGGCCTGGCCCTGGCATGTGCTGAGCATCCTCAAAACATCTGGACTCCGGCTGGAATTAAAATTCATATTGCAGCAGCAATTAAAAGACAGAAGTAGGTCAGGAGCTGTTGTTCAAGGCAATGTGCAGGCAAGGAAAGAAAGGAAAAAAACCCCAAAGCAAGCAGTGTTTGCCTGGGAAAAAAAAAATAAAAAATCAGCCTTGAGAAAGTCAGAAGGATAAGATAACAATGAGAGGATAAAACAGGGAAAAAAGTACTCTCCTTCTGTAAGACTTTGCAGGGGAATTTGCCTGGTAAAGTTTGATTTCATCGGGCAAGAGAATTCAAAAATAATTTTAAGAGCTCCAAAAAGCAGCAGTTGGTTCCAGAAGAGAGCAGCTCTCCATGTGTGGCCCTGGGCTCTGCCTTGCCCTGTTTCCCATGGGAATTGCTGAGCCAAGCCCTGCCAGGTATCTCCCAACCCGCCCAGCTGTTTGTACCCAGCCTCCCAAATCCATTTTCCGTGTTTGCAGCTCCAGGTGACACCGGGACTCGAGAGCAGTGGAGGCAGAACAATAAATGCAATCAATTAAATCCAAACAGATCTGAAACCCAATCCCTGGGATGCCCCAGAGCACCCATGGGGACTGAGGCAAGAGTTACCTTCTGCTGCTAAAACACTTCTTTTTTCCCATATGTTTAGCCTGGGCCCTTCTACAGGTACAAAGGAAAATATATCTGTATTCTCTTGACTCCATTCTTCCTCTTCTACCAAAAGACAGCAAAAATAATCAGCAATAGCTGATTTTGTCACTGTTTATTGCCTGTTTTCTGCACTATTTTGTCCTCTGCCCCTCATAAATCCTGCACTGACGGTCTTCAATCACCAGGAAAGGTTGTTCTACACGGGCAGAAAAGATATTTTTAATTGTTTGCGATACAACCCTATGCAGGATCTTAATAATTATGAATGGTTAACACAGCAGCAACAAGTGGGGATACAACACCTGGGGAGAGCTGGCCAGACTCTGTAGGAGGAGAAGAGAAGGAGAAGAGAAGGAGAAGAGAAGGAGAAGAGAAGGAGAAGAGAAGGAGAAGAGAAGGAGAAGAGAAGGAGAAGAGAAGGAGAAGAGAAGGAGAAGAGAAGGAGAAGAGAAGGAGAAGAGAAGGAGAAGAGAAGGAGAAGAGAAGGAGAAGAGAAGGAGAAGAGAAGGAGAAGAGAAGATCCATTTTCCATGAAAAGCGGTCACGGCAGATTCCCCCAGGAGCTCGCCCAGGTGTTCCCAGCGCACCGCCAGCCGTGCGGGCGTTCCATCACCCCAATTAACGCGGTGATTAATGCACATCCCGATGGCAATCGGAGCCCTGCCGGGGGCTGGGGCCGCACACGGAGCTGGGAGCGGCGCTGTGCTGTGCTCGGCAGGGTCCCGGAGGCAGAGATGGGGATGACACACGAGCAGGACTCTCCTGACAGGGTCCCAGGCTGGGCACAAACAGAGCGGGATGGGGGCAGCTCTGCCCCCCAAACCTGGCTGCTGCCGGGCTGCCGCTCACAGCGGAGCGGCACACGGAGAGCAAGGGGAAACTGCATTTTAAAGAATACTATGGGAAAAGTTGCATTTTAAAGAATACTAAGGGAAAAATCGCATTTTAAAGAATATTAACTGCGGGTTTATCTGTCTCTTGTCACATGGTAAATACAACAGGTAAATCAGAGCAGCTCAGCTTTTCCACTGAGAATCACAAGAACACGAAACCATTGGAAAAGAGCTCCCAGGTCATCAAGTCCAACCTCTGACCAAATACCACCAATGATGAGAGACACGAGAATGCCACATCAGCGATCACAGAAAACACCTTTTTTTGCACAGAAATCCCCAACCCACGCTGCTCCACATCACTGCACATACGATGCTTGACACCAAACAGGATGAACCATCCCAGAGCTCATTTCAGCCAAGTTTGAAAAACTTTTCAACAGATTTGCTTGAACAGCTGCCTCTAAAATTCTCAAAAGGCAATAAAAACTAAAATGGACACTTGACCTGTGCCCATTGCCGCAAGGGGATCTTCAAATAAAAATACCTGCAAGCAATTTGTGTTTTCATAAATACCATTCAGCAAAGAAAAGCAGAAAAAAAAAAATAGAGACTTAATACCAACTTTACTTAAGAGTAAGTTTTTAACACCATCTGGAATCATCATCCAGTGCTTTTTCACTTCTAAATTCTTCTGGAAAAGCATTTTTCCCCCCCAGGAAGCATCTTACCAGAGCAACGACACCAAAGGGTGACTCCTCTCCACCCCACACTGCCAGCAGCAGCACGAACACAGAGCAGTTCATGACTATTTATACTTCTCAACCCCATCCAGCTGAAAGCTTTTAAGTAATTAGTTTTCCTCATTAACAGATGCCTGCCCAGGGAAGGGCACACAGGTGCTCCCAAGCCCCATCCTGGATTACAGGGCAGCACCACGTGTGCTGGGAGGGCAGAACTCAGAAATGCTGAGCTGGGCTGGTGAAAAAGGCCACAAAAACACCAATTTATACAAAAATGTGTCATCCCCACAGGTGTTACTTTGACAAGACCACAGAGCATTGCAGCAATAAAATATATTCCCGGGACATGGTCACAATCCCCTTGTATTTCAATCAGATGGACAACATTTATCAAGGTCCCTTTTAGGGACACCCAAAAATACTTCAAGGGCTGTCAGGTGTCATAGTGATTTTTTTGTGCTAAAGTTGCATCTTATCCTAAAAAACCCAAAGTTTCTACATCCCAGGGAGCACAAAGTGATTTGCAAGCACAAAGATCAGGGTGAGCCAACACAACACGTGGGGTTTGTATCTTCTCCCTGACACATCTCATCCATTATCCCATTTTTCTCTTTCACACTTTCAGAGGCAAAACGGACATCAGGTAAAGTCTAATTTAATATTATCACTAATGCATTCAAACACATCACCAAGAGCTGTGTTGCTAAAATTGCACTGCAGAAGAAAACCAGGTGAAACATCGTTATCTCCTTGGAAAAGCTGGGCCTGGTGCTCCAGCACCCATTGATGTCTGTTGAAAGCAACAGGATTATTTTCCTGAATAAGGATTACTCCCATGATTAAGGAGTGCAGGATAACATCCATTGTTTGCATATCTCCTGTTGTTTACATATCCCTATTTTCACCTCTTGGTTTTTGGGGTTTTTTTATCACAGGGCATTTAATTACTGTTAGCACCAGATACCGTTCTGCTGCACTTTTATCCCTTCAAAATTTGGCTGGGTTTTGGATGCCAAATAAAAAATGCTTTTGTGATCAAAACAAAGGGAATAAAGCCGAAGCAGCAGAATCAGGACTATGCAATTAAAAACAAATAAAAAGAGTGGGAGCTTGTTATCCACAATCAAGGCTTATTCATGATTCATCTCACATCCCTGCTCCTACCCATGGCCTCTGCTCTTGGGAGCTGATTGTTTTTGTATCAATTTTTTAACTGTGCCAGGGACTGGGTTACCTGAGAACTCCCAGGCACTGCTGACAGAATCACTCCTGGAAAATAACAGCACTCAGACAATTGAAACAAATATTAGAGGTAGGTTCGCTGTTAATGATTAATAAATAAAACCACTTTGATGTTTTTTACTTCATGAAGAAGTGGTGAGAGTTGCCATAGTTCATCCCTGCCATGTGCTTTACTTACAAAATATTTCTCCTGCTTATCCTTAGGAAAACCAAGTTAATTTTCCACTATTTTATTGTACAACAGAACATTTAATGCAGAGTAAGAACTTAATGCATGTCTCACGCCCTGTTCTCAACCCAACTAGAAATGTATTTAACTAAGTAAAAAGCAACAACACAAGTTAAACTTCCAACAGGCAACCAACTTTTTTAAAGGAAAATAAACTTCCTTTCAGGTTCTCACACTTGTCACTGAATTACATTAATCTCACTTAGGGAAAATCAGACTGGGAACATAAATATATTTTAGTAGTGTGCCAGGGGGCTTTGAAAATTTAAATAGTCCCAGATAACCTGAGAAGGCTTGATCATAACTTTAGTGCCAGTTCTGTAGGTATAGAGCTAGAAATAAAGGCATTTCCTGCTTCTTTAGGCTTCTTTAAGCCACTTTAAACCCCGAAAAAACGCAGACTCTTTCTAGAAATACCAGCAGAACACCGCACAGCGTTGAGAAAGGAGGGCTCGGGAAACCCCAAAAGCGGCAGAACTCACCCCAAGACCCCGTTCCCCTCCACGCCGGGCAGCTCCGAGTCCAGACCGTGCGGGCGACAAAGACGGGCGAGCCCCGGGAGAGCTCGGGGGGCGCCGGGGGGCGCGGGGCGGCTGCCCGGGGCATCCCGGGTGCGCTGGGTCTGCGCGACGGGGACCGCGGCTGGGACAGCCGGGAACAGCCGGGAACAGCCGGGAACAGCCGGGAACAGCCGGGAACAGCCAGGGACAGCCGGGAACAGCCAGCCCTGGCTGCCCGGACATCAATTATTCACCCCGCAGCTCCCCCGGCAGCGGCCGCTCCGCGCAGCGCAGCGCGCTCGGGGCTCCGTGCCCGGAGAGCGCGGATAAAAACCGGGCGATGTTCGGGGTTCGCCGCTTGCGAGGCTCCTTCGGGAGGAGTTGCGGCTCCACACAAGGAGAATTTGTGCCCCGTCAGTCGGGTGTAAAGGCGCTGTGTGAGCAGGTACCCACACAACGAGAATTTGTGCCCCGTCAGTCGGGTGTAAAGGCGCTGTGTGAGCAGGTCATTTTCTTGAGTGTTGAAGCTGGGTTCCCGAGCAAAGTAAAGAGGGAATCTCCAAATGTGCTGTTTGCACATATTTCTGTCATGTCCTCCTGGATTTTTAAATAGGAAACGCCTGGCTGTCATATTCCTAGCGAGAGAGGCAGAGGGGGGGAAAAAAAGCTGCAAATTCATGATTTACTTTAAAATACATTGCAGTGTTATTTTTGAAATTAGGTTTTGAGGGTGGTATTTTTCACTGTGGTGTTTTGATTTTTATTGCAAGTTTTTTAAAAAATCAGTAGTCGGACCACTCTTTTCCTCTGTGATGCCATCTAGGAATCATCAATAATTGAAAATAATAATAAAACAATCATCCTTCTGATAATTGATCACAAGACTAATGATGGAAGTCAATGGAGGATTTTTAATCATTTACCTGTGCAGTTATATAATGCCTTAATGTGATAAACAAAGATTGATATCATATTTTCTGATATTGCTAAGAGCCGCACTGGAATATTGTATTACTTTTGGCATACATACTCTAAATAGAATTGTAGAAAAACACTAATCAGAAATTATTTGAACTCACTAGAGAAAATTAAAAATATGTGATTCAGACTGGTTTGCTGTCCAAAAGGATACTGGGAGTTAATTTGATTGCAATGCACCAAGGGCTTTACAAGGAGAAAATACCTCAGAGTACTTCTGAGGCACTACTGATATTTCTTTGGAGACACTGATTACCTACCACAAAAACGTTCTGACTACACCAGTGACCTCTGCATTTCTTGGATACCTTTCCTAGAAAATATGTTTTTGCCAAACAGCCAACAAAATTCACGGAACTTAAAAGCTAGAGAGCACAAGAGCAGAATCCTTTAAATCCTTTTAGCATTGCATTGTGTTCAAGTCGTTCATTGAAGTCTCCAGTACCTTCCTATCAGCTGCATGGAGTGATTTTAGCAATCTTGAAATTAAAAAAAAAATTGCAATTATTTCAGGATTTCACCCAGAGAACCATTACATTGTAATGCAAATGAGGCTAATGAATGTTTAATGGCAGACTTCAAAATGTTTGCTGCTGAGCCTTTCTAGAGCAGCCCAGGTGGATGCACTTTTCCTCCCACCTTTTTCTCATTATTCCAGTTAGGATAAGAAAGAAAAACAACTTGGGACACAAGGACATGAAATAATTTGATTTTGCCTGCGATCTTACAAGTAAATCCTCTTTCTGTCTCTAATATTCTGGCTCTAGACAGCTTTAGGCTGAGAAAAAACACAACTTCATTCCGTGTTTGATGTAGATGGGATTGAATGACTTTTAAGACTTTGATCACCGGCTTAAAACTGCAGCAGGGACAGAAGGGTTGGTGATTGTCTGCTGGATTTTGGCACAAGCCAGAATCTGCTGTTCCTTCCAGGCTGCAGGGGCACTTTGGAGGTGGTGATTACACAGATCACTGCTGAGGTCACCCCCTCCTATGGCGGGCTTGTAACGACAGCCAAAAAATGTGTTTTCACCTGAACTGAATGCTGGAAATGTCCTTTAGGAGATGTGCAGCGCGAAAGGAAAGGTTAGGCTGGAAGGGAGGAGATAGCCAGGCAGATATTGGCCACGGCAGCCCTTGGAAGCCTTTCCCTGCAGGATGAACGAGCCCAAATCCCCTCCTGTTCTGCACAAAAATGCTATCTCTGGCTGCAGCTGGGCCAGGGGATTGTGCAGGTCCAAATCAGCTCCAGCAGCAGGGCTGGCAGGTTCTGCCACCCTCCCCAGCTCTCCAGGGGGATGGGGAGCTGCAAGGAGTGCGAGAGTCGCAGAGCAGGAAAAGGGAATTGCTGTTTGCTGGTCCTATATGAGTTTTGCCTGGAAAAAGAATTGATTGGCAGAGTTGTAGCTCAGACTCCCTGTTCAGACAGTGTCACATATGCAAGGCAGTGACAAATTATGCTTGACTGTGCTTGAAAGCTGCAGAAATGTTGAGTAGCATGAGCAGGGAGATGGGGTTCCTATCCATTGCCATCAAAATATCATCTTTTAGTGCTGCTGACAGTTTAATAGCTGCTTCTGGATGGTGGAGAGCTTTGTGAAGTGCTGCCACTGTATTATTAACCCGGGCTGGAGCTTCCCTGCAAATGCAGAGTGAAAATCCATGCAAATGGAGCGTCTGAAATAGTTTTAGATTAAAGGTGTGCTGGTCTCAACATGAATTGTATCTCTCTATCCGCATCTCAGGAGAATGGAATAACACTTTAATCCCTGATCACATTATCAGGTATTTTCTGAGATCACAGCATCATTAATGTTGGGAAAGACTCCAAAACCATTGAGTCCAACCATTAACCCAGGACTGCCGTGTCCACCACCAAGCCACGGCCCTAAGCACCTCCCAGAGGCAAATTCCATTCCATTTTGAAAATCCAGATGATGGAATTCCACTCAAGTCAAGCTTTTTTAATTCCATTTGTCTCCTCGAGGCAGCTGGGGTGGGGTGTGGAGATGGGGCAGCTCCACTGACCTGCAGGATACAGAGTGCAAATCCCCGCTGCTCGTGACAAAATGCAACAGTGCAAGGTTGCATCCGTGTATGTAATTGCTTGAAATCATTCCTAGGATACAGCGAGTCCTGCCGTGCCTTGGAAATGGTTTGCAGGGCCCCAGTCTGTCACAGTGCACAGCAGACATGGGGTATCACAGCTATGGGGTATCACCCATCCATGGGGTATCACCCATCCATGGGGTATCACAGCCATGGGATATCACAGCCATGGGATATCACAGAGCCATGGGATATCACAGCAGACATGGGATATCACCCATCCATGGGATATCACAGCCATGGGATATCACAGAGCCATGGGATATCACAGCCATGGGATATCACAGAGCCATGGGATATCACAGCAGACATGGGATATCACAGAGCTATGGGATATCACCCATCCATGGGATNAGCCATGGGGTATCACAGAGCCATGGGATATCACAGCAGACATGGGATATCACAGCTATGGGGTATCACAGAGCCATGGGATATCACAGAGCCATGGGATATCACAGAGCCATGGGATATCACAGCCATGGGATATCACCCAGCCATGGGATATCACAGCCATGGGATATCACCCAGCCATGGGATATCACCCAGCCATGGGATATCACACAGCCATGGGATATCACACAGCCATGGGATATCACCCAGCCATGGGATATCACCCATCCATGGGATATCACACAGACATGGGATATCACCCAGCCATGGGATATCACAGCTATGGGATATCACCCAGCCATGGGGTATCACAGATCTATGGGATATCACAGCCATGGGATATCACAGAGCTATGGGATATCACAGAGCTATGGGATATCACACAGCCTCAGCGTGTTCCGAGGCCGGGCAGGGACAGGGTGATGGTGTGACCACGGGGAAGATTTGGGATTCGGGAGATTGGAGTGTGACTGTCTCTTGGTACCTTTAAATTAGCTCTCGCTGCAGTATCTGCTTTCTGTCGAGGTGCTGCAGGAAATCACTGAGAGGCATCAGGGAGGGGAGTGAATCAATTCCCTGCTCTGCCCGGGGCTGACCCTTCCCTCTCGGCTGTTTCCCACCTTGTCACCTCACTGATGTCCCTGTTTTCCATTGCTCCTCGGCACCACTGGCAGGGAACGTGCTCCCTGCTGGGACCCCTGTCTGGAGCTGTCCCCTCCCCGAGGTGGCACCTGCCTGAGGTGGCTTTGGGGTGAGACTCTCAGCATTTCCCTCTGCTCTGCAGTGGGGAGGCTGCACCTGGAATCCTGTCCCCTGTTACGGGTCCCTCAGAAAAGAAAGGACATGCAGGGGCTGGAGCGTTTCCAGGGAAGGGTCTGGAGCCCCAGGAGTGGCTGAGGGAGCTGGGAAAGGGCTCAGCCTGGAGCAAAGGGGCTCAGGGGGGACCTTGTGGCTCTGCACAGCTCCTGACAGGAGGGGACAGCCGGGGGGGTCGGGCTCTGCTCCAGGGAACAGGGACAGGAGGAGAGGGAATGACCAGGGGAGGCTCAGGGTGGACACCAGCAGGAATTCCCTCATGGGAAGAACTGGAAGCACAGGAACTGTTCAGGGAGGTTTGGAGTCCCCACCTCTGGAGGTGCCCAAGGAATTCCTGGCCGTGGCACTCGGAGCTGGGGACAAGGTGGGCATTGGGCACCGGTTGGACTCGATGCCCTTGGAGGTTTTTTCCACTCTAAATAATCCTGGGATTCTGAGGCACCATGGGGTGGCTCTTCTGGCGGGTGGCACCAGGAGGGGCAGCACCCCAGGACAGCCCAAGAAACGAGCCCAGGGAGCTGTGGCAGAATTGCCAAAACACCTTCTGCTGGCACTTTATTTCCCATCTGGATTTTTCCTTTTTTTTTTTGAAGTCCCAGACAAACAGAGCACTACAAAAATGTCAAGCTGTGAAAAGAAAAGTCAAAAGCCTGAAAATTCCGAGTTAATGCTGACTCCTTAACTCACATCATTAACTCGGAGGCACGGCCGAAGTCTGGGCAGCAGCCTGAGCTGAACTCTGGTGGGGTGTGGATTCACATCCAGGGGAGCACAGATTCCTGTGTGGATACAGGAGGGCAGCAGGGAATGGCTGAGGGAAGAGGCTGAAGCCACTGGAATGGGAAAAAAAAAATATTAAAAAAATAGGGGCAATCAAGAGACAACAGATTTCCTGAAAAATGAGGTGGGGGAAGGGAGAAGGAAAAAGCTCATCTCAGAGAAGGAAAAGATTAGGGATACTGACAAACGAGGGAGCCCAGACATGAGTTAAAAGATGGGCACGGAAAGACAGATACTGGGACAGGAAAAATAGGGGATAATTGTGAAAAAAGGGAAAAAAACAGCAGGGAGTGAGAGGAGAGTGACTTGGATGGGGATGTGGGATGGATCTGGCACAAAGCTGGGGACTGTGGTGAAAGGGGAGGGAGAACAATGATCTCTCAGAGAGGGCGAAATGCAATTAGGGCTGGGAGAGACTGAAGAAGAAAAATCAAGAGGAAAAAAGCTCAGGTTTGGTGGGCAGAAGGGTCAGGGCACGTCAGACTCTCAGGATTGGAGTCCCTGCTCCTCTCTCTGCCCAAGGCTTGCTGCACATCGATCGTGATGGCTGAGCCCTGGCCTTAATTTCTGCTTATTATTTAAAAAAATTCAAATTACACACAAGAAATGGAGACTAAACCAGTCATTACAGCTGCAAATGAAATACCCCAAAGTAAGGAAATTCGGAGAAAACTGAGGAGGGAAGGGTTTTGCAAACCCTGTGATACATAAATACATATATTGCTCTTCTGCTCAGAATCCTAGAGCACTCTGGCTCTCTGAAAATACACACAGCTGGATACTTACATTTAATTAAATAGTTTTTAAGATAATGACTACAGCAGCTTCAGCATAATTCACAAGTAAAAGCAATCAAACCCAAAATTCAAAACTGCTTTTATTCAAATATCCAGCATCAGTAACAGCCTCTACAGTTTTCGATGGAATGGGAGCCATAAAACTCCATTCCAGAGTTTACAGTTGCAATAAGAACAGATTTATGGGCAATAAGAAGTGTCTGTGTGCACCTTCTTGTGCCTCTCCTTCATTAGGCTAAAGCTCAGACATCCCCAAAAACGTCTTTAATTAGTTCAAGCACTTCATTTAACAAAACAAGCAGTTTAAAACAAATATAAACCACTATTCTCCAGCCACCACGTACAGGAAACAACTATTATTTGTGCAAGATTAATAAAGTCACAGGTGACTTTAGAACAACCTAATTAAAGCATGATTTAAACCTAAGAGCAAGGATGGGTATTTTGCATCAGCACTGGATCAAGGAAAAGAAAATATTATGTTAATAAATAGCACTGTTTGTATAATTTCTCCATGTTTGTAGTGGGTGTGGAGACACTTTGGAAAGGAAGTTGCTTTGCTTGTAAAGACATGTAATAAAAGCACTTTTTCTGTCATTTCTCCCTTGCCTAAACCAGAATATATTTTCTGTCCCACCATATAATCCGTGCATTAAGGAAGAACAGTGCAATGATGAGGGAATAATTGAAGGTAAAAAGTCAGGGGAAAAGTCCTGATAATCAGAGTGGGGACACAGATTTCGGATGCATCACACAAAGTGATTAAATGTTTGCAGAGAGCGTAATTAACTTCCCTCTCACCCCCAGAGCAGAACATGGCATTACAAATATTGAGCCCCTTCACCAAAATCAGGGAGAAATGCAGGGACCCGGAATTGTTTCCCACACATATTAGAGCCCTTTTGGCTGCAACCCAGTACAGGATTTCTAAAAAGCTCCCTTGGTCACAGGCAGGGTTTTTCCAGAGATGAATCCCCACCAGTGGGCCCAAGTGAGGGTCCTGAGTTCCACAGCCTTTTTCAGCCCCAGAGTCACAGGATGGTTTGGGTTGGAAATGACCTGAAAGACCATGGGCAGGGACACCTTCCACCAGAAATTTCCACTGAAATTTCCTTAACTCCTCAACAGACAGTGCAAAAATTGGATTTGTGGCAAAAGGAGAAGGGAGTGGCAGCGCAATTTTGCAAAATCACCCAGAAAACGGTGAATGCCTCCCTGACAAACATTCACCCAGCAACAGTGAGAGGAACTGTTCCACAATTCCTTTTCCCACAGTGGTTTCTCCTCATCGTTATTATTAAGCTGCATCTCTAAACTTCATTTAGATATTGTTCTGTGGAAAACATTATTTTAAGAATATAACTAGTCATTGGTAACTTCCAGTAACTTTTGCATGAATTTTAAAACTAAGGATTGGTGAAGTGTTTTACTGCAGGTGAGGGTTTCTTTCCCAAACGTCTGCTACAACACCTAAATTCTTCACTGTCGATTTTGTTATTGCAGCAGAGATTTTTATGAAGTTCTGTCTGGATTGCACAGCCTGGACTGCAGCAGTTGGCTCCTCTGTGCCCCAGGTCCAGCCCACCTCTCAATGATTCACTTTGTGGCCGATTTGCACCGAGAAAAACCTTTTGCTTTCTTCCCTCATTTTTGTTTCTCACAATAAAGAGATGAATAAATCAATGTGCCAAGAGAAAGCACCTGTAATAGCCTCTATTTCCTCAAATGCTTATTTCCCAAACATTTTTAATATTTAAACATAAGCTATTTCCTTGCTAATAAATCATTTGATATTAACTGGGTTCAAGGAGTAAAACAGAAATGTATTCTGTGCCCGGCTGTGCTGTCCATGGCTCCTGATCAGTAGTGCTGGGATTGTATCCTCAGTATTTTCTCACCGACAGTTTATCCCAAATATTTTAATAGGAATAAAGACAGGGAGATGAAGTTATGATCTCTTAGATAGATGCAACCATTTAACAGTGCCTTTGCTTCCCAGAGCCAGGATTATCTGGATTTATCACAGAAAGGTTTGGGGTGGAAGGGACCTTAAAGACCATCTCGTTTCAGCCCCCAAAGAAGAGTCAGGTCCCACCATTTTTATGTTACTTGATGCAAGTTCTGCTGGAGTTACAGCAAATTCTGTGCTTTTTCCTGCACAACATTTTTAAGGTCTTTCTCAAGCAACAAATGCACAAGTTCTGCTTTTTGACTGCACCATGAGAAGTTCTCATACTGGTCTTGATTAACCTGTGCTTTGGGCTGTCAGAAATCCCTCCCTGACCCTGGCTAATCCCACCCCACCTCCCTGACAGCCATCCTTCTTCGCAGATCGTTTTTCCAGCTCGTTGCTCCGGCAGAATCCCCTCCCTGCTCGCAGCCCTGCTCTTCCCTGTTGCTTCCAACCGGAGCCATCCCAGCCAGGCTGATCCCAGCCCTGCTCCAGCGCTGGCCCAGCCCTGGCTGCTGCCAGGTCATCCCTCCCTGGCTGGAACTGCATTCCATGCCAGGCTCAATGGACTGAAACAATTCCCCTCGCAGAGTCTAAAAGGAATCTGATTTTCCTCTTCGGAGCGAGGTCACCTCTGCTGTCACTGCAGAGAATAAAACACCAAACACCTCAAGAGCGGTGCAGGAGCTGAAGTCCTGGGAGAGCTCTTGTGATCCTCGCAGTGACCTTGTATTTCCCTCGGGTTTTGTGAGAGTCACCCGTGTTTTCCCAGCTTTTATTTCAGCCAGGAATTCTCTGGCACTGCTCCGCTCCAGCCTCTGTGCAGTGCCTGCCCCGATGAGCTGGGAAGCCTGGCCAGGGCTGCGGGACAGATGGGACCGTGCCTCTCCCTTTGGCAGCCCCAGCAAAATAAATAGATCATCTCAGGCAGGATAAATCTGATGTTTTCCCTTTCATGTTTTCGTGGGTTCATTCAGGGCTCACAGAGGTCAGAAAAAAAAATACTGGTACACATGAATTAGCTGCAAGCCTTTGTAATATCTATAAAGTATCTCATTTATGTTTGGTGAAACGTCTTCTCCACACCCCTTACGGGATCCCAAGATTCCACAGTGGGAAGGGAGTCAGGAGGGCTCAGATCCAGCCCCTATGGCTTTCCCCCATCAGGCTTTGAATCCCCCAGGATGGGGATGGCAGAGGCTCCTGAGCAGCCCATCCATCCCAGAAAATCCACAGATCCAGCTGGTCTGCCCAGAAATCCTCAGTTTCACAGCAGGAGAGGCTGCACTGAGCCCTAACACAAATCTACATGATGTAAAAAAAAAATAATAAATAAATAAATAAGAGGAGACAAAACATGCTGCCTGCCCACTAGAACCTGGGAATTGCCTGGATAATGGAATTGCATTAGGTCACAACCTTAGAATTACCTGTGCTCTCCAGCTCTCCCATCACAGTCTAAACCCAGAAAAGATGATTATTTCCAAATAAGATTATGAAAACGCAGATGCTGCCACGAAGCCTCAGAGCAAGGCGAGGACTTTGCCCTGCCCTCTCCCCTCTGATCACAATTTCCTGCTGCTAAACTGCTTTTTTTGGGTCTGTTTTCGACAGAACCTCTCCAAAGCCATCCTGGGTGCGATCTTGGCCTGAGTGGAGCAGATGTGAGGTACAAACCCTGGATAATCTCTGCTTTTCCATGTAAATTGCTGAGGCTCCCAAGGTTTTGATGACTCCGTCCTCTGCAGCCACTGGATCTTCGATAAATAAATTTCCAGGCACAATAACCTGTGTGACCCAAACCAGGGAGCAACAAGAAGCGATTTCATCGTGTCGTGTGCGGGGTTTCACATCTTCCCTTCGGCCGTTTCCCTACCCAAGGCAGAAAACTAATTCCCAGACTCAAACTTACACAGGGCTCTCTCCACTTCTAGGCGTCTCCTTGCCTGATTTTCTACAAAATTCATGACCTCAGTAAATAATTCAAGAGGGGAGAGGGAGCTGGGAGATGGCAGAAGCTGATCTGGCTCCAGAGGGGAGGGTGTTGTTTCCAAAGAGGTCACGGCAAGGGCAGGTCTCTAGAAGCTCAGAACTTAAGCAGGTCGATGAGGTTGATGGCTGTGGTTATGAGCTGGAATTTGGGAGCACGCAGCAGTGATAAGGAAAACACGAGTGCAATTCCCATCTCTAAGTTGTAGATGAGTGGATTTTAATTTTTGTCACGTGAAAACACCTGGTGCAGGAATTAAAGGCAGCAGGGTCTGTGATTCCATCCTAAAATCCTGCTGCACTTAAAAAGAAATAAATTATTAAATGGCAGGCAAGGAAGGAATCCATATTTCACAGGAGCTGCTCCACAGATTGTGTCCACTTGGATCCATATGGGAAGACACTTTTGGTGCAGAGGCCTCTCGGATCACCCCATAAATGTGTGCATTTTTAATGAACATTTTCAACGTACATTTTCCTTGGGACAAAGTTCGTGCCAGGTTGTCACACAAAAGGCTGATGGAACTTTCAAGAGGGAAATGTATCCTGGAGGGCTAAGTGGGAGATTATAATATATATATATATATGTATCACTATAATGTATGTGATTACAATATATAGATATATAAATATACAAAGTGTGTGGGAGACAGAGAGATCTCAATCCTACAAGTTCTGAACATTTCGGGTTAATTAAATATTTAATTATATAATATAAATATAATATAAAATATATAAAATATATATAA
>VZTX01024132.1:75592-100826 GCA_013400915.1 Pardalotus punctatus | reverse complement strand
TCCCCCTTTTCCCTCTTTCCCCTCTTCCTTTCCCTTTAACCTCCTTGCCCTGCACTGCTGCTCCAGCAGCCCTTATGTAACTAATCTGCAGGTAATATTGTGATTATATATTGGGAGCCATATGGTCCTGTGCAGTCACTTCCCGTGTTGTTAAACTGCTGAAGCGGATAAACTCCATGTCCATGCACAAAGTAATTGCACAAAACTAATTTGTGTTTGCAAACAGAACTGAAATTAAGTATGTAAATAAGCAGAGCTGCAGACTAAATATTATAGTAGGGAAGGAGGGAGCGGGGGGAGGAGAAAGTGGAAACAACTTCATAACTGCAAAGTACAATCCATGCAGGAGATGGGGATGGGAAGTGTTTCTAACGTGCAGGGAGCTGATGCAGTGAACAACTGTTGGAGGGTTTGTGGCTATAAATCCCGAGTGTCTCCAGCACAGGCCCTGCCTCCAGCTGCAGCACCAGCTCCGTCATCCAGGGGGGAATAGAGATATGTTATAATTTAATGGGGTTTTTTGCTGGGAAATAGATCTAGTTTAACCCCGCGTGTCATTTGGTTAGAGGCTCTATTTTATTTGAAAACTTTTCAGGAGGAATGTTTTATAGCCTGGGGTGAGCAGCGTGAATAATGGATGTGGGTTGTGCTTTGGAGATGCATCCGTTTGGGGTTGGGCAGCAGCTCCCTCTACCCCAATGGGCCGAGACCCCCCTGTCCATGGGATGTGAGCTTCTCCCTGACCCGGGGGAGAGCCTGAATTTGATTTTCGGGGCTCCTGGTGGGGTCTTGGTACCAGTTCCTGCTGAGCCATAGTTGGGATCTGCAAGAATGTGTTCTAAGGAGATGCAAATTGATTTTTACAATGGCGAGATTTGGGCCTGGGGGTGGATTTGTCACCGGTGCACACCCCAGAAAATGGAATATTTGCAGCGGGGCAGACACTCTGCACCCACTGGAGATGTACTGGGGTGTCTGAAAGGGTCACGAGCGATGCCTGCGTGGGCTGAGATCCCAAAGCTGGGCGAAGCAGAGCGATGTTGGCTGCTGCAGAGCAGCTCTGAAGGGTCCCTCCGTCTCCCAGCCAGCAATGGGAAGGTTCCCTCTGCTGGCAAATGCCAGACTCTGGCCCTGGAAAAGCTCTCGGTGATTACACTGAGCCAGCGCTAAGCCAGAGAAAGGGTTTAATTGCGAGATGCTCGGGAAAATGTCACTGCGTGTACACACATGTGACATCCTGCATTTATCGGGAGAAAAGGTGCTGGCAACCCTGCCTCCTATTTATAACCCTGCTAGAGGCTTGTCTTGGGACTGGAAGAAGGGCTCGGCTTCTCTCTACAAGTTTTTCCTCCTAAAATTAGCCTCGTGTTTGGCTCCTCAAATGGGTGCTCGCAGGTGACTGGGAAATGGGTTGAAATCTGCCAGCGGAGGCACGAGGCGAGTGCAGTGTCATTATTCCTGCTATCATCATTAATGGTGATGTCCTTGTCATGGAATTGTGAATTTCAGCTCTGTTAGAGACTGAAAAGCTTTAAAAAAAGCCAGGGAAATAAAACAGAATGGCTGTTTACCAGATGGATAAGGGGCAGAATTGCTTGAGGGATATTATGACTCCTTGTTTTTCAAGATGGTGCGAAAGCACCAGGTAAAATAGATACATTAATTGATAAATAAATAAATACTCCTCGAAAACAGATGGGCCCTCTTGAGCCCAAAGCCATGTCTCTTTGTTTCTTTTCCAAGCTGGTGCTTCAGAGCAGCATTGGAGTGTGCCTGGCACACCCGTGGTGTTCTCAGGGTGGCATCTGCACCGAGTGGGTTTGCCCCAGGTAAAACATCTGAACTGGCTCCAAGGCTCCCAATTTCTCTTTGTCTTACGAGGACAATCCCCCTGCAGCCGCCTCTGTGCCTGCTTCTGCTTGGGCTTCCTCGCCCTGCAGCCAAACTCTGCCCCTCTCTGAGATTCAGCAGCCTGGGGGGACCACGGAGCTGTTCCCCAAAGCTCTGTAGGAAGAACGGGCTTTTGCAGTGGGATCTGCCCCTGGGGACAATGCTTTGATGGGCCATGTCTAGGACAAACAGCTCTTCACTCTGGGTCATCTCTCCAGCTCCCAACTCTTTGTGGTGAATCAGCAGGGAGGACTTTTCAGAGCTCTCCCCCACGAAGTGTCCCATGGGATGTTTCCCAGCAGCAAATATCGGGGGTAATCCTAACCCCCTGCACCCTTTGGCTCAGGGAAGTTCATCCTTCAGCACGTGTGAGGTGGGGTTGCCGAAACCAGAGGAGTCTTTGGTCCTGTGGAAACTCGGGGAGCATCCTCAGCTTCAGCTCTTGGGAGAGGTGCTCCCTCTTGTTTGTGCCACAGCTGTTAGGATAAAGTTCCCACCCGACCTTTGCTGTCACTCTGGATCGCCGCACGTTTCCCAGGCTGAAATCTGGCAGAATTCAGGAATCTCGTTGCAGATTTGCGGCTGTGGGACAGGGATCGGACTCTTCGCCTTGACCTGAGCTCAACCCCGGCCTGCGGCAGGCAAAGCTTTGGGTTGGGGAAATGGGGAGGTAAAATTTCCAGAGCTGGGAGAGGCTGCTGCGAGGCTGATTTCTACCCTCAGCCATGATCATTAGGTTCTGTTGTTGTGCAAATGTTTTAAAAATAACTAGGGAGGAAAAAAAAATGCAAGTGCAGGGGGAAAGCACTGATAAACACAGCCTGAAATGCTGTTACAGGCAGACTTTAGAGCCTGAAATCACCTCAAATGTATTCTGAATTACCTTGAGCATATTTAGACAGATCTATTTTTCATTGCAGGACATTAATGTACTGACTTGGGGGATTTTTTTTCTCTGCACAAACATTTCTGTCGCATGCTGGGAGGAAGGAGTAATAACCCTCCTTAGCACCAGGACAAGCAGAAAGATTTTGTGAGGGAACAACTGGGGAGATAGTTGGGGGCATGGCTGTGAATTTGGGCTCTGGGGAGTTATTTTTTTGCAGTGCAATCCAAGGAAAACTGGAGCTTCAGAGCTGACTTGGGCTCTGGAGCCTTCTCTGATGAGGCTGAGTCGATTTTCTTACCTATCGTGTACAGTTTGCGAGGCTGTCATGCTCTGTACAATATTTGTATTCCCAAAGGTTTGTGAATTCCCAGGGTGTCCTTTCCATAGGCTAGGATTTGAGGAGCAGATTGTATGAATTAATATAAATAGTGGTAAATGAGCTTTTTCTCCCAGGATCTGTGATATTAAGGCACCATCCCTCTGCCAGGCAGGGTTCTGTGCAGATCTCAGGATGAATTAAACAGGAGTTTGAGCATCCTGTCTCCCAAATCCCAGGTCTGCAGCTGGATGAGAGGGTTGGGGTTGTCGCAGTGCCTCCAGCTCTTTCTGTGTCCAGCAGCAGAAGGACATGGGGATGGAGATGCTCTGCAGGGTTGGATGGAGGAGAAGGAGGAGGTACTGGAAAAATCCAGTGCAGCTGGCGGCCTAGAGCCGGGTGGGAATGTCTGTGTGAACAGCAGGTGAGGGGCAGGAGGAGCAGCACGGCAGATGTGGAGGGGCTGGCCCGGGAAGGGTTCAGGAGAGGAGGATGTGAAGGCACACGGGCTCCTCCCCGTGCAGCCTCCTGCCAGGCTGGACCTGCTGTGCCACAAGGGGCTTTGCAGGGATGGAGGATGGAGGAAGATTTCCCCCTCTTTTGGTTTGGTAGCTGCAGTTCCTGGGCTTTTTCAGAGCAGTTCAAGGGAGGGGATGGAGCCAGGGATGGAGTCAAAGACTTCTCCTGGCTTCTGGCATTTCCAAAAATATCCCTGAAGGCAGAAGGGGTCTCATATTTTCCTCCTCCTCCTCCTCCATGACTGGCTCGCTGCCTGCTTGGAGGGACTGTAACCCTTCCCTGTGTCCTTATCATTAACGACAGAGAGAAAGTGACACCACGGCTGCTGCTGGGCTCCCGTGGGCAGCAGCCTGCCACCCAAGCTGTGCCTGACCCCAGGGAAGGGCAGCCTCTGCTTGGATAGGGGACCTGGGCTTGTGTTTGGATGATATCCCTGAAAACCCAGTGGTGTCCCGTGGGATAGCTGGGAATTGCATTTTGCCCTTTCCAGCAGGGATTTAGGTGTGAATCAGGGCTGTCTCTGCAGATGCCATCAGGGCAAAGGCTGTAGCTGGGGACGAACGCCTTGGAAAATTTCTTGGAGCATCCATGCCATCCCCAGCGCTGGGCAGGTGTCCAAACAGATGACTTTGCAGCAGGGATGGGCAGGTACCTAAATAAAATTGGGCAGAAACAAGGTGAAATCTCTCCTCCTTCCCCCTCTTGCACTGTTGCTACTCCCTCTCCTGTTCCCAAGGTTGTATTCCATTTCCACCATTCATCACCTATAGCGTGGCTGTGTCCTGTTGTCCCTCACGTAAATGCTTGGTTGCTGCTTGTGGGCAGTTAAGAAGAACAGTGTCAGTGGCAAAAGTGTGTGATCTTCCCCTTATCTGGGTATTTTTTCCAATCAGGAAGGCAGATGGAGATGTAGAGCAATAGGTAGGTTTAGCATTCTGCTAATAAAGCTCCTAAAAGTAGAGTCTTCCTGCAAATATAATGTAAAGAGAGGATTCTAAGAGGATTTCCCATGTTTTAGTCAGTCATGCTGTTCATTTGCCAGGGTTTTTTTGTCCTTGCATCACCCTTATCTCCAGCTTTTCCGTGCATGAACTTCCAAGGCCACTGCTGTTGAGCTCAGTCCGATTGTCATTTCCATGGAGCCCCATCCTTAGAAGGGCTGTGGTGTCCTCTGAACATGACAGTGATGACCTAACAGAGCTGTGGGGTGCGGATCCACCTTGCTGGTTTTGGGACTGCTGATTTGGAACAGGCTGGCAAAGAAGTTTGGGGAGAAACTAAAAATGAAAAAAAACATAGAGATATATGTGTTTGTTTTTAAAATGAAGTCAGTAAAGCCGGGGTTGTCAGAGCAGAGCGTGCCCTTTACTTGTGACCTTGGTGTTATCAGGGCTGTCAGAGATCTTTATTGCTTCCATCCCACTCGCCAGGGATGGAGTTTTCCTCGTGTTGGTGGTGTGACTTGTCTGGAGAGGGGACAAAACACGGAGCAGGGATTTGGGAGCGCCGTTTGCAGCTTTTCCACACAACCTGGGGCTGCAGCTGCGTCCCCCTTAAATCCCCCAGGCAATCCCTGGGGATAGCTCTGGCAGAGCCTCTTCCCTTCATCCATGATGGAAGGGGACAAAATGAGGTCAGCTGGACGCTCTCCCCCTTGAGGATTGAGGAGGGGCAGGAGGATGGAGACTTTGATGGGAGGAGACTGATAGCAAAGGAATGTGTCTCAAACCTCACATTTTTCCCAGCCCTCCCAGTTTTCCTTGTGGGAACTGGCCCCTGGTTTTCCTGCCTAAAGAAGGCAACGATTTGTCAAGTAAAAGCCGAAGAAAATGGCAGTGATGGGAAGACAAAAGGGAACATTAAAAACCACCCGGCTCTTCCAGAAAAAAGTGGTGTGGGCTAAAGGGGGATCCTTGAAAAATATAAGGCATGAGTCCGAAGGAAGGAAAAGGGGAGGATGCCAAATTCCCCTCTAATCCCCTCGACAACAGCCAGATATAATGGGTTGCCAGACTTTTCCCTGAGCTTGTTTTGCTTTGGGCCGGAGATTTTTGCAAACTCTGGCATGTTGGGAATTTTAATCAGGGCCAGGGCCTTGTTCGTGGTGATGTTTATAAATGTGAGTGGAGGAGAAAGTCCAGATTTTGCCCTTAAAAAAAAAAAAAGAAAAGAAAAACAACAACAACAAAAAGCAAAGAGGGAAAAAAAAAAAAAGAGGGAAGCTTACAAGCTGTTCCCATCCTCATTCTGTCCTGGCTGATGGAAAATCACCAGCACTTGCCTCGTGTAAATGGCACTTTATCCACTGGAAATGTGAATGCTGTCACCAGTGCCCAGGTCTGTCAAGCTTATCAGCTGAGCTGGTGAGACGGAGAGATGCACCCAGTGCTGTTCACGCCAGGAGAGTGAGAGATAATAACGTTCAGAGGGGAGAAAAAGCAGCCAGGCTGACGGACAGGAATTAAGGTGCCCTGTGGAAGCCCATTGCTTATTCACTCCTGGTTTCATATTCAGGGAAATGGCGTTCGCTCTCCCCTTAGTTTTCTTTCTTCCTTTCATGCTTTTGAAGAGTCAACCCGGCAGAATTAATTCCCTTCTCCCCTCGCTCCTATCTCTGCGTGTGTCATTCCTCATTTGCACCTGGAATAGGCTCTGGCAGATTTCCTTTTGGGGGCTTCGGGCGCTGAGAAAAAAAGGGATTTGGGGGCTTTCAGGCAAAAGAAGGAGCAGTGTGGGAGCAAGGAATGCCCAAGGAGGCATCTGCCATGGGTGACGTGAATCCTCCTCCAGAAGTGCTGCTCAGGCGGAGGTGTTTGTGCTTGATGTCTGGGAATGAGGGATTGCAGCCAGGAATCTGCTGATGGAGGCACCACCGAGGGCTGTGCCATGGGAGAGGGATGGAAAGAGGCTCCAGCAGTGGCTTTGGAGATGTTTTTTTGGTTTGAGGAGATGTTTTCTCAGCCCTGAAAGAGGGTGTTTGGGAAGAAAGGGAGCCTGGAGGTGGCTCCTTATAAAACAGGGCAGGTGGGCAATGAAGCCAAAAGTAAAAGAGGTGCAAAAGTTGGTTTGGTGGGAGCTAATCACCAGCTTGGCATCAATGCATGGAGAGAAAAGTTTCCAAGGGAAAGAGCCCCCAGGAGGAAGGGTCTGTCCCTGTGCAGCTCTCCAGGAGAGCCACGGGATCTCTACTCAACCAGCCCCAGCCCCGGAGGGGTTGTTAATGCAGATCCGAGCTGTGTTCCATATGTATGATCCTGAAATATCTGCTTCCAGAGCGAACCCCAGGCACAAGCGCTATAATGTAATGAGTTAAACTGCTTGTTCGCAGTTCCACTAAAAGCAAATGGACTGGGAATTTGTTTTAAAAAACTGGACGAAGCTTTATCGGCCAATTAATCAGGATGTATAATGGATAAATTAAAGGGCAGAGTCAAGCGAGGCTGCCAAATAAAAACCAATAAAGTGCAATCTGAAAATGGACATGACATTATGGGATGCTGAACAACAGCAGCAGGGCGGGGACAGCACACGGCCTTGGGCTCCCCGGGTCCCCTTGGCTTCCCAGTCCATATCTTGGAGGAAAACCCATCCTGTGTGGATTGTTGTGGTTCACAGCAGCAGAAATGTTGCTGCTTGAGGGGTATCACCATTCCTCTTTTAAACTGGAGGCTGAACAAGCCACTGGCTGGAGAGTTGGGAGCTTCAGAAATTCAGATTAATTGTGGGCAGCCCCGAGGGGTGAATTTTGCATCACCCACGGGAGTATCTTTTTTACCTCTTTTATTGACATTGCTGGAAATAGCAACACTCGGGATCCCTGGATATTACAATAACTGCTCCAGTGCTTTTATGGGCAAAGGTCTTCCAAGGAGCGCAGGCAGGGGGCTAAAAGGGAGAGCTGGGATGAGCTGGAAGAGCTCATTTCCTCCCAAGCTGTGCAAACTCTGCACAGTTGATCAGACACTCGAGGAGCTGTGTGTGGCTCCCTCGGCAGCACTGACCCCTCTGGCTGCGAGCGGCCCCGGGGAGGCTTCGGGAGGAGCAGCTTGGCAGATTTATGACCCCTCTCCCCACACGCCTCCGTGGATGGGGAATTTTCTCCCCGACAAATAAACCCAAGCAGCAAATTGACTTTGCAGGTGGGGTTGGGGGGCTCAGCTCCAGGCGGAGCTCCTGGCTGTGCTCACGCTCCACAACCAAGTTGTCCTTTAGGTTTAAAAAATAATTTAATTTTCTTGGTGCCTGGTATGACCATCCGGCTTCCTCAGGCCTTGTGTTGTGCCAGTCATAAAATCAGGCTGCCGGAGCACTGGGAGCTCTCCTCTCCAGGTGACTGAGGCTCTGTTGGGCTTCCTGGGAAAATGAGGTGGCATCTGCTTCTCCAGCACTGGGATCATGTCACAGCTCCAGCTGGAGCCTCTTCCAGGTCACTTGGCACATCACAAGTGTTTGATGCATCCTCTGAAGGGACAGCAAAGGTGTGAACCTGTCAGGAAGCAAAGCCACAAATAACCAGAAATAGATTTTTAGTTTATTTTTTCAATTTTTTTGATGAGTGGAGGTGGGGGGGGGGGGGGGAAAAAGAAAACTTTTTTNGGGGGGGGGGGGTGGAAAGAAAACTTCTTTTGGGTCCTTGCTAGAACAAAACCAGCAGGGTAAAGCCCCATCAGCACACTGCAGGCAAGGAGGGAAAGATATTTTAATATATTAAGCAATATTTAGTTAGTTGAAAGACAGATCTGATGGAGAGGAGGTGTTTAGAACACCAGCCATGCCTTTTCCTTGGGAGCTTTGGATGCCAGACCGATCCCGCCGTGCGTGTTCTGTAGCGTTGCTGCCTGTGGAGAAACTTCCATAAGGAAATCTTCTAGTTGAGAGACGAGGCCAGATCCTGACGAGCATATTGTTTGTGAGCAAACACCGACAGCTCGCTCCTCAGCTGCTGCAGACACGGCCATGTGGCGACTTCCCCCCAGCTCCGGCAAATCCCAGCTCCGCTGTGTTATCAGCGAGGAACGTGTTGCTCCCGATGATGCCGTTGTGGATCGAGGCAGGGCTGGGTCTCTGGGGTGCTGGTGGAGCTGAGGGTCAGCTCCAGAACGACTTTCCCCATTCTCCTGACTCCCGTGTCCTTGAGAATCCCCCTGCCTGCTTCTCCAGGGCCTTAAATCTCTGCCTCCTTTTGTGGTCTTGCCCCCGAAAGTGCAAGGAGTTTAGGCTAAGCAGGGATTTCATTGTGTGTGTAGGACCCAGACTTCCCATCGCCATCGTGGATAAACACTCCGTGTTCCCTGGTTGGGGATCAGGCGCTGTGTGTTATCTCTGTAAGGAGATTGGGATTAGGTTTGGGGGCTGTTTTGTCCATCAGAGAGTCTTGGAGCTGAGGAGAGGCAGAGGGCGGCGCACTGTGCCACTGCTGCCCTGTGCCAGCCATCCCCGTGGTCCTTTGGAGGTTGTGGCACCACAGATTTGGGGGGTTGCAGGGTGAGGAGGGAGCTGTGCTGCCTTTGGGATTGCAGCAGGAAAGGGAGCTGCCATCCCTGTCCTGCAGAACCATGGGCTGAGGGGCAGCTCTTTGTCTCCCTGTTCCTGCTGGGGGCTGCAAAGAGGTTTCTAAGTGCCCTGGAAAAGCCTCTCCCAGCTCTCCTGCAGGGATCAGGGCATGCTAGGGGGATGTATCCCGATGGATGAGCACCCCCATCTCCTGGGCATCCCCCCCCCGCAGGCTGACTCAGTGCTGAGCTTGCTGAAAAGGGGCTCTTGGGATTAATCTCCTTCCCTGGCTCCGCTTCCAGAGGCTCAGACTCAAAGAGGATTTTGCCCGGCGATAGAGCAAACCTTACCCAGCACATTTGTTTACTTGCAAATCACGACCATTCCCACGCACCCAGGCCAAGCTTTGCATCCTGTTTGTGGGCAGCAGAGACCAAGAGAACTTGCTCAGCAAGGAAACAACCCCGTTGGGTGCAAATATCCCTCCTCATTCCCACAGGGAGCAGCAAAGTGCCGAGAGGCGTCAGGTGCTGCTGTTCCACCCACTGCTCATGGCAGAAATGCTCATTTATTTGAAGGGTTGGGCCTTGCAGGGGATGCTCCTGGCCAGGGATGCTCCTGGCCAGGGATGCTCCTTGCACACTGCATCCCTCTCCTGAGGAGGGAATTGCTCCTCACCTCCCCAAGGAGCTTCCCTCAGTGCCGCCATCCTGCCGGAGCCTCTGCCGCGGGGTGGGCGAGCCGTCGGCTGCAGCGGCAGGAAGAGCAGCGTGGGAGAGGGTTGGAACCTAGAAAATCTGGGCATGTTTTCTTCTTTTGGACAAATAGCTTATTCTCTGAAAAATTCAGTTGTGGGCTGGCCAGCGCCATCTGTGAAGCCCTGCCAAATGTGGTGAAGGGTTTCAGCCAAGAGAGAAAGAAAGGGAAAAATTAAAAAACTTGGAAAATTTTAAAAAAACCGTTTCCAAAACCTCTTTGCAAAACAAACATTTCAGGTCTTTCTTTCCAAATTACCTTCCTTGTTGACATGTGTCTGTTTAATAATATATGTATTTTTAAAAGGTTTGGAGAAGATGACCTCAAGTACTCTGGTTATTTGATTTGTGGCTTCTGTGTGGGAAATGTTTTTGCTCCCCAGACACAAAGCTAAGGGAAGAGCAGATCCAGTCTGCTCAAGGACCTGTTTGGTGCTTGTACAGTGATTATTGCGACCTGGCCTCGTTCATGGACTGGGGTACAAGTCTGTGTGGTGGGATGGAGTTTTCTGGGGAAGGGAGGCAGTTTTGGGATGCAAATATTCCAGCATCTTTTCCAGCTCTTAAAGATTAACTTTGGGAGCCATGGGGTGTAAAATGCCCGGGTTTGCTATTTCAAAGGGAGTTGGCTTTTCTGGAAGAGCTGAGCTACAACTGCTTGTGTTTCCTCTTCCCCTTTCATATCTCTTTTCCCTGGTAGCTTCTCTTCTTTAACACTCTTGGTTTCCCATCTGTGCTTATCCAAGAGCTGTGACCCCAGAACTGTGTCGCCAATCCTCTCTCGTGATCAGATTTTCATGGAAAAGAGGAAATTACTGTGGGTGGTTGCCAACGTGGACAGAGTCATGTAATAATTTAAATTTGATAAAACTTCTTAGGCATCACCTGCTTGAACCTTCTGCTGATGTGGAAATCATGTTCATAGCACTGATGTTATCACAGAATTCCAGACTGGTTTGGGTTGGAAGGGACTTTAAAGACCATCTTGTTCCAACCCCTGCCATGGGCTGGGACACCTTCCACTATCCCAGGGTGCTCCAAGTCCTGTCCAACCTGGCCTTGGACACTTCCAGGGATGGGGCAGCCACAGCTGCTCTGGGCTCCCTGTGCCAGGGCCTCCCCATCCTCACAGAGAAGAATTTTTTCACTATATCCAATCTAAACCTGCTCTTTTTCAGTGTCAAACCATTCCCTCTTGTCTGTCACTACATTAATTTGCCTTATCCTTTTAAAACTGCTCTACCTGCAAAGCACCAGGCATTCCAGTAAAATATCCTCCAGACCAGTGGAGGTCTGGAGTCATCAGCTTGCTAGAGCCGTTTATTTGGCTAAATATGCCATTGATTTGTTTAGGCTGCATTCCAACCGTGTGGGCTTTGTAAGTCAATACAACTCCAGTCCTCCTCTCCTTGCTCAGTAATTGCAGGGTAGTAGATTCTGTTTAGAAAGGACAATGCTCTGTGTGTGCCTGAACAACAGGGGGTGGGAGGGTCAGCACCCGGAGAAGAGCAGGGTCAGGGCTTGGAGCGGTGTTGGAGAGCAGAGGGAGAAGGAGGCAAGTGAGGGTACCACGTTTCCAAGTTGTTTGTGGAAGATAAGAGAGATGTGGTTGTGTCCCCTTTGCTCCTGCTGGGAATGTCTGGGAGTCTCTGCTTTTGGATGTCTCAGAACGGCTCAGGTTGGGAGGAATCACCGTGAGCCACCTGCTCCAACCTCAGGCAGGGTCATCCCAGAGCACATGGCACAGGATTGTGGGTGGTTCTGGGGTATCTCCAGCGATGGAGACTCCACTCCTCTCTGGGCAGCCTGTCCCAGGTGTTCATCCACAGAGTAAATAAATTCTTTCCCATTTTACAAGTGTCCATCAGCTGCAGGTCTGTCTCCCCTCATTGTGTCCGTGAAGGAATCACCTGTCCCTCTCCTAGTTTCAGGTGCTGTCTGGGGAGGCACAAAGTGTCTGGTGGAGGAGACTCTGCCTGGAAATGAAGAGATCCAGGCCCCATCCCCACCTGCTGTCCCTTCCTTCCATCGCGCTGTGATGAGGTTCATTCCCTGATCCGGGTGTTGTCCTGCTGCCCAGTGCCAATCCAGTCCCAGCTTCGTGCTTACCAGCACAAAAGTCACTGTGATGTGTGATTATAACCCTTATTGGTGACCATAACACACACAAAGGACTCTGCTACCCAGGAGTCAAACACTGTGGGTGGCAAAGGGATTAAATAATGCCTGCTGGGGCCAAGGGCATGGTCCAGTGGGGTTGGTTTGTCTTTTCCATTTCTCTTAAGAAAGTATCTCTGAAAGCAGACAATTTTAAAAATCCCATTTCCCCCTAGAAATGCAGGTTTTTCATCAGACCCCTCCCCAGCACAAAGTCAAGCCCCTGAAACCAGCAGAAGGATTTAAGAGAGGTCCATTTCTCAGCGAGAAATAGAATATTTCTTCCAAAATCACTTTGCATAACTCCAGTGTAGACCAGGCACACAGGCAGGTGGAAGCGCAACCCTCCCTACACCGATGTTTTTTCTGAGCTAATCACGAGCGTAACCTTGGTGTCCCTGATTGCAGGCGAGGTCCATGCTGATTTCCCAGGGAGCCTCAAAGCACTTTAATCCCGAGCCTGATGTTCCCAGGGAGCCCCCCCAAAGGCAGCCCATCTCCCCATCAGCAAACACAGCACACTTGTTAGGACACAGCGCAGCAGAGCCTGCCATGCCAATCAAGGCGCATTCATGCGGCCGTGCAGGGTCTTCTTGCTCTCTCCACTGATGTGTAATTAGTGTATATTTAGAATAACAAATTCCTGGCTTGCAGGAGGGATGTATCCAGGGCCAATTCTGCCCTTGGTGGAAGGAGGGGGTTGCATGGATGTTTTTTTCCTGGGTAAAAGGACACCTTAGAGGGGAGGTTATTCCTTTTGTGCTTGTTCAAGTCGATTTGCACATTGAACTGCTGCTCTGGGAGCTTTACCTGTGCCCTCAACACACAGGGCTTGTAAAAGCAGTGGGAATCTTTGGATTTTATGTGTCTTTCCTGTTCTATTAGCAGTGTACATGGAGAGCTTTGCCGTGGCGTGTTGTCCGATGCGGCTCTTGCCCTGCACAGATGCCAGCTGACAGTGCCTGCACCCACACATGGGTTTGTTTTTAATGCTGGTATTTATTATCTGCCTTCCATCTGATGGCACTGTCACTTCCATGTCTGCCACCGATTGCCAAGGAATAAACACAATTCAATCAGCACCTCCTTAGGATGGAGAGAAGGAAAAAACAATGTGTGTGCTGCTGCTTTCCAGTCTTGCTGGGCTTGCTGCACCCCTTTGCCATCCCAGCAGCTTTCAGTGTGTCTTTGCTGGGGCTGGAGCACAAATAAAGCAGGGAACAAGACTATTCCAGGTCCCTTAGAAACACAGAGGGAAAGAGGCGATGGCAGTCGAAGGGTTGGAACTGTCAGACTTGAAGAAAAGCCATTTCCAGGCAGGGAGGAGGTGCTAATTAAATTAAATTTGAGATTTCTGCCACTCAATCCTGAGTAAATCTGAAAAAAAACCAAACAACCTTTAAAAATAATTAAAAGTTAAACCAAAAGAAAGAGAAAAACAAGCAGGTGGGGAGGGGTTGCTGACTACAGGGTTTGCTGCTGGTATCCACCCCCTGGTGCCTCGCTCCAAGCATGTGCGGCTCTGCCGGAGCCCTTTGGAGCTGCCTTCCCTTTGATGCTGTGATTGATTTCCCCCAGGGATGGGAGAACACTACCTGGGGAAGCAATTTATGATTATTTTTAGCCTTGTGCGCACCTAAGGGGATTCCACAGCAAGGCTGAGCTCTGCATGCCTGAACCTCTCCCAGCCCATCCCATCCCCGGTGCCGTGGGTTTGGTGGGAGGATGTCAAAGCTGAGAAAGCAGGATTACTGCTATAAAATTAGGGAATCCTTATAGCTCAGCCTCCTCATGCACTGGGAAAGGTTGCCCAGAGCAGCTCTGGCTGCTTCTGGATCCCTGGAAGTGTCCAAGACCAGGTTGGATGGCGCTTGGAGATAGTGGAAGGTGTCCCTGTCCATGGCAGGGATGGAATGGGATGAGCTTTAGTGTCCCTTTCAACCCAAAATATTCTGGGACTCTGTGATTCAAGGCTAAGCAGCTGCGATCCAAGAGAAATCCCTCCAAGAGAGCACTTGGAGGCAGCAATTCAGAGGAGGAGGAGGGATGGAGGAACATTGCTCTCGTAGAGGGGAGAGCAAATAGCTTGGAAAAGGCTTGGAAGTGGTGCTTGGATTGATGGTATCGAAAAAAATCATTCGTGTTCAGCTCGCAAACGAACCGTTTCGAAATGTCAGTGGATTTAAAATCTGGGAAAATATTCTGACTGGATTTCACTCTTTTGCCTCAGCAAAACCCGAGTAGTCTGGTGTTTGCTTTTGAGCTTTCAGATTTGTGGCTGATATAAAGCAAATGTAAAGGAAAGGTTGCAGAGAAAGACTGTTTTAAACAGAAGAGTTTGGAGTTAAAATCCAGAACAAAAAGCGGGTGAATTGGCATGTCCGTGGCACTTCTCCCTCAGCAAAGCTGGGATTGAGTAACAGAAACAGTGCTTTCCTCAGAGCATCTCATCCATCCCTAAGGATGAGGTGAAGGGAGGGTGCCAGAGCTCCTGGGTGCCTCTCCAGACTGTGGGGAGAGCTTGGGCTGGGATTTTGGATGGGTTTTTGGGCTCTGGGTAGCCAGGGGGGTGATTCCCACCACCGGGCGTGACACAGGAGCACAGGAGGAGAACTGTGGGTGTGGGGACCAGGCTGGTGGGGAGAGGCCGAGCTCCAGCCCCCCCTGCCCCGCTCTGCCTTCTCTCCAGATGGATTTTCCCATCGTCTGGGCTTGGCCTTTGTGGTGGCGAGGCTGCTGACGGCGAGAGCCAGGGTGCTCTAATTGGCGGGGAGCCGGTCCTGAAATGTCACAAAGATTTATATCGCAGTGCAGCCTCTCCAGGTGCTAATTGTGCTACAGGCCCCTGGATAACGGCTCCAGGAGAAAATAATCCCAGGCTCCCCTGCTCTCCATCCTCTTTTTTCCCCTTTTTGTTCATTTGGTGGATCTGAGGGCTGGGAGGGGTGAGTCCTTGCAATGTCCCCCACCTGCCCTGCAGGGAGAGGGAATTCTGTCCACAGAAAAAGTGGGAGCAGGTTTAGTAGGAGTGGGGAATAATAGAAAATGTCACTGCAGATGGCACTTGGGTGGGATGCAGCTTTTCAGCGTTGCTGACACAGGAAAATTCATGGATGGATTACAAGAGTGGCTGCTGGGAGACTTCCCAGCAAGGTCCTGCTGTGGAACAGAGCTTCACAGCCCTGGCAAGGGGACAACCCCAAATTTTCTCCCTCCAAGAGAGGAAAAACCTCAGTTAGGGGGTTTTTTTTCCCCCCCGGAGTGGTGGTAGTTACTTGGATGAGCCACCTGTGTTTGACCTCTCCAGACCCACCCAGCCAGCCTGGTTTGGGCAGTCCTGAGCAAGGTGCAGGTAGCTGTAGGCAGGTAATGATGTGTTTTTGTCAGACAGGACGAATTTTTCCTTCCCTGACTGAAACAACAATATTGATCTATCGTCTTGGTCAGTTACATAAAGACCATCTGCATTAATCTGATTTAATGGGGATTTAGCTGGCACGGGAGGGAACCTGTTACTGTTCTAATCTCATTTCAGCAACACACCACTGCTTTTTTTAATACTGTTTTCCTTTCCCCCCATCTCTGCTGTTCCAGTCTGTTTGGATCAGGCTTTTCCTGGCTGGTTCTTTACTTGGTTTTGCAGCTTTTCCATGACATTTTTGCCATGCTGTGTGTGCTCCCTGGTGGCTCAGCCATCCCAGCAGCCCCAAACTCCTTCTGTGTTTGAGTTTGCACCCCAAAATTTGGACTATGTTGATTCATTTCTCCCTTATTTACAGAAGGGCTGGGTGCTCCTGCACAAAGAGGGGGTGGTGGTAACTGCCATGGCCATGGGAAAAGGATTTTTTTTTTGGTTAAGGTTAGGGTTAGATGTTCATTGCTGACATCTCCTTATCCCAATCCTTTCTCAGAAGCTGCTGGACCACGTGCTGAGGTCCACAAATGGAACCTCTGCTGCTGCACCCACAGAGGTGAGGCTGAGCTGGGGTTTGCAGCACCAGGGCTCCTGATTATCAGTCCTGCAGCAGAGCAGGGAGGCCTGATGGGTTTTCCCACCTCCAGATGGTGAATAGGATGAGAAGTACACGAGTACCAGGGGAGGGAAGATCAAACATCATCTTCTTGGCGCTTCTGCTGGAGGCTGGGGAGTTGCTAGGACCGAGCAGCGAGAGGCAAATTAAAACCTTGCATTAATTCCATTAACTATGATCATCTTCTCACCAGGGATGAATTTAACTGCTCGCCATTAGTATTTTTATAGACAAAGAGTTGCATCAAGAGGCCCCATGCACCATTAACTCGACCCCACAGCGGGGATGGTGTGATCCATCCTGGATGTGTGCATTCCCTGGGTGAGCCATGGTCCCACAGACCCTCCATCCCCTCTCCTGCTGCCTCCCCGGGAGGGAGAGTGGGGAAGGTGTTAAAAGGCAACACAAGGCACCAGTTTAATTTGCCAAGTGACTGGCTCAGTCCAGCTGTGCCATTAGTGCCTGCACAGCTGGACCGCTGTGCCAGGGCTGCCCGCCGAGATCTCGCTGTAGAACCAAGCGCAAATTCATCATAAATGCTCAGCTGCGTTTTGGAGCTCGAGGTTCTGTCTCAGGGTTGGTGGTGGGTGGGAACTTTTGGGGTTTGGGCCTTTGCTGAGCTCAGTTTTTGGGGTGGGGGAGGTCAGGATGGTCCCAGGGTGCTGGCACTAGACTTCTGCTATGCTCTCAGCTCTGTGTTTAGTTCTTTTCTTCTGGAGGGGTGCTCAGGATTAATGGTTATTTCCAAATCCACCTGTAAGGTAGAGCCAGGCTTTTCCCGCCTTGCCAAGACACCAAGGATCTGGCCCAGAGGGTGCATCCGACCCATGGCTGAGAGATTCCCAGCTGCAGGGCTGGGGCTGGTGGAGCAGGTTTCTGATCCATGCCACCCCAGCTTGGACATAAACATCCTCAGATCCACCTGAGGTCTTTCCTGTCCCCTCTGGGGTGTCTTGGAGCCATCACTGCACACCCTGTGAAAAGTCTGTCAGCTCCATTGCTGGGTCCTCATTGTCAGGATGGTCAAAATCTTGACCACTGCAGAGCCAAATGCCTCTGGGCCGTGCTGGGACACGTCCATCACAAACCAGGTCCCCTTCTTCGGCTTTGTGTCCATCCTTCCATATCCCCCCTATCTGTGGCTCAAGGTTTGCAGGATCTCCTGGACAAGCCCAGGGCTCTGAGATGGCACAGGCAGCAGGACAGCAGTGGGATGGGGTGGCTGCACAAAGACCAGCAGCTTTTTTTGCTCCGTGCCCCATGGCTTTGGGGTCAGAGGGAGCTCTGCAGAGGGCACACAACTTGTCAGGGAGAACTGGAGAGTTTGTCGGCAGCGGGTGATTTTTCCTCCTCTTTTGCATGGATTACACTTGTTCTCTGCTTGCCCTTTTCAGCAGGGAGAGCAGTTTGGATACACATTACCTACATGGTAAAGTGTGCTCTAATTGGCCAAGAATTGGTCCTAAAATGTCAGGAAAAGATTTATTTCCCAGTGCAGCCTCTCCAGGTACTAATTTTTCTATGGGCCGCCAGATAATGGCTCCAGTGCACAATAGCTCAGTTCCTAATCAGGATACAGAGCTGTAATTGGGTTGAAGGGATTTAAAATCATTAAAGCCACATTCAAGGGGAATAAAAGAGAAACCCCCCCCACCTCCTTTCCCCCCCAAGACAGAGTGACTGTGTTTAATGAGCAACTCCTGGCATGTCACTCCTAATAGGCAGCAATGAAGTTGCAGCAAGAAGTCCAAGGGCAATCAAGAGAGACTTTGTGGCCTTGGGATGACTGGTTAAGGAATCAGGAGCACAAGCAGAGCTCTCCTGTGTCCTGCCAGTCAGGGAATGCTGAGGGAAGAAATGGAAAGTGCCAGCAGGTCAATACCTGGCTCTGAGCCTGGTGCCATGGGCAGAATTTGGGGTTTTTTGGTCTCCACGATGTGGTACCCCTGTCTCAAAGGATCTCTGTCAGCAGGTCTCACTGAAAAAGCTTTAAATTAGATTTGAACGGGTAAAGGGATAAAACCAGGCTCCAAGATAAGTCTGGAGGCAGAACATTAGTGTTGACAACAAGCAGCCCAAGAGGAGGTAACTGAGCGTCCAGAAGTAAAAAAGTCTCAGGTTGTGCCATTTGTGATGATTTTTCTGGTCTGGCACCCAGCCCTGCCTCAGCAGTGGAGCCAGGACTCCAGCTCTGTGCATCTCCAGGTCCCTCCTTACTGCTGGCTCTCAGTGTCCTCCAGCCCTGGGTGCCGTGATCTCAAGGTGGTTGTCCCCATTTTATGGTTCTGCCTCCACGGTGGTGTTTTGGTGTTGTCCTGTTGCCAAAATCAGTGTGAACTGGTTAAAATCAGTGGTTCTGCAGTGAGCAAGGAGTGGCAGGTAAAGAGCTGAGCAAAGATCTCCCACACTGGGCAGAACAAAACCTTTGTTCCTGCTTTAACTTGCTTAGACTTTTCCCTTCCTCAGCATCCTACTTTTACTCATTGAATTTCCCCTTTTTCACACCAGACCGTATCTTGAAGTGTGTTGAGACCTTTTAAATTCCAGACCTGTCCCTCCACAGCCCTTGCAAACCCATCGGCTCGGTGTCACCCACCCACCACAGCCCCATTAGCACAGTTCTGCTGGCACTGCAGTGGCTTTTGTCCTTCAAGCCGTGCCCTGTGTTGAATTCATGCCGTTATCTGGCCTATTACAACTTCAGGTATTAATTTCCCCTAAGCCTCACGTTACAGCACTGCACCCTCGCTCCCCTGCAAGAATCATGGGGAAGGTGACGTCAAGAGACTCACCGGTGGTGGGGAAAATACGATGTCCAGGTTTAATTGGCAATGATTGTTTTGTCTTCTGTACAAAAGCAGCAAATCCCCAGAAGCTGGAGAGGAGCACAGCTGTTTATGGCGAACAGAAGCCGCTGCTTATCTCCTTGTAGCAACCTGTCTCCAGGAGATCACGGCTTAATTAACTCGCGTGTTATCGAGAGCGAAATTGTACAGACATTGTTAAAAAAAAATAATATTAAAAAATATAAACCAAGAAGAGATAAAGTGGGAAGGAAGGAGGTGACCTGGGAGCCAAGTGGAGTGAACTCTGTAGGAGAGCCAAGGCACGTGGCCAGTGGAGGCTGCTGGAGGCGATGGATGAATTTGCGTGTTAGGGATGAGCTGGAGAGGGGAGAGCGATTCCCTGGTCACAAGGAGCGTGATTCCCAGGCATGGTGTGAGGCTGCAGTGCAGGGATGAGCTTGCCCAAAAATGCATTTCTGGGTTTTCACTGGAGGGGGTTGTTGTTAGGAAGGGATCACTGTGCACAGCTGGAGCCTCCTGGCCGTCCTGCACATCAGCACGGGGTTGTCCCACCTCCTTCAGGAGAAGTGCAGTGCTGCTGCTCCTGGTTTCTCCGCCCCTCGGATTTGGGGATGGGCCACACCCCTCAGCCTCTGATTTCCCAATCATAGAATCACAGACTGGTTGGAGTTGGAAGGGGTTTTAAAGCTCATCTGGTTCCATCCCCATGGGCAGGGATGACTTCCACTGTCCCAGGGTGTTCCAAGCCCTGTCTGACCTGGCCTTGGACACTCCCAGGGATGGGGCAGCCACAATTTCTCTGGGCACCCTGTGCCAGGGCCTCACCAACTTCACAGGGAAGAATTTCTTCCTAATATCCCAACTAAGCTGCTCTCTTTCAATTGAAAGCCATTTCTCCCTTGTCCTATCGACAATGACAAACAGATCCCAAATGACCAAACAGGGCAGTTATTTTCCATCGGACTGGACTGCACAGACCAAGTGGTCACTTGCAGTCAGAGGGAGGGGAGAGCCAAGTCCTTCACAAAGATGCTTTTCTCTGGGCAATCCCCTGTCCTGGCTCTTAGGTTCCAAGCTTGTCAGCAACCTTTTCCCTGACTTCAGCAAGCTTTCCATCCATCCCAAGCGTTGGCCAGCTGCCCCATCCAGGTGCTGGTGCTTTCTCCCAAACCTCAGAACATGGAGCACACATGGCCCTGGTGGTGCAGATCTTCCTGGGGGTGTAAGGAAAGATATTGCTGGAGGAAGTTGTAAAGCAGCCTCTCAGTGAGGGCTGTGGAGTCACTTGGAGCGTGGTGCAGAGGGAAATTTGACAACCTCTCCCATTCATCGCTCAAAGTGCTCCACAGATCAAAGCCAGAGAGACAATAATACATTTTGAACTGAGAACATTAATTTGTATCCAGAGCATTTTAATAAATAATTTTTTAAAATCCAGTTCAGCCCTGTCATCTCAAGCCAATTCCATTTAATATCCAGCCCTTCGACTGACATATTTTTAACACCATAATTAGCATGTATGGCTCTTAAAAGCCTTCGCCGGTATCTCAGGCCTTCTCTACATTACAGCATCCCCTCTCTCGTCCTCCCAACCCCCTTTTCCGATATTGTTATTCCATTTGTAGTTGTTTATTGTGCCTGCTGAGGCAGATTAGAGACAGGAAGGAGCCAGAGAGTTGTTCTTAGGGGCTCCTGTGTAGTGTGGAGTGAGCACAGCAAACCTCACAGATTCCAAATCCAGCCCCTTGCTTTTCAAACCGTGTGCCTGACGAGTGGAGGTGGTTTCTGAAACATTGCATTGTTGCTTTGTTTGGTCGTTTTTGTTTGATTTGGGTTTTTTTTTTCCCTGTGGGTTTTTTATATTTTTGAATGGGAAGAGTGAGGAGCGCCAAGGGTCTCTTTTTCCTTTAATGAAAGCTGGGGTTCTTATACAACGATATACAAGAGAGATCTGGGGTTTAAAAGCAAAATAAGAAAGGTTATGGAATACTTGGTCATATTGTAAAGTTTGGCAGCACCGGGAAATAACCTCATGTGTTATTGCATAGAACAAAGCTCCTCAGGCTTCATCCAGGGATGAAAGCGGTTCCAGCAGAAGCCAAGCACAGTCCAGTCCCCCAGTTCCCTCCTCTGAGTCTTTAAGTGGGATGCAAATTGTCTATAGCACAGACATGCTTAGATCTGGGTCTCCTTCCTCCAGCAGAAATTGCCGGTGAGAGCTGGAGCCGTTTGCCAGTTCCCATTTGCATGTGGGATCTGACACATAGAAGGAGCAGGATTTTGTTTTCCTGAGCCACCGGAGTGTGCACGGGGGGAGCCAGACCTTGTCCAGAGAAACGGAGATGCCAAATGCTTTCTTGTAGTGATTTTGTTCCACTTCACTCTTGGCTGAGGATGGGCCCAAAGCAAAATCCCGGCTGTGAGCAAAAGCCTGAAAGCTGAACCTGCTCCCAGCCTGCAGTTGCTGCTTATCTCAGTGATAGGAATCAAACCTGGAAACCTGTGGCTCTGCTCTGTAGCTGCACCTGCCCTTTGGAGCGTGCCTGTCCTGTCCCACAGGTGTGTAAGCCTCGGGGGCATCCATCCATCTCCATCTGTCTCTAAATCTGAGCATTTCTGGGCTGGAGGACTTCAGGCTCTGTAGTGAGCACTGTGTAACCCCCCAATCTCTCCAGTTACCTGGGAGCAAGGCAGGCTTTTTCCTTTTGGTTTTGCCACGGCATGAAAACCAAAGCAGGGCTTTGAGGCAAAGCAGTGCCAAGCCCTGTTTTGCCATTCAAGACACGCTCGCGTTATCCCCATTATGTGAGGAGTGGTGGGGAGAGCTTTGAGGCCAGCATGGATCCGGGATGCTCCCCAGGACCCGGCAGTGAGCTCACAGGATCGCAGAATTCTGGAATCTGCTCGGTTGGAGGGACCCACGGCGGTCATTGAGTCGAGCTCCCGGCCCTGCCCAGGACCATCCCCAGGAGTCACCCCCTGTGCCCGAGAGCATTGTCCAAATGCTTCCTGAGCCCTGCCAGGCTTGGGGCAGTGACCACTGCCCTGGGGAGCCTGTCCAGTGCCCGAGCACCCTCTGCGTGCCGGACTGCCCAGCCCCTGGCAGACACCCAGCCCTCCAGGTGCTCCCAGCACACTGAAACCCAGCAGAGCCAGTCTGGCCTGCGAAGCCCCATCCCTCTGCTCAGCTCTGGGATGCCCAGGGCTCATGCAATGCAAATCTGCAGAAAGCAGGAGCAAAGCCCTTGCTCTGGCTCATTATTCCGACCGCAGCAGATGCTTTGCAGAGGGACACCGCCTGTCCCCTGCCCGTGGCACGGGGCCACCAGCCATGGTGTGTCAAAGCAGCCCTGCCAGCTGATGGCTGTGACAGGATGATGGGCTTTGGCACCTTCCCATCACCAGCTTGGAGCTGGCCCACGGTGCCCTCCAGGGTCCACGGGGGCTTGCAATAAACTTCAGGGCTTGTGCCTGGCTTATTGTTGGCACTTGATACTTCTTCTCGCTGCTCTGGTGGTATTTCTTGTCCCTGGCTCATGGCTGGCTTGCAGCTGCAGTGTGCTCGCCCTCATGCTGAGGGGTGAAATTACTCTACAAGCCCCCCAAACTGATGTAAGAGTTAATTCCTTGCTGCAATTTGCTAAAATCTTCCCTCCCCTGTGCTCTCCCTGTTAAAGATCACACAGAGTGGCTGGGTTTGGTGCCTGCTCTGTGGGAGCCAGCTGCAGTTCCTCGCAGCCTTTTGTTTTCAGATTGCCTTTTTGGAGCGATACGAAAATCCATTGAGGAATGATGGGCGAGCTCTGCTTTGTAAAGCCTCGCTCTCCTTTCTTTCCGCAGTCCCTGCAAAATGTCAAATGCTCTTTTCCTGCCTCCTAAGTGCAGGCATTTACCTAGGTCCCTGGTATTTTGGGAGCAAACCCATTTACTCACAGGCTGAGTAGGAGGCACTGGCAGAGGTTGTCCGGAGGAGCTGTGGCTGCACCATCCCTGGAACTGCTCAAGGCCAGGCTGGACAGGGCTTGGAGAGACCTGGGCTAGTGGAAGGTGTTGGGGGGGTTGGAATGAGATGAGTTTTAAAGCCCCTTCCAACCCAAACCATTCTGGGTTTCTGTGATTCTATGCCTCATTCTCAGTGCTGGTCTGAAGTATTTTGAAGACAAGCCTTAGACCTAGAAATTGCAAAAACTGGGGGTTTTGGTGCAGTGGCCAAGATGAGCCAGCGTGGTCATCTCCATTCCCCTGCCTTTTACCCCCTGCTCTGGTTTTCGTCACTGTGAGCTCTTGATAGGAAATTTGGGCCCTTTCACTGCAGGTTGTTGCCTGATGCAGATTCCATCTGCAGTCTCCTATTCCTGGTGTCACTCGTGGCTGGTGTCCCCACAGCAATGAGCCGCACAGGGTGAAGGTGACGCTTCCCCTTAATCCCCAGCCCCAGAGGTTGAGCTTGACATGGGTCAGCTTTTGTACAAAACAAGGGAACAAAACAAACAAGCAGCTGAAAGTTGAGCAGGACAAGGAAAGTTCAGGCTGCTCTGTAATGTCAAGGTGAGCAAGGCGATGGCATTTACGTTGGAGATATCCGGGACTCAGGATCTGGGATTAGTGTCAGCTCTTCTGTGGCAAGCTAAATTAGGAATGCAGAGGCTGTCTCTGTTTATGATACAGGGTTGTTAGGTGCTTCAGGTACTGTCATTCTTATTTAAGGATATATTTAAGGATTAACAGTAAGAAGTCCAGTATTAGCAGGAGAGAAATGAATGTTAGTGAGCTTAGGCTTGGAGGGCTTATTTTTGATCATCATCATGTGAGCTGCTTTAGGAGAGATGAGCTCCAAGATGGGGAGGGCGGGGGGAGATTCTTGTATTTTTGCAGGAGAAGAAAACGTTTTGCAAGTTTGAATAGAGCTCAGAACTTAGCAACAATGACGGCTGCACGGGTAAAGCCGCAAAACTCCCCGGAGCCGGTGCCTCTGCCGGGCTGAGGATCTGGCTCACAGCACCCAGCCTATTTTTAGCCTCTTTTTTTTTGTGTTTCTTTCTTCTCGTGCAGAATATGCGTGATCAAACAATGTCCACGGATTTCTTTGTTGTTTGAAATCATTCTGTGTTTTTAATTGGCAGTTTTTCTGTTTCGCCTTGATCGTGGTTGACTGCAAGTAGGTTACATTTGCTCTGAGCTGTTTCAGGCACCTTGGGCTGGCTTGGAGAGGTTCCCTCCTGATCCTGCTCCTTCCAACCGGGTGTAGCACAAAGATTTTCTTGCTGCCAAACATTTTCTTATGTGTAAACTCCACGTTTTGCTTTCCCAGGCTTTGGCTTTGATATTTGCTGCCCACAAGCACCTGGCACTGGGGGAAAGCTGCTGAGGATTCGCAGCTCTTGACATCCCAAGATTTTCTTCTTTTCCAGGCTTTTCTTAAAGCAGAAATGGGTGCAAAGATTGGTTCATTTGTGCAATGGGTTAAGTCAGTTCTGATGGCTGAGATTCGGGAAGGGGGAGGTCTCACGATCCTCCCACCTGTGTTTGAAGGAGTAGCATAAAATGTACACCCAAACCCCTGGTTTTGAAGTTTGCATTTAAATAATTTGTACTATTATTTTTAGATAATACAATTATCATGTCCAGCTCATCCTTTGAGGTGAATTGGGTGTGCTGTGGGCTGTGTTTCAGCCCTCTGCACTGAGCCCTCTGCAAAGCCCTGGCTGGGTGCTGGAGTGGGGACCCCATGACTTCAATCCAGCACTCCTTGGGTGATGGAGAAGAGGGTGGCCAGGCTGCAGTCAAAAAGGTGCCAAATTTTGTGTTAGAAGTGCTTAACCAAACTGGACAACTCCTGAGTATCCATTACTTCTGTGCTTCCTGAAGCTGAAACAATTGCTGTTATCCCCCATCACATTGCATGACCTACATTTGACTTGAAAGCCTCCTGCTAATAATTAGTTTGAATTTCGATTTAAAAATAAACACATTCATATTCTAGGTTTTAAAACTTGAAGAAATCAAGCCCCTGGATAGATGAAATCCCCACCTTTCCCTTCTGGTCCCTCCTTTCCCTGATTTTCACATGGGCAGGGAGGAAGGAGTGAATTATCTGAGCTCAGTGGAGGAGGAGGGTTTGGATGTAATGAAGACCGCTGGGCATTTTCCTGGAAAACTGCAGGAGCCTCAGTGCTTGGAAGATTTGGGCCATCTGGATAAAGAGGGTCAAGCTCAGTGTTGGCAGGGATGAGGCAGCGGCTGCAGCGGGACAGCCTGGCCTCGCCAGAGGAACTGTAGAGAGCACAGAGCGATGCTCAAAGCCTCTGGCAGAAGGCCCTTCCCTTCCCTTCCCTTCCCTTCCCTTCCCTTCCCTTCCCTTCCCTTCCCTTCCCTTC
>VZTX01024132.1:9000-75347 GCA_013400915.1 Pardalotus punctatus | reverse complement strand
TCCCTTCCCTTCCCTTCCCTGGCTCCCCAGAACCAGCAGCACTGTGCTGCTTCTGCTCCTCACTGTCCATCTGCCCACCCGGCTGCTCCGCACGGAGCATCCCGAGGCGTGGGAGGCGGCGCCGGTCAGCGCCTGGCACTTGGCAGGGCATCGTTGGTCAGCCAGCAGGTCGGGTGTTAATTAGCAGCCGTGGGGAAGAGGGGACAGTGTCTGGTGGAGATGGGATCTGTCCCGGAGAGGAGAGGTGCAGCTGGGCTGCATCCTGCTCTCAGCTCCAGGAGAGGGATGCATGTCCGTGGCAGAGCTCGGGTTCCATCCCGTGGGATGCAGCGTTCCCGGAAGGTCCGCGGTGGTTGTGGCACTGGAAACACCTCATCATCTGCGTTTCTCCGTACACCTCAGGGCTTTCTGTTCCTGGAGGTGCAAAATGCAGAAAGCTGTCATGGTCATAATGCTTATCCAAAATCCCAGTGTCCTCATTCAGTCATTCCATGTCCAAGCTTTCCCCTCTGTTTCTTGGCCTCCAGTCTCCTTTTGTCATGGTGTGATGCCATGTGCTCATGGGTGTTTTTTGTGCTTTTAAGAGAAAAAGTGGAAGGTAGAACAGCCAGAGGATACATTTCTGGGAGATTCATCCTTACCTGGACCAGGTGCTCCCTTCCCATCATGTACCTGTCCGCCCCCATCCCTCTTGCTCTTGAATTCGGCAGCAATAGCCCAGTGGGTTGGAATTTTGGAGTGTGCTTTTATAGGCAAATCTCACAGCACAAGTGGCTGCACCTGGGAGAAAAAGCCTGGCTTTCTGCTTAATCCAGAAATCCCCTAAAACACCTCGCTGTGCCGAATGGCACCGTGGGGTCATTGTCTTTCTGAGCTGATGATGTGTGGATGCCTCAAAGCAAGAGAATTCCTGCTCTGTGTAATTCCTTTATGGCAAAAAAATATCCAGTCAAATTTAATAGTGACAAAACCAAGAGAATTCTGTGGAAATGAGGGTGAAATCCTATAGAAAAGGGGAGACAATGAAGCATCCATGATGGGATCCCACGGGTGAATTTTTCCACCCATGGGAAGGGTTTTATTCTCCGGCTGCTTCAGCAGCACTTGCCCATAAGGTGTAATCCTAAATGATGCCACTTCAGGTGCTATTTTTATTCAGGAAAATGTCAAATCCTTTCTCAGAACTTAGTGACTTGTTGTCTTGGTAATTTCTTGCAGAAACAGGATCTATAAAAATCCTCTATTTTCTTGGCACTAGGCTTTTCTTGTCTATTTTGGATGTAAATATTTTTTACAATCGGGAGAAAAAAAAGGGGCTGCTTTAATTCCACAAGCAGTGTAATTTCCCCCTAGAATGTCTCTTGTAGGGCTGGGCACTCAGATTTATGGTCCTTGCCCAGTGTTCTTTGAGGCAGAGTACACCCAGACTGTATCTGCCCCTTTCTCTCTTCATGCACTGGTTCCTGATCTGAATCCCAGCCCTTGGGAAGCTGGAAATCCAGTGCTGGGCAGGGTAATATCCATTTTGAGTTGTGTGGCAGCGTGGAGGGCAAACTGTGCTGTTTAGCAGGGATTTTTTTTCTAAATTTCTAACAAAAATGGCATTTTTAACAACTAATCACTTTGGGAATAAATAATTTCCAAATTTTGGCAACAATGAATCATTTGCAAGTTAAAAAATATTAAATCAAAGAGAGCTTTTGATAACAATGAGATGTTCTGCTCCTGCTTCTGCACTCAGGGGAGCTTGGGGCTGGTTCTGAAATGCTTCAGCCAGAAATCTCCTTTCCAGAGAGGCTCCTGCCTGGTGGCTTCCTGGAGAGGGTGACTGGCTCTGCCATGTCCTAGTGGGATTGGGAGCTCTGAGCAGCCCTGGTGGCCACTTTCATAGAAACATAAAGGTTGGAAAAGGCCTCTAAGGTCATTGTGTCCAAGGATTAACCCAGCACTGCCAGCCCCACCATGTCCCTAAGTCCCTAAGGTGGTGATGGAGGAGGAAGAGCAGAGCCCTTGCTCCCACTATGATCAGCATTGACATCGGTGTTCATGTCTTGGGGTTCACTGCAAGATGCAGGAAGATGCTTTGGGGAAGGCAGGGGGTGGTTTTTGGATATTCCTGCCATCATCCGGGCTCCTGGGCTCTCACTTTAAGTGAGATCTGAGGGAAAGGCAAGGCAGGAGCTGCACAGCGCTTCTTGGGAGAGAGGGAGATGATGAGCAGTGTCTTTCCAATCACAACAAGATCCCCAGAGTCCAAAAAGAGCGAGGCTTGGGCATAAAAGCCAGAGCTGCCCTAATAAAACATTTACTGGGGTTTGGAGACCTGTGCGCTCCGACACGGCGCATACATATTAAATGATCAAAGTTTCCATGCCTTCGGAGGAGCCGCCTGCTAATCTAATGCAACCCTTGGGCTTTGCTCACCACTGACTCTGCATGAAAGCAAATGCCGCCTCTGTTTTCCTATTTAAAAGATTTCCGAGCTAAGCCAGGCGGGTCACAGTTCAGGAAGCAATAGGATCTGGCCTCTTCGGGGCTTGGGAAGGCTTGTTAGGGTTGAGATGGATCTGGCCCCATCTCTCAAGCCCTGTCCACCTCTGACTCCTGCATGCCAGCTTGGTGCTGCCATGGTCTCACCCCTCCTCCTCCTCCTCTTGTCCTTGCTTCTCCCTTCCCTAATTCACTCTGTCCACATCCCATTGCCCGGCTCTGCCGGCTTTTCAGCTCCCAGCCCGAGTGTTAAAGCACTGCCATTGGATTAAAACCAAAGCAAAGGCAGAAAAAAACCCAACCCAAACAATCCCACTCTCTTCGAATTTATAAACCGAGCGCACTCGAGCTGGAATGTGCCGAGGAGGAAAAGGAAAACACAGAGCCCCCAGGGTGCTGCTTTTCAAAGCGATGCAGCCCTTGATTTGCCTGCCTCCACTTGTTTTAGCTATGCAGGGAGGCGAGCAGGTAAAAAGCTGGCAGGGTGCTGGTTCCAGGCGCTGGGCTCCCTGCGCTCACGCCAAGCCAGCTCAGCTCCTCTGCAAACCTCCAGCTCTCCTGTCATCTGCTGCTGAAGAGCAAACACTTCACCTCCTGCTTCTCGCTGCTCCAGTGGTTTGGGACTGATGGGTTTGGTTTTCCACTTGGTTACAGCATCTCTTCTGCTTCTCGAGCATCTCCCATGTCTTTGATGTAATTCCTTAACTAGTTTCCATTTACCGGCGGTCGTTTTCTTTTAAGGTACTTGAATCTGTTTGATCATCAACAAATTTCTCTTTCTGTTCCTCTGATAAAGAATTAAATCTGGGCACTTTTTGAAGGCTTCCTCCCCACCCCCCTTTCTCTTCCTCTATCCTTGCTCAGTGGGGAATCAGTCATTTTCTAGGGAAAGAAAATAAATAAAAATTAGAGTTCAAAGTATTATATCTCCTCTTAAGAAGAGGGTAAGAAGAAGGAAAAAAGCCCCACCATATATTCTTACAGATGTGACATCAAAATGGGAAACTATAAAGGATGTATTTTCAAAGGCTTGTACAGGGACTGAGTTGGATCAGTAGGAAAGAGGCAAAGTCTCTCTGGGTGCTTTGAAATCCTGTCCCCAAGTCACCATAACTGTGTTGTTTTAGCTGGAGTGCTGGTGCTTCTCCACGTGCCAAATCAGCTGGATGGGGAGCAGAGGCTGCTGCGGTCCCTGCGTCACCACAGAGGGGTGGGGATGGACTTGGGATGAGAGGGTGACACAGTGGTTGGGGGCTGGCATCCCCAGCATCTGCTGTGTCCTTGTGTCACCTTGGCATCTGCGTGTGCCAGCAGAGGCATCGCCTTCCTTGCTCGCTGCAGAGGAGTTTTGGGGTGTGATGGGAGATGGGGTAGTGCAGTGATTGAAGGGGCACGGACTTCGCAGGGCGGTGGTGAGCAAAGGCGTTTATTGTGCAGTGATAATTCCTTATATACTGTAACACAAACGGGAAGTAACTCTGCACTCCAAAGTGTTCCAATTAACTATCGTGTTTCACAATTTACCTTTTATGGTAACAGAGAAACAATACCTATTAAGGTCCTGTAACACCTATAATGGTGTTTCTCACTTCTAACAGGTCCAGCAGCTCACTGACCCACAATGCAGTTCACAGACACACAGTGCCACTGTCCCTGTGACCAGGATGTTTTCACTGGTCCCAGGGCTTCTTCCAGACTAGAGACAGAAGCTCACTTTGGCTTTCAAGGTTTGCTGCCCTGCTACTCATATCCTGTAACTCCACAGGGTAGCAAAAAAGCATGGCCAGTCAGGTGGGAAGGGATGACACCCAGGGCAGGACAGCAGAGCCAGGGGACGTCACCTCCTTCTGTGTCCTGGTGATAGTGACCATCATTTGGGCTGTGAGTGTGGGCAGCAAGAGCTGCTGACTCTGCTGAGAGCTGCCCGTGGCTGAACCTGGTTTCCCACCTCTGGTTTCCCACCCAGCCTGGAAGCCCTGCGGGAAAAGCCCCGTGGTGCTGTGGGGCTGCAGTCCGGGCTGGGGGCTGCCCCTGGCAGTGCAGAAGCAGCTGGGCAGTCCTGTGGGGTGGCAGATGGATTAGCAGCTCGCTGTTGCCCAGGTAACTGCCTTTCCTCCTCTGAATCCTGATTATTTGGTTTCTCACCACATGCCGTGGGGCCCTGTGACTCGTTCCATCCTTCCCAAACCCACTGGTGCCGTGGCAGAGCGGGTTCCCAGCTCGGCTATCTCCCTCCCCAAAGGGCTTTTTCCCCTGTGGGCACAGTGGAGGCTGAGCCATCATATCCTGGGACCCTCTGTATGAGCCACAGTGGGGTTTGGAGCAGCCAGGATGTTGCCCGGGGGTCTCATCCAGCCCAGTGACCCTACATAAAGGGTCCAGCATGCTGGTGGTTGTTTTCTGGAGGCAAAGGCTGTTGGACTCGAGCAGCAGCAGTTTTATGGCATTAACTGAAATTAAAGGCGTTTCTGAATGTGTGTGAAACCTTGGCTGCCCCAGCATGCAGGGAGCAGGCTCAGGGTGAGGTGGTCAGGTGCGAACCCAGAGCAGCTCCAGGTTTAGGTGTATTCAAGGGCAGCAGAGCATCTGTGCTGCAGGTAAATATCCGTGGGCACAGAGACCAGCCCTGTGCTATCCCAGCCTGGACTGTGCATCTCTGTTTTCTAGGGAAGCTCAGAACAGCCAGGAAAATGTCCCAGAGCTCCCAGCAAGCAAATGCTCCCCGCTGTCTAGGCAGGTGACTTGTGCAGGCACAGGAGGCTTTAGGAGGTTGAGGGATGTTTTGGCAGTAATTTTTCATCTGTCACTTCATCTCCTCCTGCACCTTCCCTGAGTTATCCTCAGTGAAAACTCCTTCCCCAAATATTTTCTCCAACAAAACTCTCTCACCCCGTCCCTTCCCTCACTGCTCATGGAGCATCCTGGCTGTCTAATGTTGGATACAAACGCCTGGAGCCCACGGCTGTGACATCCAAGTGCTTTCAGCAACAGCACAGACACCTGCCTGATGCAATCAATTATTTCTTTTGGGGAGGAGGAGCTGCAATTAATCTCTGCTTGTCTTTAGTGCTTTTTGTTGTCTTTCTGGCTGTTGAACTGCTTGAGTGGAGGGAAAGGTGTCCACCTAAAGGAGGCACCAGGGAGCCTTTGGCTTCTGGGATGTTCCTGTTGTCCAGTGTGTCTCAAGAGGAGTGAAGAGGGAGATTTCTTGGTTTCCAGCTGGTGGTTTGGGCCACAGGGTGGGCTTGAGCCTGGTGATGTGCTGAAGTTTTGGGGCTGATTGTCTCACTGTGAATCTCTGGCTCCTACGCCGTCACCTTGGATTAATTACAGTACAATGCAATATACATTTATATGGTGTCTGCACAAGTGTCTCAGGGCTTCTGCAATCTGAAAAATCTAATTAAGGTGCAGCCTCCAACATGAATGCTTATCACCGGGCTGCGTGCAGCCAGCCAGGGGCGGCTGCCTCCCCGCCTCAAGACCGAGCAGGATCCACACTCTCCTGGCATTATTAATTACTCAAAGCTTGGTGTCCGAGACACCGATCGATACCGCGGGTCTGCACGGATTGGAGACTCTGAGTGAGTGTGAGCGAGCTGGAGATAACCATCAGCCAGAAACGTGGTGGAGGCTGTTCCTGGCCTGGGAGGAGGAGGTGGAGTCTCTTTGCAGAGACGAGCACGTGTTTCCCAGTGACTTTGACGCTGGAATGTTATTTACTGATGGAGAAAGCCGTGGTTGATGTTGAATCTTGGCCTGGGGAAGGTCGTGCCTTGGGGGTTGGACTGGTGGTGGACACAGCAGCGTTCCACAGGGCTTGCTGCAAAACTTAATGGGCATTTTTATTTTGTCTCGGGAGTGGCAGCAGCTGTTGGGAACACCCAGAAGGGAGGGAGGGAGCACCACAAGTGTGATGAGAACGTAAATAACCAGGGGAAAAGGGAAAGGAAATGTGAAGTGGCCCTTTAAATATGAGCCTCTAGAGCCCAGAGCCCAACTAGCTTTCCCTCAAGTATTCAAATGAGATTGCAGCATCAGATTGGTATGCATTAGGCTGGTCTCAATGAAAATTAACATGTAATTGCTTCAAATGAAGTAAGTGAGGAGGTAATCTGTTCTTAAATTGGATTCGCAGGATTTTGTGGTACCATAATGCAGCTGTGAAATGAAATATATTTTAAGGATGATGTCCTCAAGGGGAGAGGGAAGGATATGGGGGATCTTTACTGGGAAGGGTCCTTTCCCTCACTCCCTCTTTTGTTTCTGGTCTCATTAGTGCTATTTTATAAACAAGGAGAGGGTTTTGGTGCCTGGCATGGCTGGAGAAGGTCCCATTGCTTTTGGCTCCATCATCTTTCTTTCCTTGACATCCCTCCTGTCCCTCCCTTCCACTTCCTCTGGTTCTCCACTTGCCTTGCTATGTCGATGCCTCTCCAGCCTCTCCTATCAGGCACAAGTCCCCATCCCATCATGATGGGAGTTGTGAGATGAGCAGTTGAACTTTGTTTACGTAGCAAACAACCTTCTGGCTATGTGATGGGAGAAGATCTGGCAGTTTGGTGGGGTTTGTGTCTGTAAAAGCTGTGTAGGTTCTTGTTAGGGAGCTGGGTCCTCTGAGGAGAGACGTGACAGAGCAAGAGGCGCGGTTTTCCTTCTCTTGGCTGCTTGTGCTCTTCTGCCAGAGCAGAATCACCCTGTGATGCAGCACAGCACTGCAAGGCCTCAGGATTCATCTCCAAAGGCTTGGGATGCCCCGCTCCTCCTACTCAGCCTTGAGTTGCCAGGACCACCTCTTTACTTTAATTTTAAGGATTTGCTGCTTGTCCTTGTTCTGTCTCTCCCCATCTCTCCCCATCTGGCAGCAGAAGCACGATGAGCTCGGGCGTCGTGGTGAAGATGCAATTAGGAGCGTGAGGGAGAGCTGGTGTAGGAAGGTGATGTGGTAACCTGCAATTATTCCCAGGCTAGAATTATAGAGATGGCATGGTAAATATAGATATAGTATATATAGATAGAGAATATATAGATATAGTATATATATAGATAGAGAATAGATAGATGGATATATATAGGTATGGTATATATACATAGAATAGCAGCATGGTTTTGCTACGTGAGGTTGTGGCTGCCCCATCCCTAGGAGTGTCCAAGGCCAGGTTGGATGGGGCTTGGAGCAGCCTGGGACAGTGGGAGGTGTCCCTGCCCATGGCAGGGGGTTGGAGCAAGATGATCTTTAAGGTCCTGTCCAGCCCAAACCACTCCATGATCCTGTGCAGACCCAGCTGGTCAGCAGAAGGCAGTGCCAGTGCAAGCTCCCATGTCCTGGGCAGCTCTGCCAGTGCCTTGGAAACCTGATTCCCGATCTTGTGCCCTTCCCTGGGCTGATTTCCCTGTGTTGTGCCCATCAGTGCCCTCCAGCCCTCTGTTTGCAGCACCTCTCCCTCCCCTCTCACCCTCTGCTCCTCCTCACAGAGCCCCCGGACTCACAGCATCCTCCAGCAGCCTGCACTTCCCTCCTCCTTCTCTCCCCTCAGTCCTGGCAGAAAGCATTCACCCCTCACCGTTCCTGTTTTGTGCCTCAACTTCTAAGGAAAAGCCACTTCAGTGATAATTTCCCACTTGTCATAAGTTAAGTGCATCGCTTCCTTTGGAATACATTTTCAGTGCAGTTAAGCTCAGCAGTCCCTTGCCTGTGTGCGTAGTTAAACGCGCTCCTTTGCAGCCCGTTGGGGTGGATGGCATCGCTTTATTCCAGGGCCATTAGTGTCACTTGGCAAAGCAGAACCGGGATTTATTCCGGGGCACAGCTCGTAATTGAGCCAGTTCAGCGCCGGGGATCGGCGCTGGCTGCTGGGAGTGCAGCCGGCAGGAGGAGAGCGGGAGCTGCCGGAGGGGCTGAAGGATGGCGAGTTGGGGTCACTCGAGGGGCTCAGCCCGGGACTAGTAGGTGGCAAAGGAGCGTTTTTCCAGAGAGGAGTGCAGAGCGAGGAGAGAGATCCCTGTTCTTTAGGAGGCAGAGAGAGGAAATTACTTCTCCTCACCTCCTCAGATGAGGAGACCTTGTTTTCCAGGGTTTAAACTGCTCTGTAATGCCTGGGGGGAGAGGATGAGATCATTAGGGAGTTATTTTCTTCTTGTGACATTTTCCACGCCTCTTTCTGGAGCTGCCAGAGCCTGGTCCTGGGCTGGGCTGATGCCCTCCCTGCAGGAGTGAGGATCCTTCTGTAGGCAACCCTGGAAGATGGCCAGGGAAGGGGTGGCTTCCACTGAGGGCTGTTTGCCTGCTGGCATCCATGAGCCTCCTGCTCATTACTTGGGCTTTGGGAATGCAAAAAAGGAGAAAACCCTGAGGAATAATTGTCCCACAGCTCAGCACAGGATCCCAGGAAGAGTTCCTGGTGGGATCCATGTCATTTGTAAACCAGCCGTGTCCCCACATAGCTGCCCACAGGCATTTTGGTGCTGGCATCACCCCACCCCCGGTGCCATTAGCACTTCTGGAGGGCACCCAAGCAGATGGGCCAGGAACACATTCCATGGTGGCCCACGGAGGCAGCCACAGCCGAGGTCAGGGACACGCTTCCTGCCACTCTCCGGGAGCCGCTGCCCTCGTTGATGTTCTGTGGCACGCTCGGAGATGCTGAGATGGAAGATGCTGTAGATGTGCAGAGCCCTGTTGTTAGCTAAGACAATAGGAGGATAAATACAAAGTCTGGATGAGCCGAGCACGGGACTTGGAAAGGTGCTGGTGCACTGCTGCATTGCAGAGAGATAAAGACTTCTCCAGACAAGCCATCCCTGCCGGCTGCATCGCGACCTGCCCGCTCTGCACCAGCCCTCGGGCTCAGCACAGGGGTCTCCCACGACCGTCAGGATGCACACAGAGGGGTTCTTGGGATCCGTGCCTGCTCCCCACCCTGCCTGGTGCTCAGTCAGCAGGAGCTCCAGCTCTTTTTGCAGCTCTTCTTCCCTTCCCAGTCCGGTTTCCTCCTGTTTCCTTGGCATTTGCCAATATCCGTGTCTAAGGCAGCACACTGGGAGTTGTTTGCAGCTCTGCGAATCCCGGGCAGTGAACCAAGGCGGATCTTTTCGAGCCCAGTATTATTATTAATGTAATTAGTGTGAATCATTTGCATGTATAAACTTTCAATTGAGGAGATCAGGTACTTTATAAACATGAGTTAACTCACACTCCCTGGCAAGGAGGTGCCAGATATCTTTAAAGCCGTACAGAGGGCAGGAATGAAGGGCAGGGACTTGCATGAAGCAGTGGGAAAGGCAGGACCTCCCAGTCCAGAGCCCTGACTCCCTCTGCAACAACCCACATGGAGCTGTCTGGGCAGGGAAGACAGGGGGGAAGCACAAAGGGGTTTTATTTTTAATTTCTGAGCAGTGCTTTTGACCAGCTCAGTGTGATTTTGAGGAGGCACTGGGGTGGCAGCTGATCTGAGGGCACCTCTTCACCCCACAGCCTTTGGAGATGCTCTGGCTGCTGCAGGGGGGCGGGAGGAAGGCGCCAGCCCCAGCAGGGACCCCTCTCTCCTGCCGGACCCCGCTGCTGAGTTAATCATTGGGTCAGCTCCTGCCTGGCAGGCACCAGGCTTCCCATGCAGCGAAAAGGTTTTTCGGTCCTGTGAGCTGCCCTGTGCTGTGAAAAACTCCTCGGGCTGTGTCTTTGGTGGTGTCACATCAGTGGGAGCTCCAGGGATGCCCTCCAGCCAATCTCGCAGTGAGGGCGAGGGTGGCTGGGCTGCTCCTGGGGTGCAGGTGAGGATGGGAATGCCAAGAACTCGATCACAGCCATCCCCTGAGCAGGGCTGAGCGTCGAGCCCCCGTTAGAGCCCCTGACTGAGCACTGGGGGCTTTCAGCAGCACCAAACCTATGGATATTTTAGTCCAACAGTGCAGCCTCCACTGGAAATGTCTCCTTCACAGAGCCTGTGACTGGCACATCCAACCTTGTGATCCAGGATCCTGAGCTGGGTGTCCCTGCTCCAGCAGGATGGGATTACTGCTGGAGGAGCACACGCTGTTCCCCGTGCATGTGGGTGCACACGCGTGCTCTTGGCGTGTTCTGTGTCAGGCTGGTGTGCAGGGCAGCCCTGCAGGGCCCTGTGGATGGGAGCAGACGGCGCTGCAGGGAGGGTGTGCACGGGAAGGGAGCGGATGCTGTAAATCCTGCTGGAAAAGGGCTGGACTGGGAGAAATCGCTGTGCGTGACTTAACCCAGTATAGCAAAGAGAGTGAAACCAGGCTGGGTTGTAACAATGAGGGGTTTGGCTTAATATTTACTAGTCAAAAAGCTTTCAGACCATGTTCTGTGTGATATCCACACCTCGGGCTGTCCATGGCATGCCCATCCCAGTCTTCCAGGATCCTGGGCAGTGCCTGTCCCAAGGAGCATGTCGCAATCTGATCCTAACTTTCCCTCTGCTGGGGAATTGATGGCCAAAATTCTCTTCTAAACATCATAGGAAAGTCTGTGAGACTGTGCCTGACTGGGATTGAGTTGTTCACAGCCCGACCTTTAATTAATCCTAATAAATAACAATAAAATGCGATAATCACAGAAATAAATCTGAGATGTGGAGCTCTGCCTCCGGCGGCAGGCTGGTTTAGTTGATCATTTATAGCTCGGCTGACGGTGCAGAGGCTGGAAGGTGATGTCTGGGACATGAGATGCTGGGAACAAGGCAAGGAGCTAGACAAGACAAGGGCTAGAGCATTTTGTCACCTTACCTGGCCTCAGTGAGAGGATTTGCACCCAATTTAAGCTAAACCCCAAGCTTATTCCTGATTTCCAGCTTGGTTTAGCCCATAGCAGAGGCAAAACATTGCTGGTGAGGGATTGATTAAAAATCTGGAAGTGTGTGGGAATGGCTGAGTTAGACTTGGAAGAAAATGAAAAGAGATCTGGAGGCGCTTGATGGTGGATGTGGCAGTTGGGGACGTGGTTTAGGGCTGGGCTTGGCAGTGCTGGGTTAATGCTTGGACTCAAAACTCTTAAAGGTCTTTTCCAACCTAAAGAATTCTATGATGGGTTGGTGCTGTTGTGAAATTCCATCAACTGGCCTGGATTTGGGAAGGTGCTTTCTCTAGGGTGGGCATGCCATGAAAATTAGGTGGTGGTAGAAAGTGAAATGAGCTGGGGGGGTCAGTTTGGTCACAGCCCAGGTTGGGCCTCCATGTTTGCTGGGGTGAGCCAGGCTTAGCCCCATCCCTGCCTCCCCATGATGGAGCTTGTACCCTGATAATTGCAAGGAAAGCAGCAATCAGGTTGGTAATTTTGCTGAGCTCTTTTCAGTTCTAATTAACATTATTCATTTCTTGTGTGTCCTGCTGGGTTGAGACAATCTGTGCTCTCCAGCCCAGCCCTCTGGAACACCAGCAATCTGCATGAGAGGCAACAAAAAAGTGTTGTGTGCCAATTACTACACTTCAGTAATTAAAAACCTCCTTCCCCCCACTGCCTGCCCACCTTCTCTCCCGTCATTTTCTGTGTGCAAACTCAAGGAAGCAAAGGGAGAAATTCAGGAGGGCACGTCACTGCTGGCATGTGCCATCTGTGCCTGCTCTGCTGTCGCAGGGAGGTGCTGGGGCCGGGATGTGGCGCGGGTGGGATCAGTGGTCAGGGACTCAGCGCCAGCACCCTGGTGCTTGTTTATTCCTGATACATGTTTGTGAGGCTGGTTTGTCCCCACTGAGGGCTTTGTTGGCATTTTCAGCCTGGCTCATCTTTGTCCTTGTGATGTTGATTTCCCTCTTCCAATCCGTCTTTGAGAGGTGTCCCTGCAGCCAGGTGCGCTGTTGGCTGCACCTGTGGGACACTTTGGCCACACGAGCTCAACCCCCATGCTGTGGGAATGCTTGGGAATGCTGGTTTGGGGCAGAAAGGCCAGTCACCCATGGACCAACTTGATGGAAGAGGGTGGGTAACAAAGCCAGGAAGTTTTGGCTCTGGGAGATGCTGACCGATCTGGAAAGGGCAGCACCAGCCTGCACTGCACCCCTTTGCTCCCACCACACGTCATTGATCGGGGAGTGCGGGGCAAGGGATGAGCAGGTGGGTCGGGACAGGTAGGGAGGATGCAGATGTGCAGCTCTCACTTCTTCTCAGTGCATGTAACTTGGTTAAAATGCCAAAATTCGTGGTCATTTTGAGGTGTCCTCAGTGGCTGCAGGGAGCAGAGGGTCTGGTGCAGGGTCTGGAGCTGCCTCTCCCTACAAACCATCCCTGCCTGCCCCAGGATGGTGCAGCAGGGGTGAGCTAGGCAGAGTTCCCATCTCCCAGAGGAGGAACCCCGAGGCGTGGGACTCTGGGTTTATTGGGAAAGAAACAGCAGAGAGAGGCAGCAGTGGCCAGAGCAGTGTCATCTCCTCCTTTGCTGCCACACAGCAGTTCTTCATCTTCCTGGAGTAGAAGTCCTTGCTATCTGAGCAGGAATGGAACAAGGATTAAGGATCTTGAGAGAGAAAATTACCTCATCTGTGCTTAATTGTTTTTAGATCATCTTTTTGGAGGCAAGCACTGTTTTCCAGCACCCCAAGGACCTCTCCCTCCCCTCCCTCCCTGGCACATCATGGGGTGAGAGTGAAAGTGAGAGCTTCCAGCGGGGTGGAGGAGGCGTCCCAGAGCTTTGCACTTTGCCAGGAGCACGGTGGGAAGAGGGGAGGCTGTGGGCTCGACGGTGCCTTTGCTCTCCACCTGTGCCTGGAGCGTGGCTTGCTGGCCACAGCCAAAGGCTTTCCGCTCGGCTGCCCGCGTGTGGGAGAGGAGACTTCCCATCCCTGCGCCGGGCTTCTGGAGAGCGGAGCTGCTGGAGGAGGGAAGGAGGAGCAGATGGAGGGGCTGGAAGAGCATCGGGCTGGGGACCCCGACCGGTACTTGTGCGAGGAGGAGCAGGAGGAGCTCGGGAAGGAGCACAACTGCCAATCCCTAAATAGCCAGCGCATCCAGAGGTCAGAGCGCCTCTTTCCCAGGAGCTGCTCCTGTGCTTTATATTATATATATATATATATATGTATTGGCTCAGAGGCCTTAAGAGGCAGGGAAGAATATAAAGTAACAGCTTGAAGCTTGCCGATCCCAGGGACAGGGAAGCGTGTCTGGATGATAAGGAGAGATTGTGCCCGGGTGCTGTGAAGGGCGAAAGCACTTATTTCACTGTTGCCTCATGCGTTACCTGAGCCCCGTTGCTTTTCAAAAGCACTTAAATGCCCATATGATAGAGGGAATGCTTGGATTGCACACTGTCTGGCTCCATTATTATCCAAGGATCTCCAAGCTGATGCATTTCATAAAGAAAGCTGGTGTGGAGGACGAGAGAGGAAATACATATTTTTAGTTCAGCCTGCTTACAGTTCCTCAAGGTACTGTCTGCAGAGGGGACTGGTTGTGAAATTCAAGTCACGTCTGGTTTCTCATCACCCAGCCCTGGACACCCCTGTGTTTGTGCAGAACCACCACCACAGGAGCCTATTTCATGGTACCAGAGCCAAACACCAAATATCCACTTCATTTTATTCTTGCCCCATAGGTCTGAGCTACCAGCAGAGCTGAGATTTGGAGTTCAATAGACTCAACCCATCCTCTGGGAAGAAATCTCTGGTTTAATTCAACTTGTACAACAGAACTCTCAGGCCTTTTACTCAAGTTGTAATGCAGCTGAGAGCAGGAGCCAGGTTCTTGGTGTTCAGCCCAGACTGAATCTATTGCTTTTTTTAATGCAGATCATAAAAATCTGCTCACATTTAATTTATTATTATCGTAATATCATTATGGAACAGTAGTAAAATTGTTTAATATATCAGATGTTTTTCACAGCAGAGAGGGAGGATGGAGCAGGAGTTGGGTTCTGGCAAATCAGGGGTGTCCTGTGCTGCAGACAACACATCTCACCTTGGGCACCTCTCCTCCACCACCCCCAACAGTTGTGTGTTGAGGCTGGGTGGGTGATTTTGGCTTCTCCTCTAATCACTGGGGCCACAGAGATTCCAAAAAGAGGCTGAATGAGAGGAGACAACTTATCCCCACGTGGGTACCTGTGTCTTCCCTGGCATCGGCAGCGGATGCAGGAAGAGGAGTCTCCCACCGCAGAATCATTAATGTTGGAAAAGCCTCTAAGATCATCCAGTCCCACCATTCCCCTGCGCTGCCAGGTCCTACACTAACCCATGTCCCCAGGTGCCACATCTACGTGGCTTTTAGATCCCTTCAGTGACTCCAGCACTGTGCCAGGCCTTGACCCCCCTTTCAGTGAAGAAATGTTCCCTAATATCCAATCTAAACCTCCCCTAGTGCAACTTGAGGCTGTTTCCTCTTTTCCTATCGCTTGTTACCTGGGAGAAAAGATGAATCCAAACCCAAAGGAGGCTATAAGGACCCCCAGTTAGGAGACAGCTCACACACAGAAAGGACACACTCCCTAAAGGGTCCGGGATAAGTCCACACACCACAGATATATCCATCCTTGCCATTACCTCCCCTGCTAGTGCAGTCTGGCACGTGAAACCCATTAAGTCCCTTACATTCCTTGAAGTCACCCCGTGTGAGACCTCCCAGAGGCTGCTGGGCTCTTTCTCTGTGCCTCTGAAGTTAATTTGCATCCCAGCGACTGCACAAGTAATGAAGTCGTTTGGGGAAGAATATAAACAGTGGATCTGAGGCTGAGTGGTTTTCTGCAGGGACATTATCCTCTGGAGCCGGCATCCAGCAAGGCGCAGCTAAGTCCCCATGGCTCTGTAATCCCAAACTTTCTCGGAGAGAAGCAGGTCTTTAGCTGGCTGTGGGGGCTGCAGGTTTCTGCTGCTTCAGGAAGGTCTTGATGCTTGTCTGGAGAGGATTTGTGACAATGGGAGGATTCAAACCTGGCTTGGGGACACGGGGTGGGGGGTTACAGTGCTGGCAGTAACTGTTGGGAGGAGCAAGACTGATCCCAGCTAATGCTGACAGAGAAATAATCTCATTCAGGATCAAAATCATTTCTAGTCTTGCACCGTGTTGTCTCCCAGAGGGAACTCAGGCACTTCCTGAGGCTGAATATAGAGGATTTCTACCTCCAAAACATCACTGGATAAGTGAAATGCTCAGCTAGGGTGAGGTGCACAAGTGAGGGAGGTGCAGCAGTGCAGGCGATGGGTAGGGAAGGAAGAGTTGACAGAGGGGAAAAATGGTTGGATGCTCAAGGTTTCTTTTTAGAGGTGTGTGTCAGAACTGGCTTTCTCCAAAGATAAATTTTCCTCGCTCCTTTGTGAAGCAGCACAAGCTGCTTTCCTGGCACCACTTTGCATTTCTTTGTCTGGCTGCAAGGATGTGAAGGTCTGTGGAGAGAATGACAAGTGATGGGTTCAGGCAGGAGGTAACAACCTGCACCCCCCGAAAAAACAAAGTGGACTCAGGATGGAGGTTTTGGCTCAGCTCTGTTTGTCCGGGAGTTTGCAAGCAAAAGAATAAATGGGAATGATGGAGTGAAAGGCTGGTGCTGGGTGGCTCTGACCTCCCTGCGTCTGAAAACGNCTCTGTTTGTCCGGGAGTTTGCAAGCAAAAGAATAAATGGGAATGATGGAGTGAAAGGCTGGTGCTGGGTGGCTCTGACCTCCCTGCGTGAAGCTGTTGGGGAAATCTCCGGAGCTGCCGGTTTAGATGGATATCGGTGCCCTGAGCACCGCAGGGAAAGTGCTGACCTTGTCCTCTTTGGACACTGAAAGCACTTGGTCTCTGAAAGTGCTGCTGACAGCAAAGCTAAAAATAGTGCCTGGAGGACCAGGAGGGCTGGCAGGGAGGGAGGGAGAGCGCCCGAGAGCAGCTCACTGATGGGTCACCTCTCTGCCCCTCCCCAGGTGCTCCGTGGACAACCGGGTGACCCGAGTGGCCTGGCTGAACCGCAGCAGCATCCTCTATGCCGGCAATGACAAGTGGTGCTTGGACCCTCGGGTGGTGCTCCTGGCCAACACCAAAACCCAGTACAGCATCCAGATCCAGGATGTGGATGTGTACGATGAGGGCCCCTACACCTGCTCCGTGCAGACAGACAATCACCCCAAGACATCGCGTGTCCATCTCATCGTGCAAGGTAAGAGGAAGGGGATTTACGAAGGGGTTGGGCTGGGGACTCTGCTTTCTGTTCCTTTGGCCCTGGTGCCTTCTCCTCCCGTTGCTCTTATGTCAAACGTGTGACACAGCGTGGTGCAAATGTAGAGGCTGATCCACAAGCTTGGAGCATCCCAAGCTGGGTAAGGAATTTCACAGAATCACAGAACCTGCTGGGTTGGAAGGGACCCACAAGGATCACAGAGTCCAGCTCCTGGCCCTGAACAGCACCATCCCCAAGAGTCACACCATGTATCCGAGGGTATTCTCCAAATGCTTCTTGAACTCTGCCAGGCTTGGTTTTATCCAACTTTCCTGACATAATCCCAGGACTCTGGTACAGACAGCTCTGCCTCCTGACACATTCACTGGCAAATGTATGGCGCTGTTTGTTGCTGTTGTTTTTTTGATGGTTTTTTGTTTTCCAAGCTGGAGGCATTGCTTGAAGTAAAACTTGTGTTGGGGGAAAAGAGAGAGCTGGCAGATTTGTGTGCTTTGTGGGGGTGTGTGTATGCCTAGCAACAATATGGGTTTGTGTGTTGAAATTCCGTGCTTTGGGAGGAGAAAGAGGAGGAGAAAGGCCACCCACTTATGGTGGCTAAGTGGGTGCCTAGGTGTGCTCTTCAGCAAGTGTGTGAGCACACACGGCCGAGGGGACAGACAGGTGTGGCCACCTGTGATGGTCAAGCAGATGGACACTCATGGAAGATAGATCCCGTGTCCATGTGGCAGGATATGAGCTAAGCAAGGGGCAGGGACACACAGAGCCTGATGAGCTCTTAGCCTGGAGGAAGATTAATGGAAAATTTCTACTCCCTTGCTAGCAACCGTTTTCTCCCTGCTGCTTCTTCTGTGATTTGGCCAGGAGCCCTCTTAACATGACACACCAGCTTGAGTATTGGAATCTCATCTCGGGCTAATTTTCGAATGCTGATGGGTGTATTGATTTGGAAACAAGCTGGGTTAAAAAGGCATTGGTCTTGTACACAGATTCGGGTTGAGCTAATCCGCCGTCGATATTCCAGGCCTGAGCGCTATTGACAGCCTAATGAATAGAAGTGGGGAAAAAACCCAGACTCAGGGCCTTTATTTTCCCTCTTCCCTCTTCCCTCCCTTTTCATTTTCCCTTTCCTCTTCAAGCAGTCAAGCCAACTAACCAGAGCTGGACTTTCTCCATCTCCATTAGCCGCGGAGGGGAAGCGGATGCATTGCCAGCCCCAGTTCTGGCTGTTTATCTTGCAATCTCTTATTACCTGCCTGAGTTTCTTAAGCCAAAGTCGATCCACCAGCAAGTTCTGAAGTTGCTATCAGATGCTGGGGTGATGCAGGACAATTTCTATCTGTTCTCTTCTGATTCCTGTTTCCTCACCTAAATTTCCTGTATCACCAGACATCCAGGCCCATCCCTCCCGTGTCTTGCTGTATCATTAGGAAGAGATATTTGGGTGCTGCAGGAAAAGGTCAGAGCTTAACTCCTTGCGCAGTTAAGTAAGGGATGATTCAGTGATGGCCTCAGTCCTGTAATGTGCTGAAGATCCTCGTGCTGCCGGCAGAAATTCCGGCTCTGGAGAGCGAGCCCCCTAATTTGAAGAGCTGTTCTTTGGCTCACCCAGCCCTTTCTCAGAGCAGGACATGAAAGTGAATATCATGTCCAATTAAAGGGAAACCTGCCTTAATGACCTCGATGAAAATTGGACTGGGCTGTGAGGATTAACTCTCCTGCCTTGGAAAATGGGCCCTATAAATATGTATTCTGGATTAATCCTGTCCAAAACGACATTCATCTTGTGGGAAGTGGTGCTTATCCCCCCTCCTAGGGAAGCAGGGCAGATTTCAGGAATGTGCAGGTTCAGCACATGGCTCTGGGATGTTCTTCCCCTCCCTGCAGCGTGATAGGGAAGGAGAAGTGATGAGAGGAGGTGGGAAAGGGCAGATCCCCTTTTAAACAGGTTTAGCCCGAAAGAGGGAGGCTTGCAGGTTGCTGGAAGCAGGTCCTGACTTTCTCCTTGCTGCACCAGGAAAGGGCCTGGGGGCACGGCTCTGGAGGCAGGAGCACTCCAGCCTCTCAGGATGCAATTAAATCGTGCCCTGGGGCAGGCTGCGCTCTCCAAGGGCACCGGCTGAGGGGGGCAAGGAGCTCTTCCCCTTCCAGCCAGGATTCCAGCAGCCTGCTGCTCCCCCAGGCAAGCAGGATGGGTGCATATCAGCCAGGCCCAGACACTCCCAGCCCGTTCCTGCATCCCTCCTTCTCCCCAGCTTTAGGGGATATCGCTGGGAAACGGCCGTGGATGGAGGGCATCTGTGGTTTTGGCCAAAGGCTGCTGGAAGAAAGCAGAGCTATGGGAGGGGGGAAGAGCGAAAAACAGGAGAGGGGTGGGGTGGGAAAGGAGCTTCATTTAGGGTATGAGGGTTGGGAATGGTCCCCAAGGAGAGAATCAGGTAGAAACACCCGGAACTGATGATGCCCATGCTGCAGCAAGGGGAGAGCTGCACATTTATTTCTAGGTTGGCTCTATTGGATGGCCGAGATCCCAAAATAGGTGGGGAGAAGGCACCTCAAGAGCTAATTTAGCCCGTCCCCCTGCAACCAGGCAGAGTTGCTGCCAAGCACATGTGAAAGCTATTCTTGAAAATCTTTAACAAAGCAGGTTCTTCAGTCTCCCCAGACAATCCATTCTACTGCCTTGCCACCTTTTTAATTAGAAAATGTATAGCTAATATCTAACTTAAACCTTCTTTGTTGCAAATGAAGTGGAGTTTTTCTCAGCCTATTCCCAGTGGATGTGGGGAACAATTGATCAGTGTCCTCTGTAATAACCTTTTGCTTTTGGGAAGGTTGTTATCCTGGTGCCCCTTAGCCACCTTCTTTCTGAAACCATCCAAGCTCTATTTCTCCCACTTTTCCTCATTGGCCAGGCTTTCAGAAACACTTGTCAGTCTTGAAATCCTGGTACAAAAGGGAAAAGGTGATTGCTGCTGATCCAGGAATAGCAGGTCGGTGCCTCTGGGCTAATGTGGGACAAATGAGCTCAGCAATGAGACAACAGACCCTTGGCACCGAATGCATCAAAGTTCAGAGCTGCTATTTTGGGGACTGCTCTAAATGGGGTCAGGCTGGTGGTGCCAAGTTGATGCGAGCCAACAGCGGAGCTGCCAAAGGGACAAGGAGGTTCTTAGCACCTGGATCTCTCCTGGAGGGGTGCTCCCAGATTACAGACAGACCTAAAAGGAGCAGATCAGGGAGCACCCCTGTCATCTGCGGGCGGTCCCGCTCCTTCAGCACTCATTCCTTCTCACAAGGAGTTGCTGTAAGACCAGACAAAGCAGCACTGCCTGTGTTTGCAGGAGCCTGCCTTGGACCTTGGAGAGAGTGAGGTGTTTCTGGGCATAAATCCCAAAGAAACAAAATCCAAGGAAGACCTACTTGCAATAGGCAAGCTGTGAACTTGGAGGGAGGCAGAAATCCAGAGTGAAAAAGAGGATTTAGGCCCTACTGACCTCTGAGAAGCAATGCTCTCCCTTCCTCTCCGCTCCTGTATCCCACTCTGGTCTCCTTAGCGAGTCCTGCTTCTTGCAGCAGCATCTCAGGCGCAGCCTCCCCCTTCTCCCTGCTCCCTGCAGGACATTTCAGCTATTTAAGCCATTGTCTGGGTTCCTGGGTTTAAAGGAGAGAGGGGAGGGAGGAGGAGAGGGACGATATCTGGAAAGCTCTTATTTGTATTGATAATAAGCCGTCTCCAATGCGTGCCTGCAAAACACTCCCACTGCCTTGTAAGATGCATTAAGGGAAGCCGGCCTTATCTCGGTGCGGGAAATGGACTTGGGGAAGGAGGCACGGAGCCTGCCAGAGTTTAATCTCACTTAGGCACAGGAATTTGCATGATAGAAAATGGTGGAATTTTAGTGCTTAAAAAGAAAGAAAGAAGGGGGGAAAAAAAAAAGCAAAAGCAGGCAACTGGGGGATATTAGTGCTTTCCCCGCTTCTTTATCAGTTTCCGAGGCCCTATCTGGCTCTTGCTGTTGTCACTAGAGCAACTAATCACCCCTCCCCTTTTGTTTGGTGTAAATGAGTTTTCCCCACTCCTTCCTGAGCCCAGGTTAATCTTCAAATCCCTGCCTTTGTCTGGGAGTTAATTACCTGCTCGGTGGAGTCAGGGGCTGCGGGCACAGGTGGCAGGGGGTGGCGGTGGGCAGAGGTGGCAGTGCCGGTGGCACCTGTCCCCCCGCAGGGAGCAATGCTGCCAAGGTCTGTGCTGGTGAGATAAAGCCACCAGTGGGGCTGCGGTGCCCGAGCCGGCTTTGTTTCAACCACCAAACTCTGCCCAATTAATTTTCCTTTGATGCTACAAGCCCCTTTCACTCGTGGAACAACAAGAAGAACTTTTTGTGGCCGTTTTCCTACCTGGGTGCATGGGGAATGCCTTCCTTGTGAGCAGTGTGGCTGCGAGGAAGGCTCAGTCCCTGTAGTCATCATTGCCTGTGGGGCTGAGCCTCTCCCCTGTGCCACCAATGCCACCAGGTCTGGGAGCAAGAAGTGACAAAGGGATTTGCCCACCAGTGTCAGAGGATGTGCAGACATGGGTCACATTTGAAGCCATGGATTGGAGTTTCACACTGGGCAAGGTGCTCCCCCTGCTCCTGGCATGGATTTACTGGTGTGTCCACACGTTTCCCCCTGTGGGAGCAGCTGTTCCTTCTAGAAGCAAAGGCAGGTTTAGATAATACTTTCTAAAAGGCATGGGGGAGCTGGGAGAGCCTGCCCAAAGTGGTGGAGGGGAGGAAACCAGCGGCACGAGATGGAAATCCTCCCTCGCTTTCACCCGCGCTCTCAGCTCCTTTGACTGATGCATTCCTTCCCCGTCTCTCCTTTGTTGCTCATCACCGTCCCTCCGTCAAAGCATCTTCGCCTTTTGTATCAGGGCTGTTGTGGAGGACTGAAGGTCTCCCACACGCTCTCACGCACTGGCCTAGTTTTTGGCTCTTTATCCTTGTTCTGCTCTGCCCTCGGGGAGCATCTCTGCAGGTCCCACATCCATTACTGCCCCTGGATCTCTCCATCTTCCCCACCCCCAGGATCCCAGCCCTTGCTTCTCTGGGATGCGCTTGTCCATGTTCCCCTGCGGAGTGGCCTTGTACCCGGCCGGGCTCCCTCCAGCCTCCCCAAAGTCACTTGACCTCTTTGCAAATCAGTTTAACATCTGTGAGGCAGAGATAATAATTGTCACCTACTTCACAGGGGGGTTGATGAGGATTAATTCATTAATGTCGACAGAGGTCTTTGAAGATGGAACGCGCTATCTGAGAGCTAAACGTTATTATTAATTAGCAATTATATCGTGGGGTGGGAGCAGGGGGGAGAAGAGACTCCAGAGTCTGTACTGTGGAAGAGTTTGCTCTGGGCTCACATTCTGCCCTTGCTGCAGCTTCAGGCTGCCCCAGTTTCATGTCCGTGTTGCTGCTGGAGGGAGCCAGGCATGCTGCATCCCACTGTGGATGTGTCCCACCATGCTGCTCCTTCCTGGAGCTTGTGGATGAGCCTGCTGGTGTAAAGAGGGGAGGGATGGGGAGGTGAATGCTGCTCGGGTGAATTAGTGTTGTTAGGAGGGCAACTTGGTAATGGAGAGGTTGGAATGAAGGGAAGGCATAGAATCCCGGAGTGGTTTGGGTTGGAAGGGACTGTAAAGCCCATCCTGTCCCACCCCCTGCTATGGACACCTTCCACTGTCCCAAGTTGCTCCAAGCCCCATCCAGCCTGGTCTTGGACACTTCCAGGGATCCAGGGGCAGCCACAGCTTCTCTGGGCACCTGTGTTTCCCCACCTTCATTGTAAAAAACTTCTTCCTTATATCATATCTACTCTACATCAATGTTTTTCAATTTCAAACCATTCCTTCAAGGCATCCTCTGGGCTTCCCTGGCACCGCAGCAATGCAAGTGGGCCAGGCACTGCCAGGCCCATGGGAGGATGTATCCAGTTCCCAAGGAGAAATAATTGGCAGGAGAATGGAGCCAAGGGGAAGGAAGACCCAGTGATTCATAGGACACACAAACTGGTTTCATTTCCTTCCTGTTTTTCTTTCCCGCGTACACCCAGGCTGTGACTAGTTCCTGTTTGTCTCCCCAGTGAAGTGCTGGTGCTGTAGTCCTGTGTGTGGCTGGGTTCCCTCAGGCAGCACTGACACGAGTCCTTTGTGGTCCCCTCCAGATACCCCGTGCCTCAGTGCTGGGGTCATTCCCACCTCCAACATCCCCGTGGCTCCGCTATTTCCATCCTTCCTGGCTCAGCTGTGCGCGCTTTTGTGGCAGCAAGGAGAGCTCAGTGAAACTCTCTCTGCTACTCCCTCAGAGCTGCGGAGGTCACCCTCGGATCACCCCTCTTCTAGAAAACAAGAGTCTGCTCCTCTTTGAGCCTTTCTGAGCACGCGAGCTCCTGGCAGCCCCGTTCACCCATCCTCTCCAAAGGCTTTCAGGGAGAGGTCACCCGCCTCACCCAGAGCCATTCAAGAGTGACTCCGCTAATCCCTTCTGCGGAGCCGGTGAATCTGGGAGGCCAGTGGCACCGGCAGCTCTCCAAGCAGGGAGGACTGGAGTTGTCTGTGGCTCTCCAGCTGCACAGCAAGTCTCTGTTCTTCCCCATGGATGTGCCAGCCAAAGGGGTGGCACAGCAGCACCCGGGATGCACATCAGGCGTCTCCCACCGCCGCGTGAGGTTTCCAGAGGAGTGTTGTTATCAGCAGCGTGATAAAGCCGGTGGGGGTTTAATGAGGTCACTGCAGTTTAATGTTACTGCAGTAATCTCTTTTGTTTTACTACATTAAAATATTTGTGGTGGAACGGTTGGACCACTGTAATGTGATATTGCTACCTTAATGTTATTGTTGCCATGGCAACACTAATGGCAGCTCAATAACATTATTGCAATTTAATCTTACGACAATAAAATTAAGGCTAGAACAGTGAGACCTCGACTCTGTAATGTTACTACAGTAACAGCATTGTTATCGTAACCGCAGGAGCGGAGTCAGCCCGTTGTAGTGTAACATTGGTACCAGCGCTTTGTTGTTACTACAGGAGCGGGGAGCATCCGCCGAAAATCACAGCAGGGGATGAATGGGAGGAGACGTCACCAGTGTACTGGTGCTACTGCTACCCTGGGGCTGTCAGCATGGGGAGGTCATGCTGTAATCCCATCACTTATTCATCTAATTCCTCAATTGTGGTGTTTTTATCGGGGTCTGTCCTCTTCTCCCTCCGTTGCCGGAGCTCCTTGGATCGGGTCTGTTGTTTTAGCGGCAGTAACTCTGCAGGGAAGGATTTAAAGCACTGCCTCCATCTAGTTCCAGATCCTTCTGCCTGGCGTTTTATAGCATGTGGCTGTTATGGAGTGATAACGTTTTATATTTATATGTCATCTTTCAATGTGAAGGATTCCGGCACAAGCTACAAATTATTGCTGTGCTGCAGGGCCAGGCAGACAACCCGGCACACGCAGCGTGCCAGAGGAGGGGTTTCATCCAAGGGCACTGATTCCTGTGCAAGTGAGAGGCTGCTTTGCCCAGAGGATTTATCCAGAGACCCCCAACTGTGTGAGATGGGGCAGGCATCTTCGTGCACCCTAAGCCATGTACCCCAAGAAGCACCTGGGTATGGGTAGAATTCTCCCCTTTCCCAGCTGGCAGCATGGCTTATATCAGGGCTGGAAAGGCAGTGGGGGGACAAGATGCAGGTGACATCTCTGTGCCGTGCAGGGGCTCGCTGCAGTTTTCTCCAGCCTCCAGGGGAGGGAGGCAGAGCTGCTGATCTGTCCCCAGCATCACAGAGCTTCCCTCATCCTGCCCAGGCCCCACACTCCTGTGGATGCACAGTTGCCGTGCCCAGGGATGTGTGAGTTTGGCCCAGGGATGCACAGTTGCCATGCCCAGGGATGTGTGAGTTTGGCCCAGGAATGCACAGTTGCCATGCCCAGGGATGCACAGTTGCCATGCCCAGGGATGTGTATGTTTGGCCCAGGGATGTCTGCTTGCTGTTCCCGGGAATGCATGGTTGCCATGCCCAGGGATGTGTGTATTTGCCCCAGGGATGCACCCTTGCTGTGCCCAGGGATGTCTGCTTGCTGTTCCCAGGAATGCACAGTTGTCATGCCCAGGGATGCACAGTTGCCGTGCCCAGGGATGTGTGTGTTTGGCCCAGGGATGTGTGTTTTGCCCAGGGATGCACCCTTGCTGTGCCCAGGGATGCACAGTTGCCGTGCCCAGGGATGTGTGTGTTTGGCCCAGGGATGTGTGTTTTGCCCAGGGATGCACCCTTGCTGTGCCCAGGGATGCACAGTTGCCGTGCCCAGGGATGTGTGTGTTTGGCCCAGNTCATGGCCAGTGATGCGCAGTTGCCGTGGCTAGATGTGTGCTTGTTTGGCCCAGGGATGCACAGTTGCCGTGCCCAGGGATGTGTGTGTTTGGCCCAGGGATGCACCCTGGCTGTGCCCAGGGATTCATGATTGTTGTGCCCAGGTGTGAGCTCTTGCCATGCTAAGGGATGTGCCCTTTGTACCCGGGGATGCAGGTTTGCCACGGTCATGGCTGCACTCTCGTTGTCCCCAGGGATGTCTGCTTGCTGTTCCCGGGAATGCACAGTTGCCATGCCCAGGGATGCACATTTCCCCTGCCCAGGGCTGCATCCTTGCCACAGCCAGGGCTGCACACTTGCGGTGCCCCCACACCTGCCAGCCAGGCTTAATGCCCCGCTTGCCCACCTGAACCACCCACACCACCTCCTCTCCTGCTCGGCAGGCAGGAATTTTCCCTCTGCTTTGAGCCCCTGGGCTCCCTCCCAGCTTCTCAGGAGATCTCCATCCCCAGGCAGCTCTTTGACACGGAATTTGGGGGTGTTGCTGCCTGCCCACGTTCCCCCAGCCCAGCCCCAATCTGGGCCTGCTCAATGCAGCAGCTGCTCTGCTCCCCCTGTGCCTCAGCATTTGATCTCTCTCCATGGGTATTTGGATTCTGACCACTGCAGTAATTCCTTGTTTGTCCTTTAATAAAAGACCCGTGAGCTCCCCTCGACACCGGAGCTGGAATCGCTGGGACCTGGGGTGTCCTGCGTGCCAGCTCTTTGTGGCAATCTGGTTCCACATCCATCCTGCCAACCCGGCTCCTCCGGGGGTTACATGTTTGAAAACATGAGCAGCAGCTCATCTCCCATTCACTGTTTTTCTCCATCATTTGCTTTATTAAATATTGATTTTCTGTTGCATTATTAAACCTTAAGTCCCGAGCATAAATTCAGAGTTGATACTTTAATCTGGCTCTTCTTTTTGGCCTTTAGAGCTGATTTTTCTGGCCAGTCTCTCAGGAGGTGAGTCCAGAAGCAAAAACCTGTTGCAGAGGCTTGAGGAGTCAGAGGACGAAGCAAAGGGCTCTTCCCAAGGGATTTTTGTCTGTTTGGCGTAGTCTTTGCCATGAAGGTGGCATCCATGGGGATCCTGGCCTGCAATCCTGCACAGACCTTGAGTGGAAGGAGGTTGGGGAGGAATCAGCCAAGCTTTTCCAGGGAATTTTGTACATTACTGGCTGCAGGAAGGATACAGCCCTTTCATTTTTTGGTAGCATGGAGAGACTGCAATCTGGAATGGGAATTTAGCCTGGAGCCACTGCGTGGACAGGGTGGCATCCAGCCCTCCACGTGCCTGGCTCTGCTCCCTAGGGTTCGCTGCCTTGCTCTGCCAAAATTGCCCTGCTCGGGAGCAGGACTCTGCCGAGGAAGGGAGGCACAGATGGCAGTGCCTTGTCCTAAATGCGTTCCCAGCTCCTGGGCAGTGCTGCACAAATCTGTGCTTTTCTACCCTACAAATCCTCAGCGAAACCAGAAATGGCCTTGGCCAACACTGCAGGCTAAGCCAGAGGAATTTGGGTGGTGGAAAGCCACCAACAAGCCAGGTTTGGTGCAAGTGGCCACCATCGCTTCCCTGATAGCCACGGTGGGTCACACTGACCCCCACCATGATCCCTGCTTTCCCCCATTCCCTATCGGAGAGCTGCACACTGCCAGCTGCTGCCAAGCCCCATGCTGCCAGCAACCAGGTGTCTGAACATGCTTCCAGAGCCAAGAGAGCTCCGCAGCCAAAAGGGAGGAGGGGAGAGCAGTGTGGCAGCACCGGCAGGTTCAGGAGGATAAAAAAAAAATTAAGAAAATTAGAAAAGAGAAAAGGCAGGGGGAGGTTTGCAAACAGCTTTTGGATCCCCCATCCAAATGGGGCATGGAACCTGTGCCTGGCAGCTGCTGTGCTGAGCAGTGATTTAAAAGCAGGCTCCCAGCGGCAGAGGGGGAAGCAGATGTGAACACAATGCTGGAGATAAAGGAGAGGCCAAGGGAACAGCTGCCGAAAAGCTGCCTGGCCCTGCTGCCTCCAAGGGCTAGAGAACCTCCAGCAAATACCCCCTGGCTTGAGGATAGGCTGGGGGGAGGTCACTGGGAGAATAAAGGGGGAAACTGGATGGAAAATGTAGTTTTTTCTACACTGTTCTTGCTTGTGTTTTGAAGGAGAGGTGGAAGTTGGGAAGAAGGAGCTGCAGTGAAAGATTGGGAGAGTTGTGATTTTGTTTTCCTTTCTGTTTTGGTGCTGCAATGGAGAAGAAAGAGATTTAGAAAGACAAGGAGAAGTGGAAAGTGGAAAACAAAAAGGCAAGGATCTTTGTAAAAGATGTGGAAATGTGGTCCTTCAAACAAGACATTGAAATGTGGTCTTAAAATATTTCTGGTTTGGGTTTCCTGGGTCTGCGGTAGGGCAACAGTAAAAATTCCCCTTGTCCTGTCCCTCAGAAAGGAGGTGGATTTGTTCCTTAGTCCGTGGCTGGATTGCTGGAAGGGATCAGCACAGCCCCACTGGGTGCAGGGGACAGAGTGGGGAGGTCTTCTTGCTCTTGGTGGGTCCATACCCTCATACAGAAGGAAATTCTTCCCTGTGAGGGTGGTGAGGCCCTGGCACAGAGTACCCAGAGGAGCTGTAGCTGCCCCTGGATCCCTGGAAGTGTCCAAGACCAGGCTGGACAGGGCTTGGAGCAACCTGGGATAGTGGAAGGTGTCCCTGCTTATGGCAGGGGGTTGAATGAGATGAACTTTAAAGTCCCTTTCAACCCAAACCATTCTGGGATTCTATGATTCTTAGATTCTGTGGTTTTTCATTTCTGGGTCCCAGCAGTAGAGATGCCCAAAAGATTTCAGCTCTCCTTTTTGGCAGGGACTTGTGTAATTACCTGTGTAGGATTTAGGGTGAGGCAGGGGAGGCCACAGACCCCGCTCTGTTTTGCTGTCCCGTGTGAGATGAGATGGAGAGGTCTCAATCCACCCTCCTCCCTGCCAAAGTCTCCCACCACTGAGCCCCAGAGCCAACAGACTCCGCAGTTTGTGCCCCGGGCTCTCCTTGCCTGGCCCAGCCTTGACACAAGGCATCAACAGAGATGTCTCCTCCATGGTTTGCCCTCCTTGTAATCCCTCCTCCTCGCAGCCAGTCCGAGAGCTTCAGCCTTTGATCCTCCTCCTCTTTTGCAAACACTTCTCTCTGCTTGTGAAATTAAATCTCTCTCACAGTGATTTCCTTCCCTATCTTTTCTTTTTGGCCGAGTCTGTCTGAAATATTCTCTTTTTTGCTCCTTCAGCAGCAGGGCTATATAATTGATGGCCTCGCCAAGCTTTCTGCGCTGAACATTAAACCCTTCCTGCCTTGGCTGCGACCGGAGTTCATTACTTTCTGAAAAGCTCTGTTGTCTGTTTGCGCTCAGATGATTGTTGTTGTGGAGGGGAGGATGTTGTCGGCGCAGAGAGAGGAGGAGGGGTTGGATTTTGCCAGGGCTGCTTTGTAATCAAATCCCGCTCCCTTTAGACAATTTTTGAGTGGAAAATACCTCTTTTAGTAAAATTGAAATGTGATACCCTCCTGAAGCAGAAGCACAGAACTCAGGGTCTGAATTAGTGCAGCAAAATGTTGTCTGGCTCTTGGGGCAGTGGGAAAACGCCGCTTTGCCATCCACCCCTGCTCGGCACTGGGCAGGAAGGAACAGGGGCTGCTCCCATCACCACAGGCTGATTTCCTGGGATAGGCATTCATCACCACACCGCCTTTCCCAGTGAACCTGCTGTGGTCATTCCTTCCAAGCTTCTGCATCCCGGGAACTGCCCTGGGAAGGATGAGCCCCACACAGAGCTGGCAGGGTCCCTCCAGCACCGTGGTGTCCTTGTGCTGGAGCTGGGGGTCAGTGTGTGTGTGTTTTTATATAATACAAATGGAGCTGGGGGTCACTGTGTGTGTGTTTGTACGAGATGCAAGTGGAGCTGGGGTCACTGTGTGTTTTTACATGATACAAATGGAGCTGGGGTCACTATGTGTGTTTGTATGTGATGCAAATGGATCTGGGGGTCACTATGTGTGTTTTTACATGATGCAAATGGAGCTGGGGTCACTGTGTGTTTTTACATGATGGAGATGGAGCTGGGGTCACTTTGTGCGTTTTTACATGATGCAAATGGAGCTGGGGTCACTTTGTGCGTGTTTTTATATTATATAAATGGAGCTGGGGGTCACTGTGTGTGTGTTTTTACATGATGGAGATGGAGCTGGGGTCACTGTGTGTGTGTGTTTGTACATGATATAAATGGAGCTGGCATCACCATCTGTGTGTTTTTACATGATGCAAATGGAGCTGGGGTCACTGTGTGTGTGTTTTTATATTATATAAATGGAGCTGGGGGTCACTGTGTGTGTGTTTTTATATTATATAAATGGAGCTGGGGGTCACTGTGTGTGTGTTTTTATATTATATAAATGGAGCTGGGGGTCACTGTGTGTGTGTTTTTATATTATATAAATGGAGCTGGGGGTCACTGTGTGTGTGTTTTTATATTATATAAATGGAGCTGGGGGTCACTGTGTGTGTGTTTTTATATTATATAAATGGAGCTGGGGGCACTGTGTGTGTTTTTGCATGATATAAATGGAGCTGGGGTCACTGTGTGTGTATTTTCACATGATGCAGATCCTTTCTGCACCTTTTGGCCTTTCCTGGCAGGACAAAGCTTTCTGTGTTTGCCCTACACCAATGATACTCCTGGCTCCCCGTCTGCCTCTGTGGGCTTTCCACACTTAAAACACAGCAAGGCTGAGGTGATTACAAGGATTGGAGATGCAGTGACACTTCCCTGCCAACAAGTAATTGATTTATTAAAGACATTACAATACATTCATGGTTGAGCGTAAGAGTTTCCTTTGAACTCGCTCAGAAATCCGAGGGGATTGTGCCTGTTTGCGAGGACCGCGGGCAGAATAAATCTGGGCTCCCCCATTGCCTCCCCCCTGTGCCGCCACAATTTCATTTCCCTTTGACTGGCGCGAGTAAATATCACAGCTCGACAACTCCAGTCCAGTGACTGGTGTGATCCAATTTAATAGCATTTAAAAATTCAAAGTGATTGTTAGCCAAATGGAAATGTAAGATTTCATACCCAGCCTGCCTTGGGGAGGAAAGGGAGAATTAGGGCGGGTGCGGGGGATGTAGACAAATGGACTAGATAAAAAATAATGGAAAGTAACTTAATTAAGAGGCTCGAGTCAAGTTAAAAACAGTAATGATTTTGAATCGGAGAACCACAGGTATTAAAAATGAAAGGGGAAGAGGAAAGAAAGGAAAGGAAAGTGTTGATAAAAAGCCTCCAAAATGATTAAATGGGAGGAAAAAGAGGCATAGGAAGAATGGGGTAAAAATAGTCCTTCCATGAAAAGCTGGAGCACATAGGGAATAGACGGTACTGGTGATGAGGCTGGGCATTAGGAAGACAAATAGGGAAATTAAGGATGCTCTGGCGGGGATAATTCCCTGTGGCTTTTCTGGCATTCTCGGAGGCATGAGTGTGGCCGAGAAGAAGGCTCGAGGGCTTTGTTTAGGAGAAGCAGGAAATGAAGGAGCAGTCCTAATGGGAAAGGAGAACAGCCCCCACATTCTCCAGGCGCATCCCTATCCCTCCCTTGTGGGAGCGTCGCTCCCTCCTTTTCCTTCGCTTTTAGCTCTATCAAATGTTTCTTGTTTGGGTTGAAATTGGGTATTGGAATTTTAATTGCCCCTCTGTGTACAGGGACATACGGCTGTGTCTTGATGGCCTGATGGCTGATTTTTAACTGTGGTGCTCTCATTCCATGCAGCCCAATGGAAATAGCTGCCCTGGCAGCCACCCTCACTCCCCCTGTGCCTTTTTTCCATGGTTTTCCAAGCTCCACAGAGCCTGAAAAGCAGGTGCTGCAGAGCATTGATCCGAACAGGCGCTTCTGGGCCATTTGATCTTTGGGTCTCATTCCTCCATCCGTAAAATAGGAATAATGATGCTCCCTTATCTCTTGGGGCGTGCTGATGATAGGGATAAACCACATTTGAAGGTGTGGGAATGATGGTGAGCATCATCCCACGGACTCTGGATTGTTGGTATTTGCACTCCTGCTTGTTCCTGGCAGCTTTAGCCAGGCTTTGGGCTGGTCCCCTGGGTTTGGGGCAGTTGTGAATTGGCCTAGAAGCGTGCCTTGGGATAGGGTGATGGACCCAAAATATTCTGTGGGAGAGGTGAGGAAGGCTGGGGGACTCTTGGAGCCCAAGAAGGAGAGCCTGGAAGAGCAGGGATGTGTAAAGAAATTATTTAGAGGAGTAGGGAATGGACTGGGGCATCTTTGGGAGGGTAGACCTGCCTCTGTTGGAATGATGGATGTGTCACAGGAAATTTGTTCCCGTGGGGATAGGGGGAGTGGCAGCACAGGGGGGCAGGAATCACCTCAGCTGTGGTTCATTTTGAGCTGCTGGGCCTTGCTGACCTCCCACGCCATGAGCTTTGTTCTCCCACTTCACAAGCCCTGTTCTCCCACTCTGTTCTCCCAGACAAACAAAGTCTGGTCGTAAGTAGCAGCCTCCAGGCCACCTAATCAGACAAGAACAGGGCTGTGCTCCCTGCCTGATCCATTATTTTTTAATTGAAGTCAAAGGCAAAGATGGGAAGAAGCCCAAGCAGAAGGAAAAGCCCTGTCTGGAGTATGGGGGGGCACCTGGGAGAGCTGGAGCTCAGCAAGGATGGGAGGAAAGGGGCTGTCTGAGGACAGGTGGTGATGGCAATGGAGGGATGTAAATAAATAAATGAGGCAAAAAGGGCATGAATAGACTCAGAAGATCCAAATAAATTCAGTCAAAACTCAGGGCTTTTACTCAGTTCCACATTAACTTCACAAATCTCGATGGGTTTTGAAGTAAAGCCACCGGGTCCAGCATTTTGGGAAGCACAGCTCGTGCTCCTGCGAGGGCGGGGGAGCTGCACGCTCCGCCTGGGCACGGGCTGGCGGCTCCTCGAATTAGCCGAGTGTCAGTGTGGAAGTGCAATCACAAACACTTACTTTGTGCTCCAGCCCAGGGAGAGGGAGCGCGAGCGCGAGAGCGCCGAGATAAGAACAAATATGCAAGAGCATAGTGTGTTTTTAATGGAAGGGAGATTTATTTCTCTCTGTGTCTTTTTAAGCCTCTAGATAGATCATAAAAAAACCCAGCCCAACCCACACACAACCTGTCTGCCTGAAATAGCCGAAATGTAATTTAAAGAGCATCATTTTAACTAATACTTCACTTCAGAGACACCTGCCCTATATTCATTGGAGATGCAGGCTGCATTAGAGCATCTGATTTATCTTTGGAAAGGATGTTTGAGCTCCTTTGTTCCTGTCAGGTCCCTTTTGAGGAGTAAAGTGGCAGAGGGGCGGTTAGGAGAGCTCAGCCCTTGGCGTGATGCCCGCTCTGCATGGACAGAGAGCTGGATGGGCACAGGGAGAGCCCCCCCAGCTCTCCAGGAGCAGAGTGAGAGCAGGAGGGTGAGGCACAGCCACTCTGGCTGGTTTGGGGGAGAAGATCTGAGGGTTAGTGCAGATTTTAGCAGGACAGCATGCTCTGATGGATCAGGTGAGCAATACCATGGATATTTGCTGTTTGTTGGAATGGGAGACTCCAGGCTGACTGGGAGGGGCATTTGCTGGTGCATCCACCTGAAACACATGTCCTAAACCAGACATGTGCATCTCGAGTGAGTCCTACTTAAACGTGTCATGGCTGGCAGGACTGTCCCCATGCAGAAATGTCCCCACCTCCATTCCTGCTCTGGGTACCCTATAATTTCATATGTTGTTGTCTTTTTAATGAGCCTGCAAGGATGAGAAATTCTTGTCATTACATTGATGGAGAGATGAAACCCAACGAGACCGAGAGTTTTGCCAGGAGCACTCTGGCGGAGCCGGCATCCATCCATCCTTCTCTGCACTTATTGACCCGCAGCAAGGAGGCTTCTCTATCATTAAAAAGAAAGGAAATTCCACAAATCATGATTTTCTCCCAGGGTGTGACTCGCTGGAGGAAAGGATCCACTGTTAGCCTGCATCCCCCAGGTCCCATGCTGGTCATAACCAGCCCCAAGCTGGGGGACAGCTATTGAGAGCGAGGGAATGTGGGGATGAGTTTGAGGAAAGGCAGGGAGAGGAGAGCTGTGGTGAAATCCCTCACTCGCCCTTTCTGATCTGAAGTTCACTTGTAATATTTTCCCTGACTTGGGTTGCTAATGCGTTTTGTTCTCCAGAGTGTGCGTGGCCCGACTTCCCGTGCAGCCTTTAATTAGTTTCTGGATGATGACATCTCCGCCGAGAATCATCTCGTCGTGTCCCTCCGATCTCAGGGGGAGATAAAGGAATCTAATAAAGACATTCAGCATTTCGAGGTGATGGGTTTGACAAGCTTTGTATTAACCACAAGTCATGTTCAAACTTTCTGGGGTGCTGTCGGCACGCTCTGGCTCGTCCCCACACAGGGATTTTCCCGAGGGTCTGGTGGAGACTTTTGCTGGTACCCAGTGGAACAAGAGGAGCTGGGGACCCTGAGTCCCCTGAGCAGGGTGTGACAGAGTCACTGTCACTTTGATGGTCACTGTGGAGGCAGTTGTGAGAGAGGCTGTCGTGCCTTGAGGAGAGGTGTCAATAATGCTGGAAAAATGATGCAGGTGTCTTAAGGGTTTGAGATCCTTCAATTTTCTGCCTTTCAAGAGGCGTTGCTTGGCTTGCAGGGGGAATCCCAGGTGGCTCAGGGTGCAAAAACTGGAAACTAGATCCGTGCAGCGTGCGTGGAGTTGAAAATGAGATCTGTCTAGACAGGGAGCTGAACTGCCAAACACTCCTTGTTTGGCTGCATTTCTTCATGGATAATAATGGAAGAACTTTGCTTTTATATCTTTCTTCTTGTTTTCTTTTCATTCAGCATCATTAGACTCATTCTAAAGGAGGCAGTGAAGTCCAGAGCAGTGACACGACTTCCTTCGGGCATTGTAACATGAATGCACAACTCTCCCAAACCCGAGGAGGAATTCTGCCTCCTCTTAAACCTGCTTATTAATTGTCATGCAAAGGAAGTCTTGTTTGATTCCCCACAGGTGTGGGGCTTGGTGTCTTCCTTTTTGTGGTAGGAAAAAGCATGCAGATCCCTCCAGAGGCTCGAAAGCAGGGGAGTGAATCTAGCGAGGCAGCACCCTGACTCGTTAGGGAGCCAGTCTTGATCCTGGCTGGTCACCTGGACCAGGCCAGAAATCAGGGAAAAATCCTTGTGCTTGAGACCTGACTCTCCTATTGTGCCACGTTTATTCTGGTGTATCCCTTGTTGACTGCAGTAGTATTGCTGATTTATGCTGTCGTAAGTGGAATCAGATTCGGCTCCCTTTTGGCACTTAGCTATAAAGTTTGTCTGCAGAAACCCTGCTGTTTATGCGGTGAATTATACCCGCGTTCACAAATACTTTACTAATGAATGATTGGGAACGTCTTGTTTCCCCCTCCTCCTCTGAATTATTATGATGCTGTGCTGTATAACCTGCTGCAGAGACGGGCGTAAAAAATCTCGTGTCCTCCAAGCTTCCCTGCAACAGGAGCCGTTACCTATTTGGGAAATCATTTAGACACATTTCGGTGCCGTATGACACATCTCATTACACCTCACTTTAGAACCAGCAATTGTCATTAGTTATTTATTAATTGCTTATTAAGGTCGTTATGTATGTCCTCTTTGTTTCCAGCCTTCTTTCTTCATGCCTTTGGCTGCTGCCAGCTTTGTGAAGAGGGGGATCAATCCCTCAGCAAAGCTGTGCTGAACCTGGGAAGGGGGTGATGGTACCAACCCAGGGTCCAGGCAGCCCTGGGGAGTGGGGTAGGCACCCACAGGGGGTTTGTGTACAAACCTTTGTGACTGAGCAGGCTCTGAGGCTGTGTTTGTCCTTCCTCACTCCTTTGGGCAGGCTCAAAACGATTCCTGAGCGGGGTTGAAATGATGGAAGGATGATATGAAGGGAGGATGATATGAAGAAAGGATGATATGACAGAAGGACGAAGCCCTCTCTGCTTTTCTCTTAGATATAATTGTGTTAGAGCAGCACAAACTGATTTAAAAGCCCATTATAATACACCTGTAATTGAAGGCGCAGGGCTCTCAATTTGCTCCCTAAAGGCAGAAAGCTTTGGAACACAAAGGAGGGAGAAGGCACAATGGAGGTGCCTGGCACTGTGGCAGCCAGCACTGCATCTTCTCCTGTCCTGGCAGCTGCAAAGCACTCTGGTCACAACCTGGAGGAGTCTTGGAGCCTGATGTTGGTGTTGCTGGCCTTGGCAGACCCTGGCCGGCTTTGGCAGACCCTGGCTGGCCTTGGCAGCCCCTCGGTGGCTGAGGGTGGGCTCAGTTTGACTCGCAGCATTGTTGCAAGCAGGGACACCCAGGACTGCCCCTTACTGAATCCCAGAGGCAGGACCCGTGGCAGCAAACTCTGTAAAACCCAGGGAAGTCTGTGTGTGACAGCAGTAAGAAGCTGTTATTAAAGGCAGGAGCAGCATCAGGCTGATGCTCAGGAAGCTGCCAGTGCACATCACAGATCGCCTGCAGAACGCAAGTCTGACTCTCCCTCTTTTTCTTTCTTCCAGACACTTTTATAGTTGTTCTTTGTTGCTGCCTTTGATCTGGAGCAGATGTTGCTCATGCTGGAAGATGGAGGTTTGCATGTTTTATGAAGGGGAAGCAGGGCTGGGCGTATCAGGAGAGCCTGCCCACTCCCAGGCTGTGCCAGGGGCTCAGACCCCTTGGCTGGGGCAAACACCTGCTCTGCCTCCATCCCACACCAGAAGGGGTTTGTGGGTCTGGAAAGGTCACGGGTGTATTTCTGAACTACTTGCTTGGCTCCAAAAAGTGGGTACAAAGGGGGTGTTTAAGGCAAAAAAATGTAATTGCTCGTTGTAGAAGGAATAGCTAACTTGGTGAGGCTCATTTGAAGTCCCCTTGGCAGTCTGAGGAGGAGATGTTGTTCCAGATGCACACTGCCCTCAGCCTGATGCGTGGCTGGAATTTGGGGTGCCTGGGTGTCAGGAGAGAGGTGGGGGCACAGGATCAGGGAGAGGAGAGCCCAGGCAAGCAGAAAAATCAGTGCATGCCAGGAGGGTGGGTGGGGAGGTGAGATGATGGAGATGGAGATGGCAAGGCCTGAGCGAGGAGGCAAAGCTGGGGATGTTCTTGCAATCTGGGATGAGCTATAAAAGGCAGCTGGAGGAATAATCAGGGAAGGCATCAGTCCTGCAGCAGGTGCCATGGGACAGGCGGCAGAGGAGGTGGCAGAAATGCCAGGGGAGTCCCGCCACATTCCCAGGATGTGAAGATCTGCTGTGGGATACAGGCATGGGATCCGTGAGCTGCACACCTGTGCTGGCTTGGGAGCGGGTGTTTGGAGGTGAAAGTATAGCTGGGATATCATCTGTGCCAGTGGCAGGAGGGCGTCTGTGCGCCAGGGAATAGATCTGTGTCGGCAAGCACATATGCTTGGATCCGGAAAGACATCTATCACCTGACTGAGCACCCTCGAACGTGGAGCTCACCATATGGTTTGGTTAAATATTTAAGCAAGCTGCTTTCTGTCCCGGGGACTCCTTGTCTGCGAGCGGGCACCGCCTTGGGGCAAATTAGGGGCATTCCCTGGGCACCTGTGGGGGGCTGAGAGCACCCAGAGACCTTCCCCAGCACCATGGTGAGGGTGGAGGGGCTAAAAAAAGGAGTTGGATCAATAAAGTACCAGCCCGCCTCTGGGGAAATCTGTGCTGTGTCACCGGAGCAGCTTGGCCAGCACTGCCATGTTTAATCACTTCCGAGCAAGAGAGATGCTGAACACAAAAGGACTGCCCGCAAGGAGAGGGTTCCCGCCTGGGAAGCCTGCATTTACTTAGCTTTATTTATTTATTCATTCCCAAAGGGGCGCAGCTCCATCTGCGTCCTGCTTTCAGCAGAGGAAATGTCTTCCTCTGCCCCACTGCTGCAGAAATGCCAAGTACTGGTGAAAGTGCTTTAATGCAGAGGGAATGGGAGCACTGGCAACTGTTAAATAATATTAAATATACACTTGGATCATTTATTTATTAAGTTTTCCCTCCCCAGTCTAGTAAAAGACTTACAACACACCTGTCAAGTCTCCAGAAAGGCATTTGGAATAGTTTGTGTGGTTAAATATTCAGATATTTAATTAGCATACAATAACCACCGTGTTAAATCCTACCACTGCATAGACAATTCCAGAGTTAGTTAACAGCTTCAGTGACGTTTCTCTGGTTTGCTTCCCAGATGTTCCTGCCTCCTCTCATTCCAGATGGGACACAGTAAATTGCATCTCCCTCAAAGTGTCCCAGGCTTGCCAGAGTATGGTGAAATTTTTTCCTGTGGCATGAGCAGCTCAAGCTGCTTTTTATAGAGTTAAAGTTTGAGTTGGAAGAGACCTTAAAGATCCTCTAGTTCCACCCCCTGCCATGGGCAGGGACATCTTCCACTATTCCAGGTTGCTCCAAGCCCTGTCCAACCTGGCCTTGAACCCTTCCAAGGATGGGGCAGCCACAGCTTCTCTGGAGAACCTGTGCCAAGGGCTCACCACCCTCACAGTAAAAAGCTTCCTATATCTGTTATAAATCAATCTTCCTCAGGTTAAAGCCATTCCCCTTTGTCCTCTCAATCAAACCCAAGTTCAAGTGGTTTTAATTATGTTTTATAACCTGGTCAGTAGATTTTTGTCTCTCACCTGGGTGGGTGCAAATGTGTCTGTGCAGTCCCAGAGTAGCAGTGTAAAGCCTGACTTGTTTTTTTTTAAAAGCCTCTGCAAAACAAGCTGAACTGGGTCAATGTGGATTCAGCAGTTAAAAACATCAGAAAGGTTCCTCTGTGATGCAGCAAACAGCACATTAAAGATGCTGGGTTCTGCTTTAGTTTTCATGGCACTTGAGCTGGAAGCTCTTGCTGCTTCCCAGGCACGTGTGGGCGATCACTGCACCTCCGCTTGTCTCTTCCCACCTCTCCAAAATGACAATGCTAATACCCCCTTGGCCCATTTTTGTTGTCCTGACCATAAGCTCTGTGTTTTTAGAGCACACTTGGATTTCCTGGCTGGCAGTCCCAGCCTCCCCAGGAGCACAGCGGGGCAATCATAACGATGTTATAATTAATTGCATCTCCTCAATGGACCTGGCCATGGGCAGAGCATTCCCAGCTCTGGGTGGTCCCACGAGGCATGTGCTGTCCCCTTAGTGACATTGAAGCATATTAATATTTCTTTAGGTGTTGTCTTTGTGCCCTCCACTGTCCTGCCCCAGGGCTCCCTCTGTTTGGGAGCATCTGATCCAGAGTTGTTCTCCAGTGCATGATTAGCAGATTAGCCATCATGCCCAGAGCAGCAAAAAAATGAACTCCCAGAAGCCCTTCAAAACAGAGAATAATTCATTACCCACCTTGATTTCCACTTAAAATGTACTTTAACTACACTTCCAACTACAAACCCTAAATCACCATCATGTTCACAAAAAATCCATCATTTTTTATTTTATTGCACGGCACTGGCATGACATAATCCCTTCCAGAGCGTCTTGGAGTGCTTTACGGATCAATAAATTACTTACCTGCACAGCAGAGGCATTGCGTGCAAGGCCATTGCAGTCATTCCGCCTTGGCGCAGCCCGGGAAGGTGTGGGAGGTGGGGAGAGGCAGGGAAGGGATGCTCAGGAGTGGGGGCCAAGCCAGGAATTGGGGTGTTGGGCTGCAGCTCCAAGCGGGGTGATGAATGGGGCTCTCCCAGGAAGGGTGGAAGGTGGTTCGTGACTCTCCTGCAAAGCGCTGCAGCAGGGTGCCCGTCCTCTGCAGAAAGCCTGGGAATAAACCCAGGGAGGTGACGGTCTTTATTATGTTCTGCAGGTGCAGGCTGATAACAGCCACCGATGGTTTTCCCTCATCCATCCCCACCGCAGATCTCCCAGAAACCCCAGCCCTCCCCAGCAGCCACACATGAGCAGGAGCTGAGCGCTCCCTGCTTGCTCCTCACCCCTTCCCAGCCCCGTCCTCATCACCCCCATCCTGTACCTGTGTCCCCCTGGATCTGACTCGCTCCTGGGCGCTCGGGGTGGCAGTGCCACTGCGGTGGGACGGCTTTCATCCCCATGGAATTTCCCTTCCTTTTTCATGGTGGTCCACCTTAGAGGCCCCTCAGCAGGTGCTGTCTTCATGCCCAGCTCCTCTGGGTGCTCCTGTGGTTATAAGGGCCTGGCAGAGAGCCTGCACAGCTGCAGGAAAAGCTGCAGGAGTTTGAGGGGGGTGAATGGTCTTTTCTCGAGGAGATGCAGCTCTGCTGGGAAGGGTTTGTCGTGGCTAAGAGGACACAAGGAATGCTGGAAGTGGGGTAGGAAGAAATACTGTCTCTCACACCACAGAGGAGCTTCTTGAGCTTCTCTAAAATGACTGAATCCCCTCTGGCTACGGTTTCTTCCCACTTCAGCCATGTCTTCTCTGCCCACTCTTTTCCTTGTTCATTCCTGCCAAGTCAGATAAGACAGATGGGCTACTGCATAGCTTGTCAAGGTGGAGGGAGGATGGAAATTCAGCCTCCTTCACCCACAGTTTAAGATTTGAGTTGGAGCAGAACCAGTTTCATTTCCCTTCTCCTCTTTGTGTCATTGCAGTGTCTCCAAAAATCACCGAGATCTCTCCCGACATCTCCATCAACGAGGGCGGCAACGTCAGCCTCACCTGCATAGCCACGGGCAGGCCAGACCCAACAATCACCTGGAGACACATCTCACCCAAAGGTAAGAACCAAATGTTACCAGAAATATATTTGGGATGGGCACAGCACCTTTGTCAGCGGCTGGGGAGGCGTCGGTGGCTCATTCAGTTGCAAAGAGAACGTGAAATGGACCGAAAAAATGTGACTTAACAGAGGACTTGGTGACTTTGGTGGAGGAACATCCAGCTTGGTGGTCTGGAAGAGCAGCTGATGTTTTTGGTCGTGTGGAGGACTGGCTGTAGGTTCCAGGTTGGGATTGTCGTGCTTAGAGATTCATAGGATCAGGGAATATCCTCAGCTGGAAGGGACACACAAGGATCATGGAGTTCCTGCATGGGGCACTCGCATTGCACATTGAATGTGCTTGTCTGGTCATGTTTTGAAAAGTTTTCAGGCGATTCTTACGGGTTGCTTCAAAAGAGGATTGTAAATAGTGCAAATGAGCAGGAAAACACACAAAGCATTAATTGGTGGCCTTGTTAATTGGTAAGCAGACCCTCAGCAGAACTGTGTGGGTGTGACTGCTGGGAAGCAAAATCCCAGGCGATCAGGAGCGTATAATTTCAAAACCCTTTCCCAGCTGCTTTTTGGCATTTGCTTTGTGTTTTGCTGCCCTGTTATTCCCAGGCGGCCGCGAGGTTCTCGCGGGTGAGCTGGGGGTGAGATCCGGAGGCTCTGGGTGGGATGAGCCGTGCGGCCAAGCGGCAACGCCTGGCTCTGATCCTCTGATCCTGTCTAAGCGCTTCAGTTCCACCTCAGAGTCGTGTTTCCCCTGAGGTTTTACCAACGTGGGCTGTTGTTCCAGACAACTGCCTCAAGTTCTCCTCAGGGACTCCTGGCCAGGCTGTCCGGCAGCTGAAGGAGCCGGCGCAGGGGCAGCAGTGATGGATGGCGCCGTGGCTGCTCTCCCTGCTCAGCTCCTGATGGGGGCTGCGGTGTCTCGCTGCAGCTCCATTGATTTTTTGCTATTTGTCTGCGCTGGAGCGAACGGCTGGGCCAGATCCATCACTCTCCAAAGCCCAGGCAGAGCGAGCTGAGTCGGCAGCATCTCAGTCCCTTCCTGTGACGGGGCCTCTAAAAGCCGTTCCCCCAGAGCACACGTTGGCTTATCCACCATAGGTGGCTTTGGTCAGGGTCTGTGCATGGATCCCTGTGCTCCTCCCTGTCCCTGAGCGTCTCTCTACGGAATCAAAGTTGCTGTCACTGTGTGTCACCACCAGGCAGCATTTATGGTTGAGGCAGTCCGTGAATTCCCACCTTGAAGCCTTTTCACTCTTTTACTCTTCCCCTTGTCTACCCTGACAACATGTTTTTGTTTTGCTCAGCCTCCTCAGCACTTGTTTTTCACAGGCATCTTGTTTTCCCACAGCCCCACTCTCCTTCCCACGTCCCCTCCTGCTCCCCAGAACCCTCGTCTCCCACTCCCATGCCCCTTGCTGCCTTCTCCCACGCACCATCCATCCTCCCCTAACCAGGCTCCCGGCTCCTGATGCCTCTGTCTTTCACAAGGGCTATTCTCTGTGTTTGCTGCCATCCAGCAGGTTTTTTTCCCCAGGGAATCTTTACCTGCGCTTGAACCAGATGTTTCCATTTTACTTAGGACTTAGCTGCTATGGAAACTGAGGATGCACCAGGAGAGGAAGAGTGAGCTAATCAGAAATTACCTGTGGCGCTGTGTAATTTGCAGCAGCAGCTCTTTCCTGATTTTGGCCATGATTAGGCATTCTGCTTTCAAAACTCAAAGGGAAGAAATGATCACAGAGATTTACCAGAGCCTGGTCTCCTGCTGATGGCGGGTGCTGAGCCCAGAGGTGGCCCAGGACAACTTCCATGGTTGCCCATCTCCGTGGGCACCCCCTCTGTTTCTAGGTCTGCCAGGCCACCAAGGGGAACCTCTGCTTCTCCGTTTTGCATTCACCACACACAGCAAAGATGAGGATTGGGAGCGTGACGACTGAAATGAGTGCCAGGGAAAATGCATAGAGGTGCTGTAGCAGATGCTGGGATGGTATCCCTTTTCCTAGTAGGATATATTCTAATTTAGAGAGGCGGGGGCAAGCAAAACCCACAGCTTGCTGCCGGCCCCTCGGGGTGCTGCTCTGCTGCTCATCCCATGGGAAGTCTCGAGCGAGCGGCCTCCTGTTCCTTCTCACCATCTTCCTCCGTCTCTCTTGAAGTGGTGGAGAAAAGGGATGAGGGAGAATTGGTTGAGGGAATGCTGGTGCATAATTTAAGGGTTTACACAGCAGGTGGGGAGGTGGCTCTCAGCGGTGCTCCTTGGGACAGGCGGTGACAGTGCCGTGTGTGCCAGGCATGGCCACGCAGGGAGCTGAAGGACCTGGCCCTGTGATGACACTGGCAAATGCTGCTCAGTGCAAAGGTTTTATGATTTCCTTGGCATCTGCAGCCCATTGTGTGCCTCTTGGTGGGAAATGGAGCAAATAACAGTGTTTGCTCACCAGGGAGTGCATGGGCAGGCCCTTCAGAGGATTTACACCAAGAGCAGCCCAGCTCCCTGGTGACTGATCTCACTTGAGATCCTTTTCCAGCCACCCCAGGCTCCTCTGTCTACTCGGCCGTTCTGTCTCTGCTCTGATGAATTTGCATCCAGTGGCTTGTGCTGGTAAACTCTGCCGAATTTTCCTGTCTATAGTTGTTGCCATGCTCTGAGAGTGGTTAATCCCGTTTTGGAGGCTTTGTTCAGTTTTGAAACTGGAGGAGTTCCTGCAGCTGGGATGAGGAGAACATTGTCATGGTATTACTCAAGAGCTGAGTGAACCTGAGCAAGAGAGTTTTCTGCTTCTGATTTTGTAAATCACAGGAGTGTTGGCCCCTCTGATGCCTCCATCAATTGTCAGAATCTTGGTCCTACCTGTGCCCATCCTCATCCTCCTGCATGAGCAAAAGCAGACTGCTGCTGGCTCTGGAGAAGCACTTTGTGAACATGTGGCCAGTCCAACTAAGGAGTGATACAGTCTATCTTCTGTCCCTCTCCCTCACTCCTCTCTGCCCTGTTTTATTTCCCCTCCCAGTAATGCTGTATTAACCCACAGCAGCTCCTCTTAGTGCAGCTGAACAGATTGAGGTGGAAAAAGCAGTGAAGCTTGTGGAGTCACAGCTTCTTCTGCCTCAGCAGAGGAGGCTTAACAGCTTTGAGGCTCCGTCCTGGGCTTAAATGTTCCAACTGGCATCACAAGTGCCAGCAGAGCTGCCAGGCACTGGGGCTTCAAAACTCATCTCGCTGAAACCACAGCGAGGTGCCAAGCTCTGCCATGGGATGGGGCAGCTCCATCCCTTCTTGGCATCCCTGTGGGGCCCAGCCCTTTGGGACAGCAGTTTAGAGAGGCATCTTCAGCAGGGTGAGGGCAGGGAGCAGGCAAAGAGGGAGAGAACGATGCAGATCACAGTGGCCTGGATGTAACACCCGGCATGAAGGCAGCAGCATCTGCCCAGAGGAGGTGGAAGTTGCACAGACTTGGACTCAGAGATCTGAAAGGCAGCACTGTGTGTGCCCATAAACATTCATTTTGCACCCCTGGGTGCCGAGCATGTCCATGTTTCCAAGGCTTTGGCTGGATTACGGTCCCCAGCTTTGCAGTGCCAAAGCTGTCTGTAAACTGCGGCAGGGTCTTCTAGTTATTAGCCTGGTTTTGGTCACTCAGGTGTTTCCATAGTTACTGGGTTTTTATTTATTTTTTGGGGGTAACTGATGTTGTCATGGTGATTGTCATATTGTCAGGCCAGTTTTCATCTCTCAGAGGATGAAGGCTGGGATTTCTTGGCTAGGAAAATGCACACCATCCTGGGCCACTGGGCTCAGGGTGACGCCAAGGCACTGGCAGAGAGAGTGGCACCATGTTGAGCTATCCAGGGGATATTTATCCCTGCTGCAGACACAGGACTCGTCATGCCTCCCATTAAGCTCGGGAAATGTGCCAAGGAATTGAAGTGAGGGATCTTCCAGGAGGGATGAAGGCTCAGCAGCCTCTGTCCCAGGAGGAACAGGCACAGCTTAGCAGTAATGATGAGGAGGGATCTGTGGGCAGGAAAGTGGGGTTATCGTGCCATGGCAGGGCCAGGAGCACAACAAAAGGGTGTAAAACTGGGTGTGTACATGTGGATCCATCCACTGGCTCATCCAGCACCGCTCTGACACACACAGACATCCTGAGCCAGAGGCTGCATCCAAGTCGTCATCCTTAATGACCCTTGATGGACTTTTCTGCCATGGTTTTGTCTAATTGCTTTTTGATTATTGCTGTAGTATGATGGATTCTGGTGTGAGGCTTAAGACAGCGGCTGCCAGGGTAGGAAACATTATGGTTTGGCTGATGGTGTATTTACTTGTGAGAGGTCTGGTTGAGAGGTCTCTGTAGCGGGAATCCCTCATTAATCTCAGGATTAAGCTGGGTGCTGAAAGCTGGATCCCGTGCAGAGCCGGAGTCCTGAGCTGAGGCTGAGCTGTCGTCTGTGGGGTAGGTGATGCCTCAGTGCTGTGAGGCAGAGACTGGGGAGATGCTCGGAGGATCCTGATGTGGCCACATCCCGGATATCCCCCGTGATCAGTCCGTTTAACCTGCACGGCCTCCCTGGAAGAGGTACAATCGCAGTCCCTCGTCTCACAGAACTGCAGGAGGATAAATACATTCCAGACGTGAGGCACTCAGATGCAGCAGTAATCACAGCTCGTATACGCACTTAAGATAGATGAGACACGGTGGCCTGATGTGGCAGAGGTCTCATGAGATCATCTGTCTATACATCAGCAGCAAACCAGCAAGGGGACTCTGGGAGAAGCCTGGTATATTTGGATATATTGATTCTCCCTGGATCTTGGCAAGGCTTAGAACAAGAGGACAAACATCTGCAAAAATATCCAGCTTGAAGAGGTGCTTGTCCCTGGGAAGGGGACACACCTTCCCATCTCAGAGGTTTGTCCATTAACAAATTTCCTGCCGTCTTCATCCTTCCAGGATTCTCCCTGGAGAGGGGGCAGGGGTATTTGTAGGCTGGACATCAGGTCTGGAGCCTGGCTGGGAGGCACAGGGAGAAGGGGGATCCGCTTGGGTGGGAAAATCTGTGCCTGCTTCTGTGCTGCCTTGCTCCTCCCCTGGTCAGCTCCCCGTGCTGTGAGATTGCTCCCGTTAGCCCGGCCTTGCATCACCTCATTAACTGATGACCAGAGAGCCGTGTCCTCTGCTGGCCCTTTTAGCAGGGAAATACCTCTCGGAGGGAGCAGATGGTTTGTGTGAGGCCCCTTCTGTGTTCATCCCAGGTCTTGTGTCTCTGCTCTGCCTCTTGTCTGCCTCAGACATTCGGTTTGAGCCAGCACGAGTGGTGTGTCAAAGAAGGGAAGCGAGTGATCCTGTGGTGTGATGGAGCACAGAGCCCAGCCTGAGCTGCTGGCATGGGATGGGATGGGATGGCCACCCTGCTGTACATGCTGTCCCACCTCACTTTATTGCATGTGTCCCTCCTGTCTTGGTGGCCTGGTGACTCAACAGAGGTTTAACCAACCCTCTTGATGGCCAAGCACCTCATCCTCCTTCCAAGAGGAAGTTGCGGGCCTGGGCTCCACTGTGTTAACTGGAGCATTTCAACCAGCTCCAATCCTGTCGGCAGCTCAACCGTCCCCTTGTTTACCGTTGAAATAATTACTGCTTTGCCATAATATTAGCTCTGAGCCGTGACTCCATTACCATTATCGCCGGAATATTACCCATTTATTATCTCCCAGCAACCCTGGAAGATGAACACTAGGCTTCAGAGACCAATTGTTTTACAACAGACAGGATCTTGGTGTGCATTGTTTAATGAGGTAAACTACATTATAGCCAGCATTAATTTGGCTGCAGTGCTCTACACTAAATCATTGTTAACCTGTAAATCTGCCACCGCTTTTGATACTCGTTTAATCAGCGTGTGCCGGACAGAGCAGCTGGGCAAAGGGTCAGCAGTGGTCTGGCTCTGCTTGTATCATGTAGGGTATGCAAATAGGGGAAATAAATAGGTTGAAGTGGCGATGGAGAAGCAGGACTTTGGGATGGACACTGGTTTTGTGAGTGGTTGTGGTGAAAGAGGCAGCTGGCATTGCCACGGATTGCTTGAGAAGAGTGCGGACACATGAAACCACCAGCAAGATCCTGACAGGAGCAGGGGGAATATTGAGCCTGTTGAGTGCCAGCAGCTTCTCCATCAGCTCCCATGGGAGCGGGATCTGGCCCAATAGAAGCCAGAATCTGGTGGAATCACGTCATGGGCTCCAGGCTGTGCTTTCCCCAAGGAATGACTAAAACTCAGTTAGCGTGACATGTGGGAAGCTTCTTTTAGCATTTCCCTTCCTGATGCACCCTGGTTCCTCCTGCTTTTTCAAAGCAATGGGAGATTATGTACTTTTATGTGTATAAAAGTGATATTTTTGATTTTTTGCATGGTGGAAATGAACCCTTGGAGCTGATTTTGCACATTTGGCGTAGCTACCTTTAAAATATGCATCTTGGTACAAAAATAACAAGACCTCTTCCAGCTAAAAATGAGGCAATGTCTTTCTCTTAAGGAAAGGGGGGAAAAAACCCTCTTGGTTTCAAGATATTCCCTAAATGCAGCTTTGCAATGTCACATTTTCCATCTGCCAGAGGCAGAGCAGCCTCTGCTCCTCATTGCAGCCTGGGGAAGCAGCTGCCTGCTGCCCTAATAGGGGGCAAAAGCATGAAGTCCTGCCTGCACCTCCAAATTTTATCCTCTGTCTTTATCCCCCTGGTTCCTGGCCACCTTTCCCACAAAGGTGAAACCCACTGAGGAGCTGCAAATGCCCTGATCCGTGCTCTGCATGGCATAACCCGCAGGAAGAACAGGATATGTTAGTATTTCTTTGGCGTGGTGGGACAAAGCGAACAAAACCCAACACACCAGCAGTGTCAGCTTGTTGGATTTTCCATCTCTTCTTTACTGCTGAACACAACTCCCTCCTTCCCTGATAAATGCATGGCTTTGTGTCACTCCCTGCCTGGGACTCTCCTTTCATTCATCTGGCCTGGGGAAGAACAAGGCAGGGGAGTGTCTGAGATTCCAGAGATCTCCACACAAATTAAAACCTTTTATCAGCCCCTAATAGCTGTGCAAACTAATTATATTTGGGCCAAACTTTGCCAGTGACTCCCCTGAGGTATTATTATAAAAATCTGAGCTGTGGAAATGCGTCCCCATTCTGTCAACACCAGGTCGCTCCATCTATAGAAAACTCTGCTCTGGCTCCGTTTAGCTCCCGTGATGTGCTTTGCATAAGCTGCTGCTGTTGTTTTTGGGAAGGAGAGAGCCTGGCTGGGCTGTGTCACACGTGGCCCAGGTCGGCTGAGCCAAGGACAGGGCTGTGTGCAGGGGAATAGCACTGAAATATTTATTTTCACGAGTCCTGCCGGCCTGGCTCGATTTGTGGCCATGAGCGTGGCTTTGGGGCTGTGGGTGCACAAGTACTTCCATCCCGGGAGAAATGGGATGTGGTGATGAGGATTAGGAAGGATGCTGGAGTGGTGGGGATGCTCACAGCTCAGCGGGGAAGAGATGGGAATGAGCAGCACAAGCAGGAAGCACATGAGGGCTGTACATGGATGGTTTTCCCAGTGCTGGTGCCTTGCTGTGGGGCCCCTGGTGGTGTTGGAGCTGATTTCCACCCAAATTTGTTCTTTCTTTTTCCTGGCATCACCTTTTGCTCTGTTCCTTGCCTTAGAACCTTGTTCCCAAGCTTTCACGGGGCAGGGCACTAAAGATATCCCCCATGTTCCCCCGCTCCCACTGTCCATAGATGGAAGCAGCTACAAGGAAATGCTTTGAGCCAAACTTCCCAGTGGGAGGGAGGTTTTTGCCCTGTGCCACCATTCCCCCACCATCCTCGTGTTCTTCCTGGGGCACAGATTGCCAGCTAATGGGGCGGAGCTACTGGGAGCACTCTCCATTAATGGAGCAGAATATAAACAGAATAAAGCCTTCATTTCCCGGGCTGTGATTTCATTATTAATATACTTTACAGTTCACAGGTTGTTCATTTGCTTCCATGTTTTCTCAGCTGGTGTAATCTGCTGTGTGGAGTGAGAAGAGTCATAAAATTTCCATTTCCAGTCGAATGTGCGTCCAATTCGCCGTGAAATGTTTCTCTCTGTCGTGAATATTAAGTGCCCGAGGAGTCGGTAGCCCTGGGATTAGGCAGGGCAGGTTGCCAGCCCCTCTGTGTGTCCCAGGAGTGCGGGACAGAAGTGGGTGTAGAGAGGGAAAGGCAGCAAGGCGAAGTGTAGGGACTGAGGGAAGAACCATGTGGTGGAGGGAGGAGGAGGGAAAAGAGGAGGAAAGTGAGGGCAGAGGGAGGGGAGGAAGTTGAGTGAGTGGCAAAGTGGCTTCAGGGAGGGATGTGGTGGGCAAAGGATGCTCTGACAGAACTGACAGAACTGACCTACCCTCCTTGTTTCCCTGTCCCATGACCTTGACACTTGTCAGGGAAGATGTTGCACCGGTGTTTGCCCCAGTTTGTAGATCAGTTGTTGATGTCTGTGCTCAGTCACTGCCGTGGGCCTCAGGGCTATGCCCTTCCCCTGGCCTGAATATGGGCAGAAAGAGTCTCCTTTTCTCTGGTGAGGCTGAGAAATGCTGCTGTTCTTGTAAGGGCAAGGAGCTGGAACGTGCTGGCGAGCCAGAGCAGCTCAGCTACCCCGTGCTGAGCTGTAGAACAGCAGTGAGCAGCCACGGAGCTGTAGCACCATCACAGACACAGAAAAAACTGCTTTTCACATGAATTTGGGGAGAAAAAAATCACGTTCTGCTCATGTTTAATAGCCACCAGGAAATTTGTTGTGTATTTAGGGTATTTAATGGCTTGTAGCCAAGCAGGGGCTTTCGGGGGCAGGGCAGCAGGAATTTGGGTAGTTAGGGCAGGTGGTCGTGCCCCGAGGCTGGGAAGGTGGCAGGACCAGCCGTGCCATGGAGGGGTGCCCACAGCTGCAGTGCCACTGGCAGTGGGCACATCTGGCGGCACATCTGGCACATTGCTGCAGCTGGAGGGGGTGAGGGATGTGCGCCCCAGTTACCCCCTCCCTGGCCTTACAGGCGCAGTGCAGGATGTGGTGTCGCTGCTGGGGAAAGGGGACAAAAAGTCAAATCAAATCATTGTGGTGTGCCCAGGCTCTGGGGGTAACTCGGGCACTGCCCAGAGCTGATGGCACTGTTTCCTTCTGAGTCTTTGCTGAAATTGCTTCAGCCACAGCATTCCTCACTGCAGGGTAAAAAAATGCCTCTTCCTTTCCCATCTTCTCTCGGTCGAGTCAAGATAATAATAGTCTTTTTCTGATCCCCTGAACTTTCCCATCTGCTTGGTAAAACAATGGCAATTCTTTTTCCTCCTGGCCTCTCTCTCTGTCTTCCTCTCTTTTCTTTTTATTCTCCTACAGTATAATTTAAAGCCAGAGCAATGCTGTAGCCCATGGGTTTTTCCCCTTCCTGTGACACACTGCTGTTATTTAAAATGGCTTTTCCCTTGCAGAGCAATGCCTCTCACTGCCCTCCTGGCTCCTGTAGTAGGGCCAATACCTCTACAGAGGCCTGAGGAGGGGATGATGGGCTCAAGAAAGGGGGCTCGGCCCACTCTCCAGTCCCCCAGTCACAACCACCCAGCATCATCCATCCCTGAAATTCCTGTCACAACCTCCCCATCCCCCCTCCCCAGGCTCAGGGCATCCTCACCAGCCCCCCAGAGCCCCAAACCCATCCAACTCATCACCCCTGCATTTCCCTGGCTTCTGTCAATAAGCCACAATATTGCAAGTGATCCTGCAGAAATGGAGACATCAGTGCCATAAAACACGAGGGACAGAGCAAGGCCACTGGGCTGGAAAATAGCGTGTCTGAAAAAATAAAGACGGGATAAAGATGATGGAGAGGCGACAGCGAGTCTCACCCTGCCATGATTCAGATGGCTCTGGGGGCTGAAGAGTGGTCAGAGGGTCCCAGGGGAAAAGGGGGAATGGAAAATATCACCCATTTGCAGAAAGTCGTGACAGCAACAGAGTCTGGGCTTGGCATGAGCTGCCTGCAGGGATATGCATGGAGAAGGGAAAGTTTCCCAGATCCCCATGACTTCTTGCCAGCACTGGGGATGGATTTAGCCTGCACTTGATGCTTATTTTTTTACTCTAATGCCATTATGCCACTTGCTTCCCATCTGAGGGATATTTCCCTAATGCGGCTGAAATACAGCTTAACCGAGGTTACAGCCATTTAACGCTTTGCATTGCAATTGCTTCTTAAGAGCTTGTCCTGCAGAGAAAGCCTTGGGGTTTAAATTTCCAGCCGGAGGGACCCTTCGGTCCTGGCTGCCAGCCTCTCTTTTTCACACAAATCCAGAGGAAAGCAGGGTGCCTTGAGTTTGGCAGGGCTTGGGAATGCTTTCTCCTGCACAGCAATGCGGTCGCATGGAGTGCTTGGGAAGGGAGGTGGTGGATCTCCCGTGGAATTTTTTTGGGTTCTTTGCAAGGCACCTGCAGATAGCAGGCAGGAGCAACCTGGGTTCTTGGTGCGTCTCTCCTCGCCAAGCCCTGTGCACCACAGCTTCTCCTAGAGCCAGCGAGGAAGCTGCCAGAAATGGGATGAGCTCCAGAGGAGCCAAGTTGCGACAGGATTTAATGGAGGAGCAGCGTTCCCACAAACAGGATGCGTGTTTGAGCGATTTTCTCCAGCAGCATCTGTCGCTCTCCAACATCTTGGTACCATTGCAGCAAATTATTTAACCACTACCCACTGTACCCCATCTGTTAGGCAGCCCCTCCACATGGATGGGGCCCTACTTCCCACCTTTCCAAAGGCGCTCACCGGCGAAGGCTGAGCGCCAAACAACAGGACAAATTAAATCAAAAGCACAGCTTCGGCACCCAGGGGGAAAATGCACATCAGCTTTGACTTATTGCATGGCGCACGCTTACAAGAGAGAAGCAGCGGCTTTTGTCACTGCAAGGGGCCATGAAAAATGAATTAGGGCCGCTGCTGGGAGAGGGCACGCAGGAGAATCTTTCATTCCGGCAACGCTGTCCTCTCTCACCTTGGAAGCGGCTACGGGGAAAAAACGACAGGGAGGAAGGAGGAGTAAGGAAAGAAAGGAGAGAGGACTTTGTGTTGGGCATCTCATTGGATGCCCTGGGCTGTGGGAGAGAGCCAGGAGGAAGAGTGGTGCCAAGAGCAGGACTGGTGCTCGAGCAGGAGCACAGAGCTCCTGGGAGATGCTGTCTCCTCAGGAACTCTCTGGGAAGGGCTTGGCTCTGTGGGAGCCTCGACATTGATTTCCGTGTACCTTTTGCATTTGTTTCTGCAAGGAGGCAGAAAAGCTCCGTGGGAAGTGGCTCCGTGCCAGTCACAGCCTCTGCCGAGCATCAGTCCCTCCCAGTGTCACCACAGGGGTCACCCTTGCCTTGCCAGGGCCAAGGAGGAAGGGTCCAGCTCGTGCTGGTGATAATGGGTGGGTATCATTAAAAATAGCAGCCCTCTAATAAGCCCTGCACCCATCTTTGCTGCAGATCTGACACCACTTAAGCTCTTTGTGAACTGTAGCCATTGTTAATTTGCTCTAACAGGGTGGCACATGCCCTCTGGGCCCTTTCCTGGGGTTCAGTGTCCTTACCAGCACCCCAGGAGGAGGCAGGGGCTGGGAGAGGCTGAAGACAGTCGCTGCCACTTTCCTGAGCCTTGAGCTGCCTCTGAGCTCTCCAAAATAAAAGGGCTCATTCTTTATTCGACTCATTTACTCCTGAGTTAGAGCCTCGTTCAAGGGTGGTTGGTCCCCGAGTTGTTTTGTTTTGTTTCTTTAAATATTAATTTCCATAATCCATTTATTTCCCAAGGAACTACTTCTTGCAAACAAAAGGTTTAATACTCCTCTTTTATTCCCGGTAACAAATAAGTTGTCTGAGACGTGCAAACATCCCGGCAGCAGCGAGCCGTGCGCCGGCTGACGCCACAAACCGTGCTCAGGATGCGCAGGGATGGGGGAGACGCATCCCTGAGGGATCACGGGTGCCACAGCAGCATCTCCCTGGAGACGCTCGCCCAGAGAGGGAGGGCAGCGAGCCTGGCCAACACCGGGAAGCCCCCACAGCCCGGGATTCCAATCTTCTGCGTGGAGGCGTCTCTGACATGCCTTTTTGAGATGGAAGATTTGAGAGCCGAAGGCCGGGAAGCACAATAGAAGATAGACTGCTTGTACCTCATTGTCTGGAGAATAGATGGGCTGCAGGCTCCTGGAGAATAGGAGCTGCCACTCAGGTGGCTTTAATAGAACAGGCGGCAGATAGATTTCAATAAAAGAAATGAGTATAAATATTGTTAGCGGAGAATAGAGGGAAAGTGAAAAAGATCTTGTTTAACGAGTCACAGTGGGAAACTTTCAAGGACTTTTAAGCTAAAAACTCTTCACAATAGTGCTATAATGGACAGCTCGGGTGACTCGGCTGCGCTGCATAGCATTGGTGGGGCGAGCAGAGTGGGCAGGTGTCCCCGGAACACTGCTGGGGAGGGCACAGCAGGGAAGCTGAGACTGGTTTGGGTTGGAAGGGACCTTGAAAACCATCTCGTTCCCATGCCCTGCCATGAACAGGGTTCCGCTAGACCAGGTTGCTCAGGGCCCCTGTGCTTTGCTTTGGCTGTCTCTGGAGTTGGTGCCAATATATTGACCATATGTGACCGCAGGCTGAGTGACCAGGAGACATGGTGGCATCTGGAAGGTCTCTGCAGGTCACACGTCACAGTGACTAGTGAGATGTGTTTCATGTGCCCACTTAATAGTGAAATATCAGAGTTGTTGTATGAGATTCGAGCCCCAAGGGTGATCTCAGGGATGCACTGAGCCAATGGAGCCGCAAACGTGGGTCTTGTCTCAGTTCTAGCTCTGCTTTGAGCAAGAAGTTGAAGAAAATATCTTTCCTGGCAGCAAAGAATGGAGGTTTGGCTGCAGAGCCGCTGCCTCTGTGATGGCTCTGTATTGGAATGTGCCTGCCAAAATCCCCATGTCCTGACCCAGTGGTCACGGGCAGCCAGAGATGGGACCTTCAGAAACAGTCACCTGTGCTCATGTCAGTGCAGAATCAGGCCTGGGAGGGTCCTCCATCACATCTTGAGGCAAAACTCAAGGCCCCATCGGCTCACCTGTGCCCCAAAGGGTTGGAAGGGGAAGGGAAGGCCAGCACTGCGTGGCCACATGCAAGGAGAGGCTTCCACAGCCACAGGGAAGAGGGGACACTACACCAGTGCAGGAGAAGGACTTCATGTCGATGGCTTTATGGCCACCCCTCTCCCTCACAGCCTGTGCTGCTGCACACAAGCAGCAAAATCCACTGTGAGAGTTCCCCCAAATCCAATGTAATAAAGGGTCCAAGTAAGGAAAACATGATGTTTTCCCTCTCTTTGGTGACACCAGGCACAACTGGTGATGGTCACACACCCTGGGGCGTGAGGATGAGGCGGGACCCCAGACTGCAGCAGTGGAGGGAGCTCCTGCCAAGCTCCCACATCCCTGAGCGCCGCGCGGTGCCAGGCAGCAAGTGCACCATCCCTTGGGGCTTTGCACAACATCAGGCCATGGAAACACGTTAATTAACATGGAAAAGCATGTCAGAGGAAACATTTCCCTCCTTGTCATGGGGAAACTTCAAAAACAGAGTGGCTTGGCCCCATGTAAGCACGACGCAGACTCTGACACGCTGTGTGCCTGTTTCTGGGGTGACGGTCCTTCTTCTGAAGGCTTGTGAACATGAAGAACAGGAGGTTTGTGCCCTGTACCTTATGTAGGTGTGCTTCCTAAAGGGATTTCTCATCTAAGGGGGGTCGCAGATGGAAATGGTCTGGAGCCTGTGGTTCAGGGATGCAATATTAACAGGAGGAAAAGAGGAGTTTGTCTGGGTCGATAGGGTAATCTTAAAAAAAATCATTTTTTAAATGATTGCACTGGATGGGTTCCAGCAGGTTAATTACCCCTAATCTTTGTCCACTGGAGCATGGCAGCATTAAGCTGGCACAGGGGAGTTGAAAAGAGGGGGTGTACGGAGAGGAGGCTGCCCTAGCTGGGGTCATTCACCAGATCAAACAAAAATGGGAAAGGGAATTGCATAAATGCCTGAATTTTGTTCCTTATGTGTTAATTGAGCCATTAGGAGAGGGTAACACTGGTTAATAAGAGGTGAAGCAGGTACATCCCCCAGTTTGGCTGGGGTGTGTACTGGAGACAGCCTTAGCTGTATTTTACCCATGTACCTGGGGCTGTGTCATGCCTCCTTTGAGAGGATTTGGGGTGATTTCGGGTGATTCGTTCCCCTACATCCTTCCCCATCTGCTCTGATTCTACTAAATCCCTCATCCTGCACTTTTCCTCTCACTGCCGCATGAAGGAGAGGTGAAGCAGGTCTCGGATGCCAACGATTCTCTTATTACCTTTGTGTGTTTTATTTATTTACCGTAAATTGTTATAGGATGGCCATCAGCACCGCATCGGGGTGACGTTTGAAATATATGGCTCTCGGGTTTAGTGCGTCACTCGGAGCTGGGAGTCTGCGCGATGTTAATTTTTATTGCCAGAAGTAGCCATAAATTGATAGTTGAGAATTGCTGTAGGGACTGTAATTAACTAGTTACTATTTCACCTCCAAAAGGAGCAATGTTTCACGCTCTTACTTTTACTTATCTGGAATCAGCTGCTGTCAACATCCGCTGAAGCCAGTATAAAGATTTATAGACCTTGGAGGTAAATATTGACTAATGGGCAGCTTGGCTTAATGTTCACCTTGAAGGACAATAAATTGTGCTATTGATTGAAGCGAGATGTCAATATCTGCATTGTTGTAAACATTTTAATAAAATTATCTCCATAAAATATTCTCTTTCTTTGGCTGATCCTGGCTAGCGGGATCAGTGCCTGGGAAATGCAGCAGCACAGTGTAGTGGGCAGGGCAGTTCTTCGGGATCAGTGGACTTTGGTCACCCAGAGACAAAAGCTGTTGTGGGACTGTTGCTGAGGTTTTGCCTTTGGGATTTAGAGGTGGAAATGTTGCAGCCCTGGGTGGCTGGGCTGGCTCAGCTTGATCTGAGGTGCAGGGATTTGGTATGGACACAGGAAAGAGCTCCAAGGAAGATTTTTCAATGGCATCACTGGCAGCCAGGGAGAGCTGTGAGTGCTGTCCTAGAGACCTGAACATGGCTGCAACAGCGAGCCAGGGGACAGTGGCATGTAATTAATTTGGGAACATGTGTTCGCTTTCTGGTGAGTTATTATCTTGTCAGAGGCTCAATGGAAGCAAATGGGGAGGAGGAGTCAGGAGGGAGATGAGTCGGGATGGGAAAACGAGGAGAAGTGAGGGATGGAGGAAGGCATGGAGGGAGGGTTATGGATGCGGGAGGCATCTGACCTCACCTCATCGCATCCACGCTGTGTGGGACCCCAAGCACAGCTTGGCCATCTGTTGGGCTTGCTTTGGTGCTCCAGGACCTCGCCTCTGTGGCTCCTCCACTGCTTTGACAGCCCGGCTTCCCTTCCCCGAGGTTTTTAATGGAGATCTGCAGAGCAGGTCCTAAGCAGTGTGTGGTGGTCTGTGCACAGCCTCCTGCTCACTGAGCACAAGGATTCAGGCTCTGCTTTTCCATCTCCACGGCTCACACTGGGTTAGTTCATCATCCTTGGCTGATGAGCAAGGATTACACTTGTGCCTCGTCCGTGGCCGTTCCATTTCTGGCCTGTATTATATTATTGGTATTAATAATAATAATGATGGGTGCTGGCTGTGCTGGTTTTCTAGCTCCTGAGGAGATGAGAGAGCTCTCCATTAATTCCTGCAATATTTCAGCTCCTAATTGTGCTCAAGCAGAGACAGCCTTGAAAGTTCCCACCATCATTTCAGGCAGAGAAGGACTCTGGGAAAGCTCCTGGAGCTGCAGGGCTCTGGCCAAGCCTTACCCTAACCATCCCCAAGCTACATGTGTTTTCCAGGGTGTGATCCCACAGAGTGAAGCAGTTTTATGGATCCAGTTTTCCTACAAAGCCACTTGTATAGGAGAGGACGGCGGGATGGTGTCTTACTCACCTGGTGTCACCTGCTTCACTGTGGGCAGGGATTCTTTATGTTACCTAAATCTTTGGGATGCTGTAGCTGGCACTAAGGAAGCAGGATCTGACCAGAGCCTCTAGCAGGGATGGTATCCCTAAATGCTATTGCCATCTGAGCATGACTTATATCAGGTTGTGCAGGGCAAAAGCAGGAGTCAACTCCAGCTCAGAGCATCCTGTCTCAGTCAGGGGCAGGCTCTGTTTGGCTGTAGCTAAATTCCCACTGATACCAGACCGTGAGTCCCTGAATTTCATGCTCTGCCTCTCCATCGGCCGATTACCGCGCACGTATCTCAGACTTCAGTGCGACGCAGGCACGGAGGAATCCTTCATCTCCCAATTTCCTGAGCTTTTGCAGGTGGAAATCTGACCCTCACAGTTATTTTAATGAAGTCTTTTGCCGGGGAACAAAATGCACTCGAGCTGCTTTGCTCCCTGATCAAACCAGGGACACAAATTATGGCTTGACTACAGCAAGAGCTAATTCTTGTCATGTGCGAGGCAACTCCGGAACTTGGGCAAGGGCCTTTGGTTAGCTGGGAAGCAGTGTTATCTGAGCTTTTGCACAACCCACAGTCAGATTTGTGCACGGAGCATCTGAAGGCCACCGGCTGTGTCGTTGCTTTATCAGCAGGCAGCGCTGTGCTACTGAAAAGCTGATTCTAGGTCAGCCACAAAAAGGATCTTTTTTTCCCCCTCTCTCCTTTTTTTTTGCAGTGCTGCAGGGCCGCTGGATGTAGCGCTGTAATTTGTGTGTCTCCAAAGGATATTGATTTTGGGGTAACACCTTCATATCTTACCCTTCAGTTGCACTAAGTACTGATGAGCTCAGCGGTTTGCACCACGAGCCACTCGGGTGGGAATTTCAGCACAGGGCTGAGGACACTGGAGGATGTCAGCAATTCATCAACAGGAAAACTCACTTCAGCCCTTTCCAAAGCTCATGGAGCTGGCTGCCCAGTTAGGGCAGCCTGGGAAGGTGCGATGCACACATGTGTGCACAGGGTCCTCAGTTCAGGGAGCAGTGGACATGCAAAGTCCTGGGGATGCTGTGTGGAGGTGGCAGCTGCGAGGTCTGGAGCAGGGAGGGAGAGCCAAGGTGCGATTTCATCCCGGCTGAGCATATTTGCTCTAGTTTGAGTTGACAACAGTGGCACCTGGGACTGCAGCAGCAGGATGCTGGCAGATGCCCGGGTGCTGACTGTGTCCAGCTGTTCCAGGGCATTACAGGAATATCATCGGTGCTGGCTCAGGTCTTTCCACGGTGGGTGGTGGAGTCTGACCACACTATTCCTGCAGCGCGGGAAGAGATGCCATAAAAGCATCAGCCGGTGGGATGCAGGCGGTGTGTGCCCCGCTGGGAGCCTCCCGTGTTGGATTTTGCATTTGTTAGGAGCAGGATGCTCACGGTTGGCCGGTCAAGCGCAGCGAGTTGTGGCCCATCAGGTCACACCAGCACAGACAGCGGTATCCGGGTGGGAAGTGAGGGCTGGCCGAGCTCACGGCATCCCCCTGGGGACCAGGGACCTGTGCTTGGCCTCTCTGCCATTGGCACTCACTCCCAGAAACAGCTGTCCAGAGCTAATTTATTTCCTAATGCTGCAGCAATGTTAATTTATAAATTACACTGGTAATTCGAGCTATTATTAATTTCAGATGGTGTAGGGCAAGCCTAATTAAAATATGACACCAATTGCCACACATATGTACCAAGGACTACCGTTTAAAATTTATAGGAATATTAAGTGTGACACAGGGCTCGGAGATGCTCTGTGCAGTAATTACAGCATCCTGGCTGCGGGAGATCCAGTGGGGAGATGTAAACAACAGGAAAGGGAGAAGTTGTCCCTGCTTTGAGGGCTGCAAAAAGTCATTTTTGCTGCTTTAGGGGGATAACCTGGGGACTCTTGTGCCCCAACCTGCTCCTGGCCAGCCAAGCACCGTGTGTTTCCAGCAGTGTGTCAAAATAAAGAGAACTCCTGCAAGGAATGGGAGCTGCAAGATGCCAGAGTGAAGGAAATGCCAGCGATTGTATCTTTCTGGCTTTGAGTGAAACCAGAAGCCTGGATGGGGAAGAGGGGGATAAATGCAGCCCCCCAAGAAATGTGCAAGGAGTAGCACAGGGATGAAGTGTTTGAGCTAAAAGGAGGTGTTGGCACCACCACTAACGGGAGTAGACTTGTGAATTAATTGAAGCTGAAAAATTAGAGGGGTGTTCATGCGAGCTGTGTGAGCCTGGAGGAACCTCCCAGCAGGGGGGACGTACGGAGGTGACCTCAGGTCATTTTGCAGGGGGCAGGTGAGCCCACTCTGCCCACCCTGAGCACCTCAGGGACATTATCTCCAGCAAGTGATGCACAGCAGTCCAGTGTTTGCAGAAACCTTTCTGGCAAGGATTTTCTTGGGATGGAGTGGCACAGGAACAAGGGCATTGCAGGCTGGGTGTCCTAGTGCAGCGTGACAAGCTCACAGATGGTGACCAGCTGACGGGCACAGGTTTGTTGTGCCTCCCCATCACTCAGGGCCCTCTGTCTCTGCCTCTGCAGCCGTGGGCTTCATCAGCGAGGATGAGTACCTGGAGATCACGGGAATCACACGGGAGCAGTCGGGAGAGTACGAGTGCAGCGCCTCCAACGATGTCTCAGCGCCCGTCGTCCAGCGAGTCAGAGTCACCGTCAACTGTGAGTACCTGGGGGCCATCAAGGGACAGGGGTGGGGCTGGAGAGGGTCACCATGCTGCCCCACAAGGGAATGGCATTTGGAAGCGAGGCACACAAAGGCCCCAGAGCGAGACAGGCAGCAGCAGTTTCTCTGAGCAGGTGGTGTTTTGCCCTATTTTCCCCTTCTTTTCGAGCTCCATTTTTTTCCCACCACCTCCTCCTCAGCTGTCTCCATCAACCTGGGTTTTCCTCCCATGGAGAGATGCTGTGCTGATAACCTCTGAGGAGAGGAGAGAAGTGAGCAGTAAATAGAACTTTTTTTTCTGTTGGAAAAAATGAGAGGAAGAAAGCAGCGTATTTCATGCTTAGACAGACGTGAAGACCCTCCTAAACCCCGCTCTGGTCACTCCATTAGCTGGACATGTGGCACCCCTGCGCTGGGGGGCTCCTGTTTTTGGAGGAGAACCCCCATGAGCCTGAAAACTCCTGGACAGCAGCACCAGAGTGGCAGGAGCTGAGCACGGGCTCAGAGATGATTTTGGCTCCTTGCCACTTGCAGGGAGAGAAAGGAGATCTTGAGGAGCAAGGGGAAGGGATCGGAATCCCCAGGGCTGCTGGGTGTTGACCGCAGGTTTCCCATCTTCCCGCAGACCCGCCCTACATCTCGGATGCGAAGAGCACGGGGGTGCCGGTGGGGCAGAAGGGCATCCTGCTGTGCGAAGCCTCCGCTGTCCCCTCTGCCGACTTCCAGTGGTACAAAGATGACAAACGGTAAGAGCCTGGGGGGCACAACAGGGGGAGGACCCCAANGGAGTAGGGAAGGGTAGGATTAGGGGTAGGTTACAACCAGAGGGGATTACACAGTTTTGGGGAGAGACCATTGTGTTTTCCAGGGGGTGCTTAGATTAGAAGGTTTTCCACCAGTGAGGTCCTGCAGTGTTAGAATTGGTATGATCCACTGCCACAACCGACCCCACGTGAGCTGCACCCGGTGCCAGCAGCTTCTGCTCATAACCCTTAGCACAGGTTTGGATACCGAGGCAGGTCCTCCTGACAGCAGCAGGTTGTGCTCGTCCATGGCAAATCCAGGCATTCCAGCAGGCAGCTGGCATCCACAGCTGGAGCTGCCATCACTCAGGATGTATTAAAAGCTTTATATTTAACTCATCTCATTTGTGGAGGGGGATTTTCCCAGGAACCTCTTTCAGCCCCCATCGGGGCAGAACCGCTGCTGCCCGTGCCTCTGTTTGAAGGTGTTGTGGTAAATCCCTGCTTGGGTGAAGCATAACAGCCAAAATGGATATTAGCAGCACAAATCCAGGCACTTAAGAGTGGATGAAACCTCTGTTATCTCTTTAAACACGTTGGCCAGAAGGCAGCTCTTGGAAAGCCAAACGAAAGGTGGTGTTGGTCAAGAGACAGGGTTTGCTGTGCCCCAGAAACAGCCTGCCTTGCTTTGGGGTGAAAATGGACCTTTTAGGTCAGCCAGCAACTTCTGGGTCCTGCCAAAGCAACAGCACAGCAACATGGCTGGGGAATGAGGAGTGGAGCAACACAGCCCAGGGTAGGTCCCACTCAGGAAAAAATGCCTCTCTCTGACCCCAGGCAAAGTGGTTTTAACCAATTTTTGCATTGTTTATCCCTGGAAAGCCCAGAGGGCCATGATGTGGCCAAACAAAGGACAAGCCACACCGGTCACTGACAAGGAGAGATGTTTTAGCCAAAAAGATGCTCCAGAAGCTGGAGGGGAGTCTGGGTCTGCCTGCCTCGCCCGGTTTGGGAGGAAAGGAGCAGCAGAGTGTACAAAGCTGCGGATGTTTGTGTGGCAGATGAAAGGCTCCGCTCAGAACTAGGTCAGATCACGAGGGCCTGCGGAGCAGCGGCAGGAGCGGGCTCAGCCTGCCTGATCAGCACCCAGCATGGATCATAATGGGAATCCGGCACTTCCCAGGAGGAATTAGCAAGTAAAAGAGCTGCAGGAGCTAAGCAGGATGGGGACACCAGTACAGGGGAGGCCAAGCACTTGGTTAATGCTCCAGCATTTGTACTGGCTGAGAAGCCTCCCCAGCGTGGTGGGTGCCCATCGTGTCACCCATCGGGGACACACACACAGGGGTGAGGGAGAGGAAGGTCAAAGAGGGCATCCTACAAAGCAGGGAGAACTGAGGACACAAGAAGGAAGTCAGGCTCTTCTGTTAGGGTAGGAATGAGCTTTTCCCAGATTCCCTCCCCAGGCATGGGAGCATCCCTCCCTCTGCACAGCATTTGGCAAGTCCCAGCACCACCCAGCAACTCTGCAGCAGCGAGGATGCCTCTGGTCAGCAGTGGATGGCATGGGCTGGCAGCTGGAGGCCCAGCAGAGCAGCATCCATCTCCCTTGTCTTTCCCAATACCTTCCCTTCTCCCTCTTCTCCCAGGCTCAGTGTCCCCACTCATGGGAACAACCAGGGGGTAACTGGGCATGGAGAATAGCAGGCATTCTCCTCCTGACACCACCCCCGTGACCTCCCATTCCTCTTTTCTCCCAGGCTGGCTGAAGGACAGAAAGGGCTGAAAGTGGAGAACAAAGCCTTCTTCTCCAGACTGACTTTCTTCAACGTCTCCGAGCAGGACTACGGCAACTACACCTGCGTAGCCTCCAACCAGCTAGGGAACACCAATGCCAGCATGATCCTCTACGGTGAGTAGGGCTGAGGGAATGAGCCAGGAAGAGGGAATGGCTTCACAGTGACACCACCGATGGGAGAGACACGGGAAGGGTCTACCATGTCTCTTGGGGAAGATGTGTATTTGCTGTTGATCCTTTCTGCCCTTGGCATGCAGGCTGGAGGTTGTGGTGAGTCCAGGGAAACTGGAGAGCCTCCAAACCTACCTCCTGATTCAGGTCCTGTGTCTCCCACCATTCAGAGGTGTTTGGCACGGTGTTTGGGGTCCGCCATGAATGCAAAGTTAGGAGCTGGCTGCAGGTTTCCATCTTCTTCCTCTGATGAGTACCTAGGAGAGGCTCTTTGTGAAGGCATCCCCCTGTGGTGATGGGTGGGAGGAGAGATGGTGCTCAGGGTCGTTTCTGCCCCATTCCCATGCAAGAATAAACAGGTCCCCTGCTCCATCACCTTCCAGGTCATGTTTTCTGCTGCTTCCAAGCAGTTATATCCTTATTGTTGGTGCCAAGGGAGATGGGAAGGTGTGGAGGGCAGGGAGGAGGAGAAGGTTTGTACCCTTGTCCCAGGACTGTTTTCCCTGCATGCTGGAGCTGGGATGAGAGCAATACATCCCTCTGACACTTCTCGTGGCTGGAAAAGGTTCTCATTGATTGACGTATTTGTCAAGTCTCTTCAGGTGGCAGCAAAGCCAGAGCAGGGGCTGTGCTCTCCAGGAGCCAGGAATGGATGATAGATCTCATCCTTGGGCACTGGGGTGATATATCCCTGCTTGGGGATATTTCCTGCTGGGGTATGGGGTGTGTGATTCTCACAGCTGAACCATACAGGAGAAGTGGGGACTGGGGACCTCCAGCCTCTCCTGATACCACCCCAACATTGTCCTCCTCCTTGCCACCCAGTTGTTGTGCCTGGTCATCCCCTTGTCTTTTGTTTTTGTACGGTCAGAGGGGAGCGGAGCAGAGAGACAGATGAGCCTTCCTTGTCCCCAGACCCCTCGGGGATGGCTCCGGGCAGGCTGTGCCCCTGGCCATGCAAAATGCCCCGGGATAGGGAGCAGTCCCGCAGTCTGTGCTGGGTTCTGGAGTGTGCCAGGGCAGCAGAGCAAGGAAGGCACGTGGAGACCCTGGGAAGTGCTGTCCACATCTTGGGGAGGGGCTGGATGGATTCCAGGGGAGCAGCCTGTTTAAGGAGAGTAGAGATTGTCGGGCTTTGCCAGGGGCCACACCACAGCCGTGGGGTCAGGGTGGCATCACAGGATAGGCTTGTCCTCCCCTGAGTTGTGACAGAGGAGTTCATCCCATCTTGGGTGCTCCCCCAGTGAATCCCAAGCTGTATGTGATGAACATTTACCTGTGCTAAGCCATTGTTAGCGTTGCTTAGGAACTATCTTAGTTCTCTTGCCCACCAGCCTTCCTGGCAATCCAAGAACCCCATGTTTTAGGGATGCCAACACCTCTGGCACTGCAGAGCCACCCAGGCCTGGCTCCACCTGTGCTGCAGGCACAGGATGGCCATGCCAAGTGCCCAGCATAGCCTGAGCCACATCCTTAGCTGTGATGTTGCAGCCTTCTGATGGGTTTATGAGGTGGAAGTCTTAATTTGTGGGGGCCTTCCATTTGGCATCTGCAGATCCAGGCTGGATGAACAGCCCAAAAGTAAAGATGACATCTCCCTGCTGGTGAGCTCGTAGTCCCTTGGTTTCTAACCTGTTTGTGGGACTTGTGCTGTGATGGCAGTGTCGGGTGGGAGGCAGGGAAGCATCCCATGAAAGTCTAAGCTTATTTTATGATCCCCCCTTAGCTTTGTGGTCTGAGTGTGAATCCCATCAGGGAACAAAATCAGAGTCCTTTAACCACCCATAATTTCCATAAAGCCGCATTGATTGAATGATCCATTCAGTCTTTAATGACTGAGTCCCCTTGGGGGGTGAGAGCTCCTTGAGGGGACATTGACATGCAGGGATCACCCATCTCCTGGCGCAGGGCTCCCCAGCACCCCCAGGAACAGCCCCTCCCTCATTGTCAGCAATAGGATGGCCCCAGGCATCACAGGGCCGAGCTCACCCGTCCCTAAGCAACCGGTGTCTTCTATCTGGGGATTAATGTGTCTTTATTTCGTGTAATTAAAGATAAGAGGGAAGTGGATGCAATGGCTGCGCTACCTGTGCATGAGAAATATCTCTTCTGTGAGGTTTTGGGGGGCAGTTTTGTGAGTGGTCCCTTTTCCCTGAAGCTGAGTGAATGTTTTGGAGATTTTCCCCCACGAACAGAGGTTTAATCCATACAGGTACCGTGACATGAGCCTTTTTGGGGTTGTGCAAGAAGCTAATGTAGCATTCATCTTTTAATCCTTTTTTTAATCTAATTTTTCAGGGAGGTCAACTAGTGCTTTATTTAACATGTAGCATTCGTTATTCCAGACCTGCCGCCTCATTCAGCGGCTCATTTGGTGCTGTCTGGGATGTGATGGAGTGCTCAGGGAAACCACATCGCTCTGTGGAGTTGGGGAAAAAAACAGCCCTCTGCTTCTCACCCATCACACAGTCCATGTTGCTCCCAGAGGCGGCTGTCAGGCAATAAATCCATTTGGGATGTGCAGGATTAGCAAGAGGGATGGGACCTGAACTCACAGGGAAGAGGTGAACCCCCAAATCCCCCACATCCTAGCCCCTGTGCCCTGCCTTCTGTGCAGGGTGCAACTACAGGCTTTGCCAGGTCTGAGGTCCCATATTCAGCTCATCTCAGGTTCCCTCCGACACGAGGGGACCATGGCCGCACAGTGGGGTGTGATTTGGGCAGCAGATCCCATTTCTACCCCATCCACTGGTTTTTCTACCCCAGGTCCGAGGGCAGGCTGAGGGAGGTGTCTCGAGCCTGCGCTTTCCATTGCCCTTTTGCCTTAACTTTCACTTGTTCTTTAATTTTTAGAAGAGACAACTACCGCTCTGACACCCTGGAAAGGTCAGTAATTTGGGGGTCCCCCACAATGCCAGTGCATCCCCTGCTGTTCCCCCTGGGCCCCTCTGGCTCCCACCACAACTCATCGCAGCGGGAGCGCAGCACCCACCACCTGGATCTCCTCTCCCACAGCCCCACTGCTTTCACTGGTGTAGGGATGAATTAGGGCTTTCTTAGCTGCCCTCCCTTCCTGCCCCATCCCCGCCAGCCTGCTGTGCCCGTCTGGTGGTGGTCTGTGCCCTCTGCATGCCTGTCCCCATCCCATGGTGTCCTGCTCCCTCCCCATTGCCAGGGCAAAAGCAGGCATGTCTTTGGGCTGCTTTCCCAGTGCTGTGGTGTAAGTGGGTCTTGTGGCAGGTCCTTCCTCCTCTGGGATGCTTCCAGTGCCATTTTTATGGGATGAGATAGGGGTGGACAGGCATTTAGTCCCCTTCCTGCTGTTATTCCTGGCCAGGACAGCCAGCTCTCTGCTGTGCAATCTTACTGTCCGGCCAGCTGGCTTGGTGTCATCTTGATTTTGGGGTGGCTTCATTTGTGATGAATTGAGCTTCCTTGGGATGATTTGCAGATGTCTGTGGAAGTAGTGTGTGAGACCTGGATTTTGTGTCTGGATTTGTGAGGTGTGAGCTGTCTGGGTGTGCTGGAGAGTGTTACTGGTGGGAAACCAGATGGTTACTGGTGCTCAGTGCCCTGCTCAGGTTTTGAAGTGAGGGGACACATCCTGGGGTTTCAAAAGCAGTTGTGAATCAGACCTTGTGGTCAGCCCTGCTCCAGCAGGACACCAGTGTGAATGCCTTCCTGAGCTCTTTTTTCACCTTAGTCTTTTCCTGGGCCAACTCTTTGGTGAAAAAATTGGTGTTTTGGTGAAAGCCATTGGCTAAGACACCCTCCACATCCTTTCCCACAGTGAGCTTTGAACTCTTCACCCCCTCTGATCCCCAAAGATGGGTGGGCTTGGCTCTTCTTGACCACCCTCCTCATCCCATCTCCTTGAGGAGGTCTGGGCCCATGCTGAGCCCTGCAGAGACTCTGGAGAGGTGCCAAACACCAAGTCCTCCATGTAGGGCTGCTGGCGGTGTCTCTGCAGGGTGGGCAGGTGGTTACTGTCCCTCCCCAGGGACACTAGTGGGGAACAGGGTGGTCACCCTGGGGTGGGCAGAGTGCGCTGGGCAAAAACTCTGATCTCCTCTGTGAGTGTGGCTGGACACTCAGAAGGGGACTGAGGGAAGTTGGATGGTGGTGATGAGCAGGGGTTGGGCTTGGAATGGGGACTTAGGGCTGAAAAGGGACCACAGGGGATCTTGTCCCAAAGACCAGCATTGATGGGGACAGGGATGGCTGTTCCCACATTCTTCAGGACAGCACGGATGGAGGGGGACACCCGGAGAGCTCTACCACAGAGCAACCGCACCACGTGCAACACCACTGGGGCCCCACGTTTTGTTGGTTTTGCTCTTTATTTCATGGTTTCTATTATTTGTTGACTTTGTGACCAACCATGCGGGCGTTCCTGTCCCTTCCCGCAGGCCCCGGCGCAGTGCACGACGGGAACAACGGCGCGTGGCGGCGAAGCGGCTGCGCGTGGCTGCTGCTCCTCCCGCTCGCCCACCTCGCCCGCCAGTTTTGACCCGAGAGCCGGCCCGCGGAGTAGCGGCGGCGACGACCACGGCCAGCGAGTGCAAGCAGAAAGGAGAGGAAGAAAAGAAGAAGAAGAAAGAAGTGTTCACCGTTTCCGAAAATAATCATAAGAATTGAGAGAGTATCCGGCCAGGCCACCTGGGGGAGGGGGAGAGAGGAAAAACACGCAAAAAAAAAAAAAACCACAACGGGAATTTGGAATGGAGAGAAAAGGGAAAAAATTAATAATCCAAGGCTTCCTGCTGAAGATGCAATGCGACTGAGTCTTTTTCTTTTCACCCTGTGTTTTTTTTTTGTCCCCTGCCACTTTTTCCCCGTTTTCGCCGTTCTCTACCATGGGCCAACGCGGAGGATGGACGGGGCCATCGGAGAATGGCGCTTGCCCCCTGCCCCGTCCTCTTCACCGCCCCCGCTCCCTCCCGTGGGACCCTCCATCCAGACACACCGGTTTTCTCCTTTGCTGAGGTTTCCCCATCTTCTCATGGACTGTGCCGCCATTTGTGTTTCAGAACATATATACATATATATATATATATATATATATCTACATATAGATATATATAT
>VZTX01024131.1:0-62927 GCA_013400915.1 Pardalotus punctatus | reverse complement strand
TGGACCTCGTTTTTAACAGTACCAATTGCCCCATCCAGTCTTTCCTTAAACACTTCAGGCATGGTGACTCCATCACCTCCCTGGGTAGCCCATCCCAATGCCCAATCACCCCTTCTGTGAAGAAATTCCTCCTAATGTCCAATTTAAACCTGCCCTGGCACAGCATAAGACTATATCCTCTCATCCTGTCACTTTCACCCTGGAGAGCAAAGTCAATGCAAAAAAGCCTTGGTTTGCGTGACAGTTTTGTGTGCACATTGTGCATGACATTTTTTCCCAAGTATAGAAACAGAAGTACATCGGATGAGGCAAGGTGAGCCGTGCACCAACTGCGTTCTACTGCAGTGGGTTTGCACAGCACCTCAGTCCCTTCTTTGCAATCTGCAACCTACAGGCACTGATGAAGGTACCATTTCAGGTGGAAGATACCTGGTGAGATCACTATGGAGATGGGCCATAGGCAGGGTTTATGCTGACATTTGGTCCCAAAATATTGTGAGAGGCATTTTCCAGTGTCTCACAAATTTCCCAGCTGTGGTTTTAGTAAGCAACTAGCAAACGCTTATATGGACCCAGGAAAAGAATGTCAGTAGTTGATGGTGCTGGATGACCAGCCTTATAAATAATAAGAGGAGTTTCTTTTGCAGCTGAAGAAAATTAAGAACCACTTAGGCACTAGACTGTGCTTGTATGTGAGAAGCATAAAGCTGCCAGACTATGTAGAGCTGATGAGGGTATGAATTAGTGGGCTCTTGAGAAGGAGCTTGAACCTGGAAAATATAAGCAAGAATTTTGGCACTGGATATTAGTTCCTCATAATTTTCAGTAATGAGCAGGATCTTATCAAATACATCAGATTCCCTTCCCTGTCATTCTCCCAAATATTGGGTAATTACCTGTGCCAGAGGGGCAAGAATAAAGTAATTTACTATAGGTGCAGCTATATTGGAATGTAGGTGTATTATGCCACTGTAGCATAGATCCATACATTCATTCTTCCTAAAAAATAGCTTTACAAATCAAAGTAATTTCTATGACACTGTATCTAGTTTGTAACAGGGATTTGCAGTGTTTTGGCTCTTGCTGACTACCTGCACATGAGACGGAGACTTCAATAATCACTCTTTCAGACTGTGAAAATCTTCATGTTAACCGCTAAGGAAGGAACTTATTTCATGAGAGGATTTGTACATGCTGGATCATGACCTTGCAGGACACCTCTCAGTCTTACTAATGTCCAAAATTGGGCTGGAGAAAAAAGGAAATTGGCACAACATGACTTTCAGCTGAGAAATGTAGTGTTGAAAATGAATGTTCTTAAATTAAAAACTAGTGCTTATTCCAGCATACCTCTTGATTGTGTGTACATTTTGGTTTTGTTCCTCTTTTGCCTCATCTCCTTGTAACCTTTCTTCTCATCCAGCGGTGATGTCTTTTCCTTTCGCAGGTGCTGTAGGGTTGGAGGAGTCCTGGGCTCTGTAACTCGTTTGGTGATGGCTCCATGAGGCTGCCCTGCTGCTGTGATCTGGCATATCTGCTCTCCCCATGCTTACTTTCTCCCTCCAGACCTGCTCCACTTTCCTTCTGCCCAAAAGCACCCCATCCACAGGGCTTGTCATTTAATGTACATTTTGACCAGCTGCTTCTGCACCAGAGGTCCAGGTTGGGTAGGTTCTACTCATTGTCATGGTGTCACTGCCTAAAAATAAGAAATAACAAATCTCCTGAGGACTTAATAAAAATAAACATTAATAAAAATAAACAGTAGCAATCTTTGGATCAAAATCAATACCTAACAATGAAATTGGTGATAAAACATTGTGAACATTGTGAGGAGTATTAGACAGCATTCTCCAGTGTCATGTAGTACACTATACAATTCACAGCCTATATTTAATAAATTACCAGTTTATTGTGTTGACAATGCTGCCAGAAGCCAATCCTACTCAGTATAATAAAGTCTTTCCTTTTCTGATCAACACGTTTTAAATGCTAAGTAAGTTCAGTACACTTCAGATGTTACCTTCTATCTGCCTCTGAATCTTGTCAGAGCTACATAGTTGCAAAGCACGAGGTGACATTCTTGTTGGTCACTGTAAATAGAGAAGTGAGACAGGGGTAAACAAGTCACTGATTACATTGGAAAAAGCTGGTAATTTAAACCAGTGTCAGTCTGGAAATCATTAATCTGATGGTAGATGGAATCCTTTAGGGAGAGGGAAACTATTTTACCAGGGAGACTGTACTGAGCATAAAATTCATTCCAGAGGGTTATTTGAAGTTAGTGATAGTGGAGCTGGGCAGGGATGGGTGACCCCCTCCACCTAAGGTGATCTGTGTATCCAGATCTTCACAGCCATTGCCCATGGTAGAACATGTGCCACTCAGCCTCTGTTTCCCACCAGCACCTCTGTTCCTGGGGCACTGCCAGCATGGACTGCTATGGAGATTTGGTCCACTTTCTGGAAATATTGAGGGATCTGGAATGGAAAAAAAACCTAAAAATCCAATTCCAAAAAGTGCCTAAACTCATGTGTATAAATAAATACAGAAATATATATGCATCTACATGCATATAATATATATATGTAGATTGTATAATACCCAATCATATAAAATATAATATAGAAATATGGAGGTGTATATATAATTTTTTTTTGGGGGGGGTGTATTGCGTATTCTTTTCCACCCAAAGATTTATGCTTTCAGAAGTTCTTATTTACAGGGACCCCCCTCAGCAGTGCAGGGTGGAGTAAGTAAGGTCTGGCTGGAGCAGATAATTGCTCTGCCATCAGTGATGGCTCTGGCCCCTGTCCAGCGAACATAAACGGGTGGGCAAAAGGGTCACTGCTTCAGGTATGTGATAATCCTGGGGGAGTCTCATAATTCAGTTCCTTGCTGCATTCGTATGCATGCAATCCCTCTGCAGAGGCAGCTTTGCTTTCTCTTGGGGTATATTTTTTTATATCAGCAAAGACAACCAGGAAGAAAAAAAGTGTTGCATTAAAATTAGAATGGAGAATCGACTGCTGAAGCGCTTCTTTTTTTTAGATTTTTTTTTTAAGCCTAATTCACCTTAAAGAATCTCAAAACCAGCCACAAGGGAAAGATCTGTGAGTTTTTGTAATGGAAAGCGGTAGCCTCTAGGGCCCAGAGGATATGCAGGGAGGCATTTTCTCTTGCTGGTGCAGCTGGGAGTGAGCGAGAGAGAGCGAGACCTGGAAATGAAAGTAAAGAGATCAGGAGGCACATGGAGGGAGCTGCAGGGGCAGCCGATCCAGAAGCAGAATGCTGCCTTCTATAATTAAATAGCACTTACTATTATTATTACTTCTAGTAATAATACATTAATAATATCTCTAGTAATACAATACCATTTATCAAGGAAAGTTTATACATAGTGTGGGGGGGAAACCCGAGGAGAGGTGAGTTCTTTATTATTATTTTGGGGGGATTATTTTTGTCTTAAATCAATTCGGTATGTGTGTGCGTTTGTGTATGTAGAAAGGGGTGGACTTGAGAAACAAGAAATTCTGGATGTTGCTTCATTAGAAAGTAAATGTTTCAGATAGTAACTGCATAGATGAAAGGTTGTGTAATTGGAAATTTAAAAAAAAAAAAAAGTGGTGAAAAATAGTACGGGTGAGATTTTGAAGCTAAACCCTCTTCCGCCAAAAATGAGGGGTTTGCAAAAAAAAAAAAAAAATTGTCAAAGATCCTAATCCCACCCCCTGGAAAAAAATGTGGTAGTAGTCTAAAATTTGATAGCTAGGGGAGAAGTCCCTGGGTTTATATGGAAAACTTAATATTAATCGCGTTTGTGCCTGTTTGGGTTTTGTTAGGTTCGAGATGTGTGTTCCGGTCTGTATTTTAGGCTGCAGTTTCCCCCTCTTGTTTGGTACAAACCCCATGATACGGCAGAGAAGCCCTTTGGAATTGCTTTTTAGATGCAGGGTCCGTAGGGTCTTCTAAAGTTTATCAAATAAGAAGACTGTGTTTTGGTTTTGTTTGGGTTTTGTTTGTTTGTTTGTTTTGGTTTTAATTCTTTAATGTTTTCGACAGTTTCCGGGTGGCAGGCGACGTTATGTGTCGGGGTTCTTTTTTTTCTTTTTTTCCTCTTAAAGCCGCCTCCCAGACTCTTGGATACGTGTGATTTTTATTTAAGCGGATGGGGGTGGGGAAGGAGGAAGAGTATGTTTTGGTTTGTTTTCCTTTTCCCGGGGAAGCCTGGATGTCGCCTGCCGCGGGAGAGCCCTCCCAGCAGGGCCGCGGTCGCGGGAGTGCCGGGGTGCCGGGGTCCGGCCGAGCCGCGGCCGTGCGGGGGGCACCGCCGGCCCCTCTCCGCTCCAGCGGCCGAGGTGGCGCCTCTCTCAGTGGCGGCCTCTACGCAAGGCCGGGGATCGGCGGCCTAGTGCGGCCGGTGGGGGGAGGAGGCGAGCGAGGGCTCCCGCGCCATCCGTGTGGGAGCCAGCCCCGGGGTTTAGTTTTTCAAATGAGGCAGGGGAATGGGAGGTGGGTGGGCAGGAAACCAAGAGCAAGTGGCTAAAGGATGGGCAGTGTCACCCCACCATCCTCTCTCTCTCCTTGGCTGCACTGCAGTGGGAGCAGGAGGAAGGGTGGCCTGTAGTGCATGAGGGTGTTACGTGTGGAACACGGGGCTAAAGGAGGTGGAAAATGGGGTGAGGGGGGCTGAGGTGGTCAATTGAGGCTTTTAGCCCCCACCACCATCCCCATCTCGGGAACTTAAGAGTCACTGCTTTTATTTTCACTGAGGGGTTAGCTGGTTGTTGCTACCTCACTGCATTCACTGGGTGCAGTGAATATTGCTGGGTGCAGCTGGTGGCACCCCAGTGACCCCACTGGTGGGGTTCTGGGATGTGAGACAGTGGCCATGGAAGTACCTCAGGGTGGCCAGTGTGGGGAGGGATGGAGGAGTCAGGCCTGGTGGGCACAACGTGGTGGTGGGGAATCCAAGAGCTGTTGGCTGTGAGAAGCAGTCAAACCCAGGGAATGGGGCATGGCAGAAAGCAGCTGCAGGAGTGAGCAGGAGCCCATGTTTGTAGTGGGCTCTGCAGCTTGTCCTTTGCTTGACGTGTGCCCAGTTATCTATTTTCCTGCACCACTGAGGTGGCCAAACTGCAGCCAGTGAAAGACTTCCATGTTGCAGGCTAGTGTATCCTGGAGCCTTTTTCCAGGGGAGCTCCAGTCTCAGCTCTACAACCTGCCACTTACATCTCAGTGTACTTATTTCTGGCTGAAATGTTACAGTCAACGCCTGGAAGTCGGTCAAGTGTCAACTCATTGCCATCTCAGAAATACAGTATAAAAAATGTTGCCCAAATTCAGCTCTGGCAGGGTTATGAATAACACCCGTGTCCTTGATAGAATAAATTCAAGTCTTTCCGTTCATCTCGTGTTTCTACCGTCTACCCATCTAGAGCATATCCACCCAGTTTGTGATTCATTCACCCAGTTCACTGGCTCATGCTTCCTCCTGAAGGCAAGAAAACTATTTTGCCTGTCTGTAGCATTTTATTCCTGTCTGGCAAATGGTTTGTAACTTACAGACAAACTGTGAATAGAGTTCTCTCTAGATGCTGGACCAGAGAGGATAAATGTCTTTGGACTGAAAGGATAAGAGCTTTTTAGTCATGATATAAATACTCAGGATTTGAAATTTGCTGGTGATTTGAGTGGACAAGTCGGGGGGGAGAAAAGGGATGCTTAGACACAGTGCTTCATAAAATGTTTTCTACTGTGTTTCTAAAAATATTTAAAAGACCAAGAAAACAAAAGCTAAACAAGCTTTGTGCTTAAAATTAATTATGCAGTAGCTGTGGTATAGTGTGCAGCAGAGGTGAGTGGCTCACTGTGTGTTGGGTTTGCTGGTGTAATGGGTGCATGGCTTGGTCTGAGCATTAAATGAAACACAGTGAAGAGGCTGGAACTATGAGGGGGGACGGAAGTGACTGAGTTTGCTGCTAAGATGTTGGGGGAGGAGGTGTGAGGAGCAAAAAGAGGAGTCTGAATTGCAGCCTCCTGCAGTGGTTGGGGCAGGCAGGACAGGGAAGAAGATTGCTGGTGTGGAGTCACATCAAAGGGGAAAGAAAGGTAATTGTTCCTGAGAGGTGTGCAAGAAGTTTTTGGGGCAGCAGCACATGGTGTACACTTTGAAGGTGTTGCCATGAGGAGATGAGTCTTATGTGCAAAGTCATGACAAGCCTGGAGGTGTGACAGAACTTTATCAGAGAAAGCTGGTCACCCACTTGCAAGGAGGGAGGAATGTGGGGCAGTACCAGGGAGCAACAGTCAAGAGGGGAGATCAGACCTGTGGTTTATGTCTAAGGAAGGCAATGGAGGGTTTTAGGTTGAATATGAAGGTAGAACTGCAGAGCATAAAGCATGCAGGGCACAGAAGTTTGCTTTTCAAGAGGGTTTTGTAGCAAGGATCAAACTGTAGCTGTGTATTGTGAGACTTACAGAGATGCAGTAGATTGGTCAGCCATCCACATGAAGCAAGGGTGGAGATATTCATGTTGGATGCAGTGACAATGGTGAGGAGAGAAAAAACAGAAGGGGAGTTTCGTGGTGCAAAAAGAGTTGGGTAACTCTAGAAAGGAGACATTCCCAGTAGTCCTTTGGCTACTCTCCAGGTTTGGGTCAGTAATGTTGGAATGCCCTTCTCTCTGGGCAAGCAACAGTAATCAGTTCTCCCTGTAACCCAGGCCCACATCTGGCTGCGTAGGATGTTTTAGCAGTGAGATAGCGTAGCTGTGAGAACAGATACTGATTTCTTCTTCACTCCTTGCAGAGTGTTTTAAAGGCTGAGCTCAGAAGCAGAAGTAGACTGTGTGTATCAGAAGCTTTTCAAGGTGGTGATCTGTTTTGCGGATATATACAATTGTAAAGGTGTGCCATGGTATTTTTGGAATGCAGCCATTGACTTTGAAATGACCAGCCAGTGTTCAACTGCTCTCCCCACAGTCATCAATAATCTCCCTTTTCTTCAGGGAAGTGGGCTGCTACTTCACTTCCCTGACTTTTGCTCTCTCCAGCATGACTTGTGTCAGGGAACAGCAAGAGCAGGGCTGCACCTCCAGGGAGGACAAGCAAGTAGCCGAAGGTGATGGCAGTCACCAGCAATGCCCTCACTCATAGGATACAGTCCCACCAAACCTGAGCAGTGTAGGCAGAACTAGATACCCATAGCAGTGGTCCATCAACAGTCCCAAAGAAGATGAGGTGGTAAATCTTGTCCAGGTCCACCCAGCGAGTCCAGCGGTAGGAGGTGGTGCCAGAGACGGGACTGGAGACAAGCTGCATGCAGTGGAGGTCCAAGGTTTGTCCCAGCGACAGAACCGAGGACAAGTTCACCTACAGCATAGCTCAGACAAGGCAGGACCTGGACCTCAGGTGGGGGTCCAAGGTGAGGCTGTTTGGAGTACTTCAAGCCTTTCAGTGTATTCAGGGATGAGACAGCTAGAAATTCTTCCTACCTCCCTGTGCTCTCCCCATGAGCCTTTGGGAGGGTCCGCTTGACTCTTTTGCCTCCTCTTCTCCCCCACAGTTTCTCTCTTGTAAGTTCTTGTGGAGACTCTTTCCTCAGTCTTGTCTCTGGTGGCCCTCACAGTTCTCCTACAGTGCTCTGGGGTGGCTCTGTCCTCTTTCATGTCTTTCACTGCTGTCTTTGTGGAAATGGTTCCTACTGCTCCTCTTCCCCTTTTCTGTTCTCTCTTAGTTCCTCTGTCTTTGCAGAATTTCATACAAGGAGAAAAGTTGAATGAATTGCCTCTCTCGCCTTGTCTACCTCTCAAGCCTGTCTGCCTGTATTGTTAGTAATCATATTAACCTCACAATCTCCTTGTTAAATTTCCTTTTTTCTTCCTGATTGCTCATTATCCAGGCTATTTATGAATCAATGCAGGCCTTCTGTTGGTGTTGTACTGAAGTGTATCAGCTCTTCTCCATCACTTCTGTTAAAAGCTTTTGTAGAGATGCTGATCATCACTCACCTTGTCTGTTATTTTCCCTTTCTTGATGCACTGCCCATTCTGTTCCAAGTGCAGCTGCTTAAAATCTCCTACCTGCTGCTTGAACCAGATTGCTCCCAAATTTAATGTCTGATGACTTACAAACTGCACAGTGTCACTTTCAAGCTCTTGCTGCCTTCTGCTGCCACTTTTTTCTGGTCTTTTTCTCACTCCAGTTTTTCCCCCTTCCCCCAACTCTTCTTCTTGGTAAAGGACAGGTATCAATTCTACATTTTGCGTGGCACAGAGCACAATCAATAAGGGCTTGCTGACTTGTCAAGACTGAAGTCTATGTACTTTAAAGGCCTCTTCACCCTGTTCAGACTGAACGTGTCATTGATACTGCAAAATATCTTAGAATGATAGGGATGATATTAATGTAAAAGGGAGGTGGATGGTAATTCTCTCCAAGGTGTTGCAGTGTAGAGAAATTACTTTAGTTTTTGTCGTATCTTTTCAGAGGCAATCCCAGGCTTGGAAGGTACAGTGTCTTCATCTCCATGTCACCTCAGTGTTTCTGTACTTGCTGCCTTTGTCCCCAAGTTCCTATTCCTCAAATGCTGAGCATTATTTGTGGTCACAACTGGTTGATGTGAAATTTGCTGTCCCCAGCAACTCAGTTTTGCCACAAAGTGTCATCCTTTCTCCCCTGCATTATTCTTTTCTTGTGTGTCAGACCTGTGTACCTTGAAGAAAGGTCACTGAGGAGCCATTCCAAAATTTACTTTTGAACTGCAGAGGATGAAGTGCAGATAACTCCTTCTTGAGCCTTCCTAAGATGTTGCCCCCCCCTCTAAAAACAATGCAGGATGGGGTTCTGTTCCCTGTCCAAAGAAGAATTCCCCAGTTTGTGCTGCTCTTTCCCACTGATTTTCAACATGAAATCCCCACTGCAGAGATGCAGTGCTGTCCTTTTATGAAGACCACAGCAAGCAATTCCATCTCTTTCCTTCTGCATCTCCCTTTGTGCTGTAACTCCATATACCTTATGTAGATTACTTGTTTCATATGCTGTGCAGTAAACCAGTTTAAATCTGTGCCAGATAAATAATGGTCAGAATTGCTTATCGTGGGAGGGTCTCGGCACAAATTCCTGAAATGATTGCCAGTGCAGGCAAAGATGTTTTTGGGTTTTTTGCTTTCCTAGAAGGCAGTCATGATAACAGTTGGTTCCCATTGCTTTATTTACTGGCAGCCTAAGTAGAGAGCTCAAATTGAAGTACTTCCTCTTTGCCCATGTATCCTGTCAGTGGCATGTGAGAAAAGGCAGATACTTGGTAGTGAGCTGCTTGCCGTGCTGTATCTGCAATGTGGATAAATCATGGGCTTCGCTGTTCAGGGCATCTGGTCTGGAACATTTTGTTAGTAGTAAATTCAGGCACAAACAAAATACTGTGCTGTTTAATTGCCAGCAAGACCTAAAATGACTCACTTTGTGTTATTTCTTTTTCTTCCTCCTCCACAGCAACTATAATGGAGAGACAGAAGAGAAAACAAGAAATAGAGAAAGGACTTCAGTTCATTCAGTAAGTAGACAACCTCAGCGTTCCCTGTGGATTTGGAGGTGGTTGTCTTTCTATCAAGGATTGCAGGAACTGAGGTTTTCCTGTTCACTGCTTTGGGTTTGCTGCATGGGAAAGAGATACTGGTCCTGTGGATTTTCATTGTGATTTTTCAGGGTGTTTCTTGTCCTGCTGGCTCCCTAAATTTGAAATTCTGTCATTTTAATATCCTTTGGTTTTGCCCTCCACTGCAGTTCCAGGATGATTTTATAGTCAGCATAATGCTAATAGTACTTGGACCTTCTACATCATCTTCAGCATGAAGATCTCAAAGTGCTCTCTCAACAGCGTTATCCCACCTTTGTTAGGATGGGAGATAGTGTTCCAATTCTGTAGGTGGGGAAACAAGGTACATAACTTGTTAGGTACCCCATATGGTACCTGTAGGAAAAATAGATGACCTGAGCCCTTTTACAGTTGCCAACCTGGTAGATATTTCAGATCACTCTTCTATGAATATCATGTGGCCTTGTAGATCTTGAAGTTGTTGCTTATGTAGTAGTTACAAATCCAAGTACTTCTTTATGAAGTAGTATTTTTCTCTCCAATGATTGAGTTAGCAGAGGCCTCCAACCCAGGTCCAGGTTCCATGGTGAGTAAGGAAGTAGTAGATTGGTTTGGGGTTTTTTAAGATCTCCTTTGAGTCCTGCAATTATTATACCTGAAATCTGTGCCTCTACAGTAGGACTCCCCCCTCCAAATCTTCTATGTTACATATTTGTATCCTGTAGTATGGCCATGATATTTTCATCCCAGTCTGACACTAAATGGGGCTGATAACCCAGTTTCGGAGATGTAATTGTGAGGTTTATTTTGGTAGCACTTATAAAAATGCACAAGATTCTGGGGAAGAAAATAATTTAGAAATATGAGGTGTAGTTTGTGCATCTGGGGTGTATCTTGCACTCTGAACCAGGAGCAGTGCCATATGTTGATTTGTTTTGATATGAAAGAGGTAGTCCAAGTTTATAAGCAGCATGAATGTTTCTTACAAAGCCATGACATTTCCTGTACTTAGTTTTAAGGAGTGATTAGATGAAATCTAAAAAATGTTTATTTTTTAACCAATGTAGGCACTGTAAGTGAGAAAGGCTATGAAAGGTGCTTAGGATTCCTCTAGAGCCTATTGATTTGTCCTTGAAGAGAAAAAAATAAATATATGTGGACCTAGCCTGGATGAATTGGGTGGTCCAGTTTGAAGAACAGAACCTTTCTCTTAAGTCTCAGTGCTGTTGTGAGGTAGGTGTTATCCATACAAGCACTGCCAGTGTTGTGGCACAGCCTTGGCCAAGAGAGTTGGAGTTAAATGGTCTCCTGAACCTGCATTGTTTTCTCCCTTCCTTTTGTGGGATATGCCTAAAGGAATGTGGCTAAGTTAAGGCAGAGAAAAATGATTGCGTATGTCTCTGGTCTCACAAAAGATTTGAGGAGGTCTTGGAGTGTCACTCTGGTGCCTCTCATTAGGGCCAGATGCACATAAAATATGCCTGTATTCTTCATGGCAGTCTCTCATGGGACTTTATTAAAGAGGGGTTTTTTAGGTGACTGTCTGAAGGCACATTACAAAGGATCATGTATGCACAGAGAATAAATGAGAATAAGACTCTTCTAGTCGCAAGTCCCTCTGAGATTTGGCCATCACTTGACATCACTGTGACCATCACTGAGCATAATCCTCCCTAACTGTGTTCTCTTTGCCTCAGCTGCCTTTGCAGTGATAAAATGATCAGTAACTCACTGAGATCATCAACACAGGACCAGAAAAATGATCTCTCCATTGGACAAAAGTCCTTGTTTGCATGGATGCCTGTTTCATGAGTATTTTCTCTTCTTCAGGTCCACATTACCCCTAAGCCAAGAAGATTATGAGGTAATGGAGATTTTGTTTGTTGAAGTTGGGAGCCCTCTAGTTAGCAAGATTTGTTCTGTTGCACAGCCATTGGTTTACACACCAAAAGTGAAGAATGTGGGATGGTCTATCACAATTTGCCTGTGACTTAAAGTTTTAAGGTTCTGATGATGACAACTTTCAGGGAAGGGAGAGGACAGTTGAATGCTCAAGGAGAATGGGGATTTGACTGAATTATTCTCCTCTACCAAAAAGCCTGATGTTTTACAGGAGGGCAGGGAAGCAGGAATATCTTAGTGGGCAAGAAGTTTGCTAAAACATAGGGGGGAAAAAAAAGGGAAATTGGGAAGTCTCTCTTGTCTCTGAATATCCACTTGAGTCTATTTGTTCCCTCCCTGCTGCCCAGGCCTTTTTGCAGAAGCTGGTGAGAAACTTGTTTGCAGAGGGCAATGATTTGTTCCGAGAGAAGGATTTCAAGCTTTCCCTGGTACAGTATGTAGAAGGGCTGAACGTGGCGGATTACGCAGCCTCCGATGAGGTGACCATCCCAAAGGATCTCCTCTGCAAGCTACATGTCAACCGAGCTGCCTGCTACTTTGCCATGGTGAGTGCCTTCCCAAGTCATCCCCAGGAGCCTGGGGGGAACATCATGGTTGCAGTGCTGTGCAGTTGGAGAAGATGTCAGGAGGGGTTTCGGTTGGTTTTGTCCTCTCCCTGTTCAAACACTGGAGGAGATGACAATACACAGAAAATTCTGGTATCTCCTCACTATTGCACTGTGTCTTGTGAAACTGGAGGAAGGATGTGAGGAACGGGGGCCAGGCCTAAGGTATCGACAATGCAGTTCTGGTCCACATTGGTGGGGAGTTAGTACCATCCAGTGTCCTCCAGTACTCAGTGAGTGTTTCTCTGGAGTACTGTTTGAGTATTGCTCTGGAAGCTCTTTCCTTCTGTGAGACACTGGAAGACAGTAGAAAGGCTTTGGGTCTTGAAGGAACTTGCAGACATGCACATGGAAAACAATTCTGAAATAGTCAGGCTCTAAAAGGCTGCATACTTCCATTTTACTAAGGCATATAACAGCTTTCCTTTATGGCACAACCCCAGAGCAGGCCCATCCTGTTCGTAATGACACTGAAACCCCTGAAAATTAGCAAGCAGTCACATAATTAAAGACTTCCAAGTGTAACATGCCAAGGTAGAGGGGGAGACAAGATAAGGTTGCTCAAGCAGTATTAGTTCTGTCATTCACTGACTTTGAAGTGTTTTGAGTTTTGCAAGATTTAACAAAATGTTCTGTTAATGTAGGGGTGTTTACGCACTGGTCTGTGCATGAGGTAACATTTGTACTCCTACCTGCCGTTTGTATTCCTGTTTTCTGCTGAGAGATAGAACGTTTGCTTTTGCAGAGAAGGAGTTAGTCTGCTGTGCCCCAGCTGACTCCAGGTGGTCTCTTCCATGCAGGGGTTGTATGAGAAGGCACTGGAAGACAGTGAGAAGGCTTTAAGTCTCGACGAGGAGAACATCCGAGCACTATTCCGGAAAGCCCGTTCCTTAAATGAGCTTGGAAGACACAAAGAAGCGTATGAGTGCAATAGCCGATGCTTGCTGTCCCTCCCACATGTAAGTTTTTGACATACAACTCATCATGGTTTTTGTGGCTCACAACCCTCCTCTCTAAACATGCTTAGTGTGGGGCCAGAGGACAGTGGAAGAGGAAGCTTGGCTGTTCCCAAGAACATGCTTACAGCCAGAAATTCTGCCTCTCTGACTCAAAGATGTTTGTCCTCACATGTGTCTTCAGACCCAGTCAGCTCTTACAGATAGTGCCAGCCAGAGACACCAGTTAGTGACAGCAAGTTCATGTTCTGTTTGTGAAGAGCAAACCCCTACCCTAACAAAAGGTGAACTAAGGCCATGAGAATGTTTTAATTGGTTGCTTTTATATCTCTAATGGGAGTGACTAGGAGCATGGGACAAATGGGAACTGGAGCTCTAGAAGGAAAACATGTATGGTTTTCCTGTTTTGGAAAAAATGTCTCACATTTCACCTATGGATTGCTAAGGTAAAATGATCTAGCTATTTTTCTTGAGGAACACGCAAAGGTGTCCTTGACATCCCAGGTCATAGTTATTTTTATGTCCACAGGTGTGTCAGTTTTTGCATGCAGAGGGGACTATCTGCATATACTAGGAACTAAATATTTTCCTGACAGTGCTTTTGTTGAGCATCCTCTTAGGCCAAATATTGAACAGGAAACCAGACTGTGATTACATGGATTCTAGTGAGCACTGTGCTAATTTTGGTTCAGATCCATCACAGTAATGCTATTGCAAGAAAAATGCATCCACCTCAGCTGAAGAAGTTAACTTTCCTTAATTACTAGTGTTAGAGAAGCAATCTTTGAAAGACTTGTTAGCAATTAGGTATTCCTTTTATATAGCTTGTAAATTTGAGCTTCTTTGACTTGGCAGAACAGGGTGACCAAAACATATTAAAGGTATCATGTTTGGGGAGTTCCAAGGAATTGTTTTTTAAACAAACCCTTTGATTAACAAAAGCATCTAATGTATGTATGCTTGTAAAGCCGTATCTGACTATATTTTACGTTGTAGTCAAGCCATTTAATTTAATTTATATTTAACCATATAGTTATGGTTACATAGCTCCCATTATTGTTAGAGTCATCGTGGTCTACAGACACTATATCAAACTTTGCTGTGGCAGGAGAGTTCAGCCTAAAAAATTCTATATTGAGTGATCTATACCCCATTGTCTTATTATCTGCTTAACAGAAATCGTAAGCCTTCTCTGCATCAAAGGCAAGCCATGCTATCCATCATTTCACTCTTGTTTCCATTACCCTCTGCTGAGAACTTCGTTGTGGTCAAAACAGAGCCTGTCTTAAGACTTCTGGTGACAAAGCATCTGCCACTCATTTTGGCTCACTGTCTAATAGAGTTAACTTATTTTTGGGTGCAGATATTCAGTGCTGCTAGTTTGCAGAAGTTCTCATTATGGTGAAGTTAATACTCCTCTGTGGCACACTTTCTTTCTGTATGGCATGGGGTGTTTTAGAAGAGGAAATGCACAAGCTAGATTTTGTTTTCACTGAGTTCAGTGAAGATGGTGACAAGACTAATGTTGAAGGGTGTGGGGGCGTGAGCACAATTGAAAAATGGCCCTCCAAATTGAAGGGGAAAGTTACTGATACGGTGGGCTGGAAGAACCAGAGGCTTCTAAGCTGTTGAAAGGGAAAGGACTCAACCTGCAGGGAGAAGGAGATTGGAAGGACCAGCATGGCAAGTAGAGAGAAGAGGGCAAGCTTCAAGGTTGGACATAAGGGAGGAGATTTTGGAGTGTTAAGGAGGATTATCAAAATAGGTTGGGCAGATACATATTTTTCTTTGAAAAAACTGTTAAAGTACTCTGATATTTTTGCAAACAGAGAGGGAGGAAAACAGAAGGAAACAGTTGCTGGTGATATATAAATGTAGAAGACTGTGGCAGGTTGTTAGTCTGGACAGAAAGACCATAGTGGTGGTGTGAGTGGGTATGGACACTGGACAGGGAGGATAGTAAATGCCACACAATGGGGAAAGCTGAAGGATCTGCTTGACTAAGCTGAGGCAGTTTAACTGGAGCTGGAGACAGTCAAAATGCCTTCTAGCTAGTAAGTTGGAAACTGAGACTTGGTTTCAGCTTTAAAAACAAACAAGCAAAACAGGCTGGTGAGTACTGTCTGCATATCAAAACTAGTCATTACCTCTGCAGCTGGCAGAGAGGGAAGACATGCAGGCTCCTTCCCAGGCATGGAGACCTTGTGGAAGCTGCATAAGTAGCCAGCCTTGGCAGCTCCTTCAGCCAACTTGCCAGCAGGACTCATGAACCCTGTTTTTGCAGAGTGGGTGCTTTGTTGGAAGCAGATATTTGATTCTGATTTTCTGCAGCATTGAATGAGTGTAGGGGAGAACTCCTGGTGCAACTGCAGCGTCTTGGCAGGACTGAATGACAAGAACGCTAAGTCTGCCTGAACTCTCCTGGGGCTGCTCTGGAAATTATCCACCTGCTGCTGTCTGAAGCTGAGGCTTCCTGGTGCAGCCCAGTGTACATAACTGCATTTCTCTTTATATCATTCTGTGTGCCACAAAGGCAAAACTGAAATGTCCTGTCAATGGTTTCGTCCCCAGGATGAAAGTGTCACACAACTGGGACAGGAGCTTGCCCAGAAGCTGGGACTGAGGGTTCGAAAAGCATACAAAAGACCTCAGGTATGACTTCTTTTGTCTTAGAGGCTGTCCTTTGCTTGTGTAGATTTACTTTTGCAGAAGTGGTAGGTGCTGCTCTGCAGTTACAGACATGTGTACACAACCCTGAAAACTCTTTAGCAGGCTGCTGGCAACCTTCCTTGTCCTGACCCTCTGGCTCACTTTGGCTTAACCCATTTCTAACCCTGTTGCTGCTCTGTGTCTACTGCCAGGATGCATTCTGAGCCCCCAGCTGAGCCAGGCTGGTGCTGTAGGAGAAAATTCCAATGCAGTAGATGACTGTGTTTTTTGCAGGGGAGGGACATGTGGCCTGATCCCAAAGCAGGTTTTGCATTACAGTCCTCTCTCTGTTATGGGATGAGAAGAGTGGGATCCTCTGCTGCATTGGAGGCATGGCTGGTTTTTTAGTGCAGTGGGTCATGAAGGGTTCCTGCCCCATTTATAGGTGTACACTTCTTTGTGGTGGGGGAAAGGTTTGTGCTTTGGGAGAGCAACAGGTACGCACCTGATCAGAAGCTAATTGACACCAGTGGCTGGATCCATAACGGCTCTACAAGGAAGTGCTGCTGTGACTGGAGTACTGCAGGTGTTTGAATGTGTACCCTGCGATGGAGCTAGAGGGCGTCAGGCCACTGCTAGCCATAGAGCTGCTCTCCCATGAAGCTGCTTTGGTCACGGATTTTGTTCTCAGGAGCAGAGAATGTGAGCTAGTAGTGGAGGCTGACGTTTGCGTTTGCGTCCTCAGCCCCATGCGTCCTCGGCCTCATGTGTCCTAAGCCCCGTGCGCCACGGCGTGTTACACAAACAGTGTGTTCCACCTCCAGAGGGGCACCTTTGTAGCATGAGGTGGAGTGATTGGTGGGCATCCAGTTTGCAGAGAGCTTTTGGGGCAAATCTGGCAGTAGCATGCTAGTCCTCTCCCCAACAAACCTCATGTGTGATTTGCCTGCCCTAAAAAAACTCCTTGATTTTGCAGAGGCTCTCAACACTCCCAAATGATTCTGTCTCAAAGAAAGGGAAGTTTATGCTTAAATACTTTCTGTAGCAGTTCACTGTGTTAGCCTTGCCACCTTTTTTGCTGCTTTCATGTTACTCAGCTGAAATGGGCTTAAACCACCTGTATGTTAGAAATATAAAAATTAAAAACTCCAAAATGCTTTCTATTATTTGGTATTTTGGAATTGGTGTTTTGACAACACTTTGTGATCTCTTGTGTTGAGTTCCAGCTTTCATTCCAGTGCTGTAATACCTTCCCAAAGTAGTAATTTCTTAATGAAAAGCAAACACTTCTGTTTCTTAAGGAAGATTTTTGCCTCCTGATTGTGGGTCAGATGTTCTGAGGTGTACAGAACAATTTTATGTCCCTTTTCAGTGTTGACAAACGTGTACCCTTGTGTCACAGTGGGATAACTTTTTGGGGTGGCTCTTATTTTTGGACAGTGCTTGGAAGGAAACTATATTGTAACCCAGATTTACCTAGTTTATGAACATTCATGGGCTGAATTCTGCTCTTAGATTTCTCTCTTCCTTGCAGCAGGAATTGGAAACATTCTCACTACTCAGTAATGGCACATCAATCAATTTGTCAAACCAGGTAGAGTTTGCATCCTGTGGTTGTTACTCTTTATGGATTGTGCTACTAGAATGCTTTAAAGTTTTATTTACATGCAAATTTATAACTATCTTACAGGTTTGAGCTGTCTTAATTAGTGTTTTCTGCTTTTAAGGAATATTGCCAAGAAATTAATTTCTTTGAAAATATTTCTACTGACATAATTTTCTATGTCAGTAATTAGATCACTGAGGATGGTTATTTTTCTTAGTTATTGTGAATGTTTGCTTTCTCTTGCATTTAAAGTAAGTTTTTGTTTTCAAGTTTTGCATATCTAACAACAGTACTAAGTAAGGAAGTGCAACTGCTAAGGAACCATACAGAATTAAATCCTGTGATGTAGTGAGCAAGATACATACACAGTTTATATATTGCTTGTATTGTCCTGAGAGATCCAGCTGGGCAGGGCAGTGTACAAATAGTAAGGTAAAATATAAGAAATTGCTGGTTTTCTTGTTCTACCACTGGGCAAAAAAAACCGAACCCCAACAAACAAGCACTTGCTGTTTTTACAGTCTGTTTGGTACTCCACAGTGCTCCTTAAAGCAAACAAACAATAAAACTGTAAACATTATAATTTTGTATGAGAAAATGGGATACTAAAGAGTGAGTTTGCCTCTCACAGTTCAGTGATTTGGCTTCACATCTTTCTAGGGAGACCAATCAGCTTTCTTTAATAGTTGTTCCTAGTTTTTAATGTGAAAATCTTTCCTTTTGTAAGAATTGAAAATAGTGCAAAACCCATTGTAGTGGATGCAATGTCACAAGACAAATGCTTTACTTGTGTCTTTTGAAGCTTAAGCTAAAGGCACAGATACTTACCTCTGTTTACGTTTCTGTAAAATATGGACTCAATTTATTCCTTGCCTTGAGCTCCAAGTCAGCAGTTGTCTTGGTGGAAACATTTTCCTGTTTTGAATTTGTTGTAGAAGTTTGTGGTTAGATTGCAAAATACGTGAACTAAGAAAAGGAATGTTGTGTAAGATCAGGCTAATCAGATCTCCCATGCAGTGGGCTAACCAATTGGTGTGTCCCGGGACTTGGGACACAGTGTTCTCATCCACACATGAAATACCCTATTCTATGTATGGAGTTGCTCACATGGTTGGATATTGTGCAGGCATGGTTTTCCTTTGCAGCAAAAGGGTTTGTCTGCTGCTGAAGGTAAAAATGAAAAGGTTCCTTGGATTAATGGCCTCCTAAAGTTCATTGGTTTTACTGTTCTAGCACAGAAAGAGGCCATAAAGGTAAAGAAAAGGTCATACACATTTAGGAGTAGTAAAGAGTCTCATCTGTGAATTGTGGGTATCTGTTTAAAGATTAATTACTCACAATATTTTTCTTCTCCCTTTTCCTACATCCTCTTTGCAGACTGCTTCCAATGGATTTGGCTCGATAGACGACATTGAAACAGGTAAAGATATTTCTCTCCTCAGACTTCGGTGGCGTCAATATGGTATGCGACCAGGCTGGCAGGCTTGAGAGGTTCATCACTTGCATTTGTGTCTCTTCTGCACACTTTTGACTTTACTAACTAGGAGAAGGAAAAAGTGGTGCAAAGCGGGAGTGTTTTTCTTGCAAAAACAGGTTTTTGTCCAGGCCCAGTGAGAGATGCGTCTGGGAATTAAAAGGGTCTGCTGCACTATACAGCTCTCTCCAGTTACGCTTTCTTAATACTGCACTTGGCAAAGCTTCTGAAACTCTGCTCCAAGCCAAAACAGTCCGGATAAAGTGAAGTTAAAGCTGTTTGTGCTCTGAGTGTGTATGGTCCTCCAAGACATTGTGGTGGAAGAATTGAAAGCAAAAGGAGTTGGGAGGGACCCAGGGAGACCCAAGTTCAGGGTTAGGCACCCAGGAGAAGAAGGAAGACTAACAGGGTTGCTTTTCTCATGCTGGAAAAAAAGTGACCTTAACTCTGCCCCTGTAAACGAACTTGCTACCTTGTGTGCTGGAGCACTGAACTTGTCCCTCTGAACACATCAGTCTTTGCTCCTTTGTAAGGTAGCTCTGTGTGTGAAGGTAAGTGTGAGGACTTACCACCACAAGTAGCAATTGCTCTTTTTATAAGAAGAAATTAATTTAGTTATTAGGATGCTTTGGAAGATGTGTTAGTTCTCTGTTCAATGCCAATTCAGTATCTGATTGCTACATGAGATCATGAGACCCAGTTCTGTGAATTAAGGAGAATTTTTCACGTTATCTTGCTGTGCTATAACTGGACTCCTATTATAAAGAATGACTGCATCGAGTAATCTTTTTATCTAATCTGGATTTGGTGTGAGAACAGCATGCCACCTTTGCTGCAGATCAGGCAGACAGAGCCTTTACTACTAGGAAATCTTTGCAAAAGTGCTGGAATTACATGTTACCTGTTGCCCTGAGAGTGGTGTGCCACCAGGAGGGCTGGGTTCTGGGTACCCTGAGGGTTTCAGATTCAGAGTTTTTTTTTAGCAAGGGGATTTTTTTTGTTGTTTTGTTTTGTTTTGTTTTGTTTTAAGATGCAAACTCTTGAAGTCCTTTCCTCTGTATTTCGCTTGAGGTCATCTGATTAACTCAGCCCAGTCCTGCAGAGAGATCATGGCTCAGATCTGGCTCAGTATGGCCATTGGCCAGCTAATGCACTAGGGAAGCACTGCTGGTTTTGGGAAGTGGAGTTATAAACAGTGCTTTTAAAAGCTCTTGCTCCTCAGGGACAGGCAGGTGTATGGCCAAAGAAGCTACCAGCTGGGGGAGCTTGGTATGAGAAATTTGGTTCATGTGAGTGTATGGGCAAGACCCTCACTGAGCTTATAATAATATGTGGGGCTGAGTGTCATGGCAGTGGAAGAAATCAGCAGGTGTGGGTGTGCCTGTGCGCTACTCATCAAAGAAAGCTGTTTTATTCTTCTAAGATGGAGCAGATGTTAGGGGAATGCAGAAGGTGTATGAGCATTCTGTAAGGAGAGTACATGAGATGTGGGTATCATGGCTGGTGAGTGAGGTCAGTAGATGGGGTGTCCTGAGGAAAGCAGGAATTGGAAAGGAGAGATAGGAAAAAAGATTGGACAAAGTATAGTGGAAGGAAGAGAGAGGGGAGTGGACATCTTTCCTCTGCCGCTTGCAAGTAGTGGAATCTGTTGGTCCTTGCTCTTCTCCTTGCCCTTCACGTGCACTGAGGTGTGGGGAGTCCCATGTTATTCTCTGCCTTTTGGTCATGCATTCAGCTTTTCTTAGGGTGTGTGAGGGTCTGAGTGGAAAATGTAGGGCTTCATTCTTTCCTCAGAGAAGGTCTGAACTGCTGGATCCTTTGGGGCCCTGTCATTGTACACCCTTTTGCTCCTAGCTGCACGTGTCCCCATCCCTTCTGGCATGTTCTGAACTTCTTGTTGGCCTCTGTAGGGATCTTGACAGTACTCCAGATTTAAACATCTGAAAAATGGGAAGGCACAAGCCATCCCTTTGTGCTGCAGGGAATCTGGCCAAGCTTCCAGCCATGAGGGAAGCTGGATGGCTGGCTCCCTGGCAGCTGGGGGTTCTGCACCAAAGGGAGATGAGATGAGAGAAGTCATCGCAAAGAGGGCATGGGGTTGGAGCTGAGTCTGATTGGTGGGGCAGCTGCAAAACTGAGGACATGCACAGCCTTCCTTTGAGTTGCTGCCTGTGGAAAATGTATTTAGCTGCAGCACTGAAATCCTGTGTTGGATCCCATAAGGTACAACACATGCTTTCCTTCAATGGCATGCTTGAGGATGTGGAGAGGGACCTGTGTCTGCTCCTTTGCCACTTCCCCTGCTTTCCCTGTGTTTTGTCATGGCTCAGCCTCCAGTGGCTTGCACGGTGACCTTTGCTGTGGTCCATCCACATGGACCACTCACAACAAATATTGGAGGAAAGATTGCAGGGGTTGGTGCTGTGCTCCTGATGGGGTTAGAGATAAGGCAGCATGCCTGTGTGTGTCATCTCTGCTGTTGTTATGTTCAGGACTTGGGGGTTTGCTGGAATTGTTAATTTGCTGAGCTCTCTAAGAAGGGCACGAGCATGTTCCTGGGCCAGGGAACATACAGTGTGCAGACAGTAACAGGGCTCACTTGCCCAGTCCCTGATGCATAGGGATGATCAAGTTCTCATGGGGGCTGTGTGAACAGACCTGTTACAGACAGGATGCAGCATTTCTTGCTGGATCAAGTTGTGTGTCTCTGGAGCTTGTCTAGTTTCTTTCCCAGTCTTATCAGTCTTTCTAATAAAAGCTATTGTCTCTCCAAACTTTGCCTTACTTTTATAGCCTTAGTCTGTCGCAGCTACAGTGCAGCCAATGGGATGTGGGTAGAGAAGATAGCATCTTTGTCTTATTTCTTTTCTTTTATTCCAGGACATCTGCACAGGGGCAGAATTAAGGTAGTTTGGGTGCTTGGTTTGAGAACTGCAAATGTAATGCTGCATTTTCCAAATTTCTAACATTTGAACTTTTTTTTAACCTTTAATTTTTTTAAGAATAAAATGCTCTTCTGTGAAGAATATCGCTTGCAACCTTAACTTCATTTAACAGAGGTTTATATTGCATGATGGGAACGTCTTACTACTTCAGTAATGTACTGGAGAGTGGAAGAAGCCTTAGGGAAAATCATGGCCTCTTTCCTGCCTTGACCCTGCCTCACATGAGTTCCCAAGGGGATGTTTGCTGCTTAGATGATTAGGGGGAAAATGGACAGCAACCTCCCACTTGTGGACATCAGGAAGGACTCAAGAGCAGGGAATTTACTTGGGTAAAGACAGCTGAGTGAGTCTGATAGGGATTTTTGGGACACATTGTTAGCACAACCTGATCTGAACACTCAGTCTCTGACTTTCTTCCCAACAGGGCTTTGTATTTTTTGTCTTCTTCCATTTAGGATGCCTGGGTTTTTAGACAGGGTGTGCAAGTAAGCAAGCTTTCAGCTGGCCTATCAAAGCTCCAAGGAGTAGAGAAGGCAGTGATCTCTGCCAAGTGCATTAGTGAGGAACATTAAAGAAAACACCAGATGATGGGTTATAGAGAAATTGGATTATGTGCCCCTGGCCTTTAGTTCTGGCCATAGTGTATTCAGTAACTGTTCAGCCACAGGTTTTGTGTTGTTCCTGTTTGAGGTACATGCTTGCCAAATCCTGACAGTCAGACTGGGCACTGGCCCTTAGAATGTATTTCATCTATTGGTAAGCCACTGGAGACTGGGGACAAAAATGAAAGGGCAAGTACTCTTCAAACTAGAGCCTCTCCTCTCAGAAAATTGGCATACTTCGTTTTGTCATTTGAGGGAGTTGTACAATATTTGTTTTACCAGGTTGTGCTCTATTTGCCTCCTGCAAGAGGCTCTCGTGGTGACTGGCTCTGTTTCTCTCTCATCACAGACTGCTCTACGGACCTGCAGTGCCTCTCAGCTCCTGTGGCCACCTCCATCCCTGTGAACGAGGGGCTGGCCCCTTTGCCCTCTGATTCAGATGCAAAGGGCTTGCCCACCTCGCTTCCTGCTGCCAGCTTGCTCCCGTCTCCAGACTGTGTACCCTTGCCAGTGCCTGAGAACGTGGAGGATTTCACAGATGGGGACATCATTGGGGAAGAACTAGACTCCCTCCTGGATTCCCTTGCCGAAGGGTCACCATATCCTCTAGTAAGAGTGGACACTGCACGGGTCTGCTGCTTCTTTGTTCCAAATAGGTCCTTGAAGCATGAGGATGTATATGCTGCCTCTCTCTCTTTTTCTGTAATTGTTTTCTCCTATCTCTTCCTCTGGCAAAACTCATTCATTCTTTCCTTCATTTCTGCTACTGTGAGTATGTAAAGAGTCCTCTTCCAAGCCTGCTTTGCTGTGTGCAGCTTGAGGGAGCTGCCTCTCAAAAGATAGCCAAGGTAGCTTTTCCCTGACATCTTCTTCTACCTGGCCTCGCATGTCCATGTAGTTGAAGCAAGTCTGAGAGTAGAAATGAGTGTGGTGAAGCAGGAATGATGGATGTATTTTATACAGGAGGCATGCTCTAATCTCCTTGTATTTTGTGCAGGTTGCACTCAGCCTGAGCTCTTTGAACAGGTCTGGGAGCTGCAGAGACAATCTGTATTCATACTTATGTCGGATTTTAGTTGCCAGTGTTGCTGATGTTATGTGAGCCACCTTGGGTCTGGAAGCAATATAGTGATTTTCATGTTGGATGCCTCTTGAGCCAAAAAGCCCTGCTGAGAGGTGCCATGGGTCATGATCATTATTCTGACCTCAGCACTGTGTGTACTCAGCTGCATTGTTTCTCGACCTGAGCTGGTTTAAGTGCCCAGCACACAGCACTGCCTTGCAGACTGGTGACCTCAGGTATCCCAACACCTCCTCAGGGATCCTGGTCCAGACTGTTTCTGCAGTACATAAAAATTGGAAGGTCTATGGGAAGTCTGCAGGTGGATTGAGCTGCCAGGTATCCTTTTGCCTCAAGTAGTACAGCATGCCTTTCACTGAGAGTCTGTTGCTCTCTGTTGTCATGGTTTGACCCCAGTCAGCAATTAAGTACCAGACAGCTATTCACTCACTTTCTTCCTGCCCCTTCCCCAGTGAGGAGGAAAATTGAAAAAAACCCAAACTTGTGGCTTAAGATAAGAACAGTTAAACAATTGAAACAAAATAAAATACAATAATAACAACAACAATAATAATAGAAAAGGAGAGAGAGGGAGGAATAAAACCCAAGAGAAACAAGTGATGCAGAGTACAATTGCTCACCACTTGCTGGCCAATGCCCAGCCTTCTCTGAGCAGCAATTGGTGACTCCTGACCAACTCCCCCCAGTTTATATTCTGGGCATGATGTTCTATGGTATGAAAGATCCCTTTGGCTTGTTCAGATCAACTGTCCTGGCTGTGCTCTCCCCAGTCTTCTTGTGCATCTGTTCACTGGCAGAGGATGGGAAACTGAAAAGTCCTTGACTTAGAGTAAGCATGACTTAGCAATAACCAAAACATCAGTGTGTTAACATTATTCTCATGCTAAATCCAAAACACAGCACTGTACCAGCTACTAAGAAGAAAATTAACTCTATGCCATCCAAAACCAGGACATTTGTTTTCAGTCTCTGCTCCTCACTGCTAATTGCTATTTATCCTCCTTTCTGCTCCTCTGAAGTCTCTGGTCCAGGGCACCATTCCTACCAACCTGCCAACAGAGATGCCCCAGTTGATTCCTGTGTTTCCGGGCGGAACTCCGCTGCTGCCTCCAGTTGTGACAGCCAGCATCCCTGTCTCCACTCCTCTGCCACCTGCTTCCTTTGGCCTGGTGATGGATCCCACCAAGCAGCTCTCCTCCTCCTCTGTACTGGATGCCTTCGAGGCCCCACCAGGAGGAAGTGGCAGCTCCACTTTAGATTCGCTGGATTCCCTGGATCTGCTTCCATACACAGATACACGGCTTGATGCCCTGGACTCCTTTGGGACAAGCAGGGGATCGCTGGATACCTTGGATTCCTTTGCCATTGGTAGGTGTGGGGTGATGAGGTTTTGTGTTGCCTTAGCTGTGAATGCATGCCAAAATTATTTCCTTCAGTGCTGAGGACATCTGTCTTGTAGCTTTCTCTGCTGGTGTGGCAGAACAGGAATATAAATGTAGAAGAGGCAGGGAATTGTCTTGGACACAGTAATTGATTATGTTTGGCTCAAAACTAATAAGAAAGGCTGTAGGTGTGTAATCCCAGATAACCAGTATGTGCATGGAGTGAAATCTAAAGAGGAGAAAGGAACACAAAGGTATATAATGATGAGTGATGAGATTTAAACCTGGCTTTGTGTTCAGAACACGTCCCTTGGCACAATTTGCTGGACTATGGCATGATTCCACCAGCCTCCTTCTCAATGACTCTTTGATATTTTGCACAAAGTGAGCAGAACGGTAATGACCTTTTTAGATGATACAGGACCTTGTGCTGGGCAGAATGGTAGAGGCCAAGGTAGGTCTTTCCCATCTCTGGATTCAGAGCAATGAGTGTCCTCTTGAATGGCACTCTGCAGTCTCATGTCACAAGAAAAGCTGTGGAGGATGGTGGGCAAAGACTAAGTCCCCTCCTGTTCAGGAGGGAAGTGGGCTTCTTCTTGGTTAACTTGTTCCCAGTATTGCAGTATATTGTCAGCAAAAGTATTTTGAGAACAGCAGAGTTTGGCCAGTCAGCGCTTGAACACTCACATCTACCTCAACTTTGGGTTGCCACCTTAGAAATGCCAGTACTCAACAGCACAGAGTTGGGTTCAGTAGGATTTCTGGGACAAGAAGGCCTTTGCTGGAGTTTTTCCAAGTCTAGACAGATGCTTTGGGAAGAAAGTATTGAAACATTATGAAATAAATAAAGCAAATTCATTTATTAAGCTTTTGTTTGTCCTTTTGTGAGTAGAACTGCCTCTGAGAGTGAAATGATTGTTTTGTGGGGCTCTTTTCCCCTTCTTTTGTCCAGAAGAAACTAGCTCTCAGGAACTGCGACACCCACCTGGCAGCCAAAAACCAGCCCCAGTGGTGAGTGAGCTACTGCCCCGTGCTGACGTCCCAGGGTGCTCTGGAGCAAAGGTAGTAGTGACTTGGGTGATGTAGGAATTTGGGCCCCTCTTCTTACCCTGCCCTGGTGAGTGTTTTCTCCCCATGTTGTGGCAAGGCAGGTAAAGATTCCCCCAGAGTCAGTAAGAAGACATTTGTTCCATCTTTGTTTTTATTTGTAACTGCATATTGCCAAGATAAACAAGGTGTGACCAAGGTTGTAGGGTCAACAGGGGATCATGGAGGCCGGTGTCTCACTGTATCTGGCAGTCACATAATGCTGAAGGATGGGGCAGAGTAAGCCAACTTTGACTTCAGGCTGCTGAAATTCTTTGCTGCTCTGTGCCCCTGTCAAGAGGCTTCTCCAGATGTTCTGCCTCTGTCTTATGTCTCCAGTCTTGGCGAAAAAGCAGAGGATTAGCAAGCTTGGAACAAAAGTTATTCTTGAGTTCCTGTCACCTGCTGGCCCTATTAACATCAGTGTGAATATCCCTGAAGATTGACTGATAAGCAGTTTGGTTTTTTCCTTAGGTTGAGATAAGGTTGATTTAGAAGTCTTTCATTGCAGAGTAGGTTGTGACGGAAGAAATGGAAAGGCACGAGGGGGGCATTTTGTTCTGTGGCTCATGATAAAAAGCTGAGGTCTCTTACCAGTAGGAAAAGAGCCCTGTCTTTGAAGCAAACATACCGCAATGTTTGTTCTCTTTGAAAAAGTTTCATGCATCTCTTCTGGAAATGTCATTTCAGATGTGAACATTTCAATGAGAGAGGAAATGAGAAAGGTTTTGAGAGACTGGAATGTGGCAGGGCGTTTGAGAGGTTTCTTGCCCATTTGGTTTCAGAGCTGAACAGAGAGGTATGTGTGTTTTCACTCAGGTCAGCCTTGGTGGAGTGAGTGACCCAGCTGTGCCCAAGGCCACTGAGCGCCTGCTGTCCCAGCCAGAACCAGTAATGCCCAACACGGCCCTGCTAGTGAAGAACCCCCTGGCGTCTACTCATGTTTTCAAACAAGCCTGTCATATCTGCTACCCCAAAACAGGTGATGCATTTGCTCTGCCACCAGAGGATTGGCACAGACTAGGAATTGGCTTTCCCCAGGCTGATGGGGTTATTCTCTCTGGCAGGGCCCAAGGCTGGCGATTACACCTATCGGGAAGGCTTGGAGCACAAGTGCAAGCGGGACATCCTGCTGGGCAGGCTGAAGAACTCAGAAGACAAGACCTGGAAGAGGATCCGTCCTCGCCCAACCAAAACCAACTTTGTAGGATCCTATTATCTGTGCAAAGGTGATCTGTGGCGGTTGGTTGCCAGGAAGGGGCTGTGCTGGGGGAGACTGGGAGGGAAATCTGATATGGCTTGCTGGCTGTAGGGTTTCCTGTCCCATCGGTAGCTTATGGACTGGATGGCTCAGTACAGTGAAGGGCAATGAGCTGCCATATTGTGGAGAGCAGGCAGCTTCTAAAGTGGTGGAACAGAAGAGTCCCAAAGGCTCAGTGAGGTGCTGCACACAGTCAAGCACTCAGCTGCTCTGCTGACACAGGCTTTACTGAGAACCTGCCTCCTGTACATGTGCTCACATTACTCCCACTCAACCCAACTGCCCCATGGCAGGGCTGTGGTTCTGCCTAGGGAAAAGCATTCTCTGCCTGCTCCTTTGCTCCAGCCCATCCCACTGTATGTGCAAGCACTGTGACCACACTGGTCCCTGAGGCAGTGTCATTACAAAGTACCTCATGAAGTGGGGACAAGCTAACATGGCTTGGTTAGCCAAGCTAACATGGCTCCTTACTGCTGGGCCTATGGGAGAACTTAATCTGTATTGGCTTTAAAAGGGGTTAGTTAAATCATGATCTGTCCCTGGCCAGGCACTAAATTAAAGCTGGCCTCTGTTTTGAGATGGTTTCTCCAATAGCAGCATTTACTTGAGATTGTCACGATTCAGTAGTTTGTATTAACTTTCCTGAATGCCTTGATACAGGTGAACTTGGGAGGAGATGTCTTTTTCTTTTAGCTCTCTGTTTTCTTGCTTTTGGTTCCTTTTGAGGCATGGGCAGTGGGAAAAGATGAGAGAGAGTTTTGTTTCTGACTGGGCCGCTCTGCCTGTGTGGTGGTGTGTGCTGTTTGTTGCTTTGTAGATATGCTTAACAAGCAGGACTGTAAGTACGGGGATAACTGCACCTTCGCGTACCACCAGGAAGAGATCGACGTGTGGACGGAGGAGAGGAAGGGGACCCTCAACCGTGACCTCCTCTTTGACCCGCTAGGTGGGATCAAGCAGAGCAGCCTCACAATTGCCAAGCTCCTCAAGGAACATCAGGGCATCTTCACCTTCCTCTGTGAGGTACAGAACTGGTGGGAGGGGACAGGCATCCATCAGCTTCAACTTACCAGGTGTCTGCTGGAAGTACAACACAGCAGAGAGGAAACAGTTCAGGAGGTTCCTGGAATGTGTGGAAGATAACTTCCTGACACAGCTGGTGAGGGAGACAACAAGGGAAGGCATCCACTGGATCTGTTTTTTGTGAACAGAGGACTGTGGGTGATGCGATGGTTGGAAGCCATCCTGATGGGCACAGTGATCATGCAATGATAGAGTTTTCAATTCTTGGAGAAGTAGGGAGAGGGATCAGCAGAACAGCCACCTTGCCACCTCACCTTCTGAAAGGCAGACTTTAGCCTCTTTAGGAGCCTGGTTGACACAGTACCTTGGGAGGCAATCCTGAAGGGAAAAGGAGTCCAGGAAGATTGGACATTCTTCAAGAAAGAAATCTTAAAGGTGCAGGAGCAGGCCACCTATGACTCTGTATGTCCCAGCCAGTGCCCTACTCCCCAAAGGAGAGTGAGTATTGTATGCAGCTGTGTAGGAGAAAGGAGTAGTTTTCCTCTTTATCCCTGCAGCTGAATCAGGTCCTCACAGCCTCATGGGATCACCTGTCTCTTCCTCTGTCTTGAGATGTGGCTTTGAATTGTAATTTAGCCCCAGTTACTCTAGAAATCAGAATCCCATAATGCAACAAATTCCCACTTGATGTCTGTGCAAAGCTACTGAGTCAGTCAGTTCAGGATTGTCTCATATCATCTTAATGCTCTGCAGCAGAGTACCCATGTTGGCAGTACATGTAAAGGGATGTGTTCTTTGCTGTGAAGTGGCTGTTCTTTTATTTCTTCCCATCATTTCTCCCTTGTTCTCGTTCCGTTGGCTAACAAGGAAAGAATATGCAGCTCTGACCAAAATTTTTCCAACCACAATGGAAAATACTGTTGAGAATAAGCCAAAAAATGTTGTCTGGAAGCTTTTCCAGAGATTCACTTGCTTTATTTTAAAGCCCTACCACAAAGTTTTCACCCGACTTCTTTCTAACTTTGAACATTAGAATAGGCTGGCTCTGGTTCTTCTTTCTCTTCCAAGTGAAGTGGCTCTGGTTCATTGCTCTCTAAGATTTTCCCAGTATGCTAACTCTTCTCTTCTCTTCTCTTCTCTTCTCTTCTCTTCTCTTCTCTTCTCTTCTCTTCTCTTCTCAGATTTGCTTTGACAGCAAACCCCGGATTATCAGCAAAGGGACCAAGGACACACCATCTGTCTGCTCCAACCTTTCTGCAAAACACAGTTTCCATGAAAACAAGTGAGTGAATAATTTTTTGTGCTGATGGGAACAATCTCTCACAAGTCCAGCCAATTTGACTCCAGGGCTCTGGCTGTTTCTTCCTTTCCTCCCGACGGGTTCCAATCATAGGACAGCTCAAATCATGATAAATAGCACTGTGGGCTTCACCCTTCATGTTTTCTCCTGGAGCTGAGGGATTTCAGGCATCAGCAGAGCCCTTTGGAGTCAGTCTGTTAGGTTTTCCATTGACTTAATTTGCCTTTCAGTTTGCCCTTTACAAGAAGGTCAAAACAAAGATCCTCTGGCTCAGGATCCTGCCTCTGTCTGGTAATGAATGTTTAGGAAAACAAGTATAACAAACATGTCAAGTACACAGTCATACAATTCTTTCTGGTTCCTGGCAACCTGAGACATAGGGACTTGCTGAGCCAGAGGAGCTGGTGTCTTTGTTGAGTATTTTGAAACATGTCTGATCTCTGAACTTAAGGAGAGCATCACTCATGTGGTGAGGGTGAAAATAACTACTCAGGCTTGATAGGGTGGGAGGGCAGGGGTTTGCTTTTCCCAGAGGGAATCTGTCTCTCCCAGAGTTGATTTGCTTGTGTCCTTTGCCTACCCAGTCAAATGTCTGGATGTCATATGTAAGGAGGAGGTGGAGAGGGTTTGATCCTCTGGTGCATTGTATTTTTCTGCAGGTGTCTGGTCCACATTGTGCGTTCCACCTCCCTGAAATATTCCAAGATCCGTCAGTTCCAAGAACACTTCCAGTTTGACGTGTGCCGACATGAGGTGCGTTATGGCTGCCTGCGTGAGGACAGCTGCCACTTTGCTCACAGTTTCATTGAACTCAAGGTCTGGCTGCTGCAGCAATATTCAGGTGAGTGTGACTTGGCTGGTGTTGTGTATACCTGAGTTTCTTCCAGTGTGTACCCAAGGCCAGTTGAAAGAGGAAGAAGATGATTTGGGAGTACTGAGAAGGTGTCATTTGCTTGTGCGTATTACTTACTCTGCCTCCTCAGGGGCACAGAAAATAGGACCAAGCTGTTTTGTGAGGTGGTTTGGCCCTTGTGCCTTTACAGGAACAGTTCTATTACAATTTGCAGACCAGAAAGCCTTTCCCTTGGGACCACCTGAATAGATTAAAATGATAATTAGGTAGAGCTGAATCCCAATAAGTGTTTGGTGCTTAGATCTTGTGCAAATGGCAGTTGGACCCCTGAGTAAGCATCTGCTGCAGTAAGAATGGCAGCATGCTCAGGTGACAAAGCAGTTGGTTATATAATGAGGCTGTGCATCTCCAGTTTCTCAAAACAAATTCACCAACAGTGGGAAATTGCAAGATACTTGGTGTTTCCCAAAAAGCCTTTGATAACATGCCTCTCTTGAAGGTTTTACAGAAATTATACTCAGAGAAGTCATATAATGACACTGCCACATCTGGCACTTTCAGTCCTTTCTCTTTGTGTCTGTCTGACATACTGGAAGTTTCCTCTGGCTGCTTTCCTGTTGGCCATGTAGATATGGGTACACCCACAGTGCTACCTACGTGTTTTTTCACCACAGGGTCTCATTTAGTGCAACACCCAGCCTGGTAATGGGAGTACTTCAGAGAGAAAACACATTATGGATGTTTCTCACCATTCTTTGATGTCATAATTGATCTTCAGTGCAGTCCTTGGCCTTGGCTTCAGCTCATGAAGGACATTGATGAACAAGTAGCACACTGTGGCAAATGCCTTCTTTCATTCTTTCTGTTTGCCCTCATTTACTTGTGGCCTCAGGAAATTAAAAAAAATACAGCTCTGGAGTTTCTGAGATAGCACATTGCCTGTGAGTCATGGGTCACTATTGCTGCCCTACATGCTTGTGATACTGCTTATAGTACTCTGGGCACTCTAATATTCAAGTACTTTGCTCTTTTCCGCACCCCATGGTTAGTTTATTTTTGTTGTTTTGGTTTGGGTTTTTTATTCAAAAATTTCTTTGCTCCCTTCTTACTTCCCTCTGTGTTCCTTCCTCTTCATCCTGCAGAAGAAATAGACTGATTTTTTTCTTCTTGCCTTCTTTACTTGAAGAAATTATTTCAAAGGGAAAGATGAGTAGATTAAATAAGCCATGAGTTAAGCTGCAGAGGTAGTCAGTAAGCCTTGTGCTTGTTTCCACCTTTTCCAACAATAGAAGAGCCATTATCTTGTCGGGTTTTTTCTACACAGCTGTATATATGAGCCTGCTTTCCTTGTGAGTTTGCCTTCCTGGAGTAGTAGTTTATTACTTCTCATAAGTGTAGCCTTCATTATGGAAACTGAGATGAAAGGTAGTTGTTGCGATTCTCTGGGAAAGTTTCATATGGGCACATTTGCTCAGCAAGAATAGGAAGAGGGCAGCTTGCATTTGAAACACTTCACAGCCATTTGAGCATTTACAGAGTTTTTGGTTTTGTTCATGGGGATAAAGGATTGTATTAGTGGAGTAAAGGTTCCCAAAATCTGAACGCTGGACAGACAGGACTGTTTTCTTGTTCGCTGTGGCTTTTCATAGACATCTCTTGCTATCTTCTTCCATCAGTAGTAATAACGGACTCTTTGTCTTCACTATTGATGTTGCAAAAGATGTTGAAATATTATAAGTAATCAACACATGGGCATTTTGGTTCCCAGATAATTTTTTGTGACAGTTCATGCTTTGGAAAGCTGGTAGGTTAGAAAACATCCTTTCACATTTAAGAGGGTTTTTCTTTCCGGACCACAACATTTCTAGACTGTATTGTTGAGTTAGTTCAGACTTCTGGAACTGGAAGAAGGCGGTCACAAGAACTGCATTTGAAATTCAGTCTTCTGACAAGACCTGTATGTGTTTCTCCCTTTGGTTCTGCACCCCAAGGATCACAGGTGTGCAGAATGGAGAAGGTGGGAGCTGCTTTGGCCCTTTCTCTGCCAAGTCCAGTGCAGCACGTTAACTTTCTGCTGCTGTTTATCCCAGTTTAGAGTTTTTGTCTCTCAGATACAGACCAGCATTGTGTCCAACCCTGGAATACTTGTACATGGAAGAGGGAGTTGCAATTTTTCTAGCTCTACACCATTTCTTCTGGAATTAATGGTTAAGAAGTAGAAAATTCACCAACCGCTCTGATCTGTGAGCAGTACCAGCTGTGCAGCAGGTGCCATTTTAAAGGCCTGAGCAAATGTTCTGGAAGAATGGTGAAGTTCCCTGAATGCTTTTCATCCTGTCCAAGCCCTGTGCAAATGGCAGTAGTGTTGCCTCACAAGGACCTGAAGAGCCAAAATCACAGATGGGAAACTGAGGTCAGGAATGCTGTGACTTTCCCAAGCTACATACAGCCTAAGATGAGATGAAAACTTGTGTTTGGTGGCCCTTAAGTTCTGTAATGTGCTGACTCCCACATCAGTGATTGTGTCCATGTAACGCTCCTGGGGAACACCTCACTTCAGTAATAAAAGCTGTAGGCATCAGCAAAGCAACCAAATTTGCAGCCTCTCTGTCCTGGGGGTGCTGCATCAAGGCCATCCTCAGCACCCACCTTGTTGCAGTCAGCTGCCTGTGCAAGATATTTGTTTTGGCAGCTATGTTGGGTCTTTATAGCACTTAATAATGCGACACTTTTTTTTTTTTCTTTTAACAGAGTCCTCACATTGGCCAAACTACTAAGAACTAAGACTTCCTACTCTTATGCAGCTTCTTCTTGGTGTTTAGTGCTCTGAGAATCATAATACCCATCTAGCTGGTTGGTGATAACAGAGGCTGTTCCCTTACCACTTGAGCTGGTCAGGAGCTAAATCCTGAGATAAAGTCTGACCAATCCTCTTCCTTGTTGTCTGATGTTGCATATATGATACCTGAAACCTTGCAGATCTTTCCTTACTGGTTACTTGCTAGCAGCTGTTCCTTGGTTGGTTTTGCACTGTTGGTCTTTCCTTCCTGCCTTGGTTGTGCTTGGTGTTTATATGTGTTGAATTTCAATTTTCCTCTTCGCCTATTGATTGATGGGGAGCCCCCTCAACTTGAAGGTGTAACAGGTGTAATTAATTAATCCCAGCATTTAATAGGTGAGACTTCTGGGGTCTTGGAGATGCTAGATGTCTCAGTGGATATCTGTGATCTTCCAAGCTAGAGGCAAAAACTCCATATACAGTAGATCAACAGTAATAAAGCATTGTCTTTAGAACCTTGGTAGAATCTGTTGATAAGATGTTGGGGGACAGCCTTGGTCAAGCTCTTGACCCTAGTGAAGAATTATTGGCTTGGAGGCAGCATCTGGGTCCTTTGCAGACTGCCTGAGCAGAAAGCCAGGTCTGAACAAGCCCAGGAGACCGAACTCTTCTCCTTTTGTTTGGCTTGTGTAGAGAGAGGAGCTTCCTTAGCCTGGGATTAAACATGTTCTGTGGTGGGTTCTGTCACTGCCCAGTCCTGACATTACCCAGGGGGACTGTTGGGAGCTGGCAGCCACTCAAGGGTTACTAAGCCCAAATGTAAGAAGTCCTGCAACTCCTCCTCCCTCTCTTCCCTTGGCCAAAGCAGGGTAGCTCAGTTCTGTCTCCCTTTTTTTCCCAGGAATGACCCACGAAGATATTGTGCAAGAGTCTAAGAAGTACTGGCAGCAGATGGAGGCACATGCCAGCAAACCAGCAAACAGTGTGGTAAGTAAGGTCCATCTAGGGCTTGGAGCCTGATTTTGCTCCCAACGGTTCCAGCCCTTTCTCTCTTTTCCTCCTACTGCTGTGCCTGACAGGTCCCAGGCAGACCAGGCTGGCCACTGAGGAGGACAGCTGAGAGCTTTCCTGGTTGCAGTGCTGGTGTTGAGCTTTGTGCCTTGTTTTGCAGTGTTATTACCTGCTCTGTTCCTTGCTGGGGTGAAGACTCCAGGTCACCGAGGGTAATACACAGAGAACGGTGACAACTTGCTGGTGAAACTGGGAGATTTTGGGTCAGTGGCCATACAGTGGGGATCAAATGTGTCCTGCTGCCCTTTAGTGGCCAAGTAACAATAGCAGTTTGAAGGACTTAAGAAACTACTCATGACCAATAGGACTGATCTAAATGCAGGAGTGAGTGGAACTGGCAGCCTGGGTGCTGTTGTGGTTGGGCAGATACCTTAGTGGTGCTTTACCAGCAGGAGGCTGGGAGCTTTGCCCTTTTTTTGCCACCAGTCTCTCAGTGTGGAGGGCTGCACCCTCCAGCACTGCCAAGAGCTTACCAGCGTAATGTGGAGAGGGATGTTATAAGCAAAGGGCTCTTTTTTGTTTACTTTCTTCCATCTTGTTGGCTATGGGCAGTGCTGCCTTATCCTTTTTTTTACCCCACAGGGGATTTCTGTACTGTAGGAGCAGAGCCCACCCAGTAAGGATGATTCCCAGCCCAGTCCTGAGGTTGAACTAAAGCAGTTTTTGTCATTAGAACAGGGAGATTTTGTTCTTTAATTACTTTCATAAAATATGTCAGACAAGATGAGAAACTTCATACCTTCTAGCAAACTCTCAGGCATAGGAGCAATTCTTTCCCCTGAAGAATGGTGGGAAAAGTGTTGTGAATCCTATTTGTTCCAAATTGACAGCTTTCTTTAACCTTGGGAAGCCTGAGCTTGCCATCCCTTGGCCTGTGCCTTACTGTCAAACAAGAGTGTTTCACCTTTGTGTGGGACCTGTCACCCAGGAGTCCCTCTGCAGAGACCAGCTCCAAGTGCAGTCTGTGAGCAACCTGCAGAGGAGGTGTTTTATAGGAGAGGGATCTGAGTCATTCATGTGATGTGTAGCTGCTTGTTTTTGTCTTGGCTGTGTGCCAGCAGAAGTGTTCTGAAGGCTGTAGGGCACTGATGCTGGGGAAGAGCAGGTCTGGTGGGCATAGCTTAGCCCTACAGGAAAGGTGCAGGTGACTGCACTGACAATTACAGTGGACCCTTGTGTCCACCTATGCACTGGTTTTGCTGCATGAGATGGATTTATCTTCAAGGGGATGCTCAGCAATAAAGCTGTGCAGATGTTGTGGTCTGAAATGGTTGGAGGAGAGGAATGGGAAGCAGCAGTCCAGAATAATAAAGGTCTCTAGTTCCCAAAACTGCCTGACTTGCCTAAGGAATATGTTCTAGCTTCTCAGGAAGCTGAGAAGGACAAGCTTCTATATCCTGTATTATATGAGAAGTGAGCCTGGATGATCTGAATGGTTCCTGCAACCAGAGCTGGCTGTTATCTCTTTCTACCTGGTGTGGGGACAGAGGCAGTGGCCTGCATCTCTACAGGGGAGGAAACTAAGTGTGAATTTGCAGTAGTTTGTGACAGCAGTTGGATTTATATCAGCAATCCCTTCTTCATGTGAGCCCTACCCCAAGAGCACAGTCCAGAGATTGCTCCTGTCCTGCCTGCTGTGAATCTACCTGCATTTTTCCAGAAAGCTCTGTCTTTCCATTCTCAGTGTGTAATGAGGGGGTTAAAAAAAAAAACAGATAAATGGACAGCTGTTTCTCTGTAAGCCTTGCAGCTTCAAATTCACCTTTGGAGGGACTGGAAGAACAAGCTGTACAGAAGGTATGGTCAGAGCATGTCCTCTGAAGCACATGGAATCTGTACGCTAAATGAGGGTTCCATTTCTGACTGCTGAGGCTTGCATGGGCCAGAGGATCAGGAAACAAAATGCCAGAGCCTGCTACATTCAGGGGATGGGTAGTGAGCTACAATTTCTGGGCCCTGTGGGCAGTGCTAGGGCTGATGGCCAGTGGCAAAGTCTGGCCATGCCCCACAAATGCCTGTCACAGAGCAGGACTGCACCCTCCACCCTTCCAGGGTGCAGAGACAAAGCAGCAGCCCTGTTGGTTCAGTCAGAAGGTGCCTACCAGCAGCATCACCAGCTGTCTGTAGGGTTAGGCAGCCTGGCACTGGCACTGGCACCGTGCAGGGAGACAGTCAAGTCAGTCAGATGCGTGTGTTTGCAATAGCACACCATGGCTTTGGCAACAGCACGTCGTCAGCCAGAGGGCTGTGCTTCGGGATGAGACCCTGGCTTGCTGCTGAAGACCCTGCGGGCAGGACTAGGTATCTGTTGAGAGATGTTTACTTTTGCCATTGTTTTCTCCTGTCCAAGCAGGCTAACATGACTCAGAGTTTTCTCAGCGTCCTTCCAGCTTTCAAAGTTGGCTGCCTGGCAAAGACAACTTCCCAGGAGGGCTGTAAAAACACACCCCTTCTTCCCACCATCCCATGTGATCCACTCTCACTCCAGTGCCCTCTGGTCAGCGGAAGCAGAGAGTCGCTCTGGGGGATTTTGCTGCAGTTTTGTCACAGCTGCCAGTTGGACTCAGTTAGAACCCAGGGCTGTCCAGTTGTGGAGAAAGAGGCAGGCAGCATGCAGGGGCCTGGTAGCTGTGAAGGTGAAGGTCGGGAGGCTTAACAAGAAATTAAAAATGAAGATGCATTGCTTGCCAAGCACCTGCTGGGTATCTTGCACTTGGCCCCACAAATTTGGCCTCACAGTGGCTGATGTAGGAGTAAGCCCAGTGGCTGCAGATTGAAGAGACAGTCAGTAGGAGGGGCTCTTGTAGGGAACTGGGTGTCCTCCCATTGCATTCCTGCAAACTGAGGGATTGTAGCCCTCATTTTTTCTGGTTTTCAAGAGCTGCTTTGTTTTTATTCCCCTAGCCAGCTGCAGAAGCCCCAGGAAAGCTGACCTCAGAATTATCAATTTAAGCATGGAGAGGAAAAATGTCTTCAATAAGGAGTACTTGCACCTAAGTACTGCTCACTTGGTTAGGTGGCTAAATCACCTGGCATGCTCATATAGTCTCCTGAGGCATGTGGCTCCTCCAGAGAACATTTCAGTATCACTGATAGGGGTTCCTCTCAGCTGGGAGACACGAGTGGCCATGCAGGGTCTGTTGCTTTCCGCAGAGCCTGAAGTGGAGAGCTCTCATGCCAAAGACTTGTATTTATTTGGTTGCCATGGTGCATAGCTAATACTATATTATCTGGCTTCATAGCAAGGGGTGGTGCCATAGCCCACGGCACTTTTGCCTGGCTTTGTCTGCTAGAGGCTCATGTGATATAATTTCCACACTGTTGGTTATCAGCAGCCTGCCAGGTATGTGTCTTGCCTTTACAAATACAGTCATGTAGCATTAACAGCAGCAGCTTTGATTTTTTGCTTGGCTCCTAATCCCCTGGGAGCATACACGCTCACTGGTTTGACCAGCAGTTTGCATGACTCAGATGTAGAAATGCACAGGGCTTCTTTTGGTTAAGAATTTGTGGAAAAAGCAGTCCAGATTACCAGAACTACCTGAGAGATATTTTCTTTCTGATCTGTTGTCCCTTCTGGAGACACTCAGTTTTTAGTTTTGCTGGGTCAGTAGCTTTGAACAAAGCTTCCTGGCTGTGCTGAGAGATCTGTCACCAGGAGGATAGCATGGGATTGATAGAAGGGAATATGCCAACACTGCCATTTTGTTACCATAGGCCTGTCAGTTTGATGGGTCAGTAGTGAGCTGTAGTGGAATTTCCTTTGGAGACAAAGTGGAGATTAAAACTACTGTTCAAAGGCCACACATCTGAGAGGGAGGCACCTTATTGCCTTCCACGGTAGCCCAGGTCTCAACTCCACTCATCCCATAGTCAGCCACTTTGATGTGTTCTCGTCACCAGCACAGGTGACAGCTGACAGCAAGTGATGAACAAATCATGTGCTGGGAGCCACTGGAAAGGTCGTTCTTGCAGACGAGTAGGCCAGAATCACTGCTGGTTTTTGAAAGAGATGCTGGTTTTCTCGGAGGGTCCTTTTGCTGGGACATCAGAGAACTGATGGCCTCTTGTAGTCGGCACAGGCAAAGTCAGCTCCCCAGTCAGCTTTTCACAGTGACAGAGGACCTTTCATATGTCAGCTCTGGTTCTCCAGAAGACTAGGTCTGGAGGATGCAGAGTGGCAGTTGATAGCTGACGTGGCGTCTCCTGGGAGATGCTTTGATTCCGTGTTGCCTGTGCTTGCTGTTTTCCCTTCACCAAGGGATGCACACAGGGTCCACGCTACTGCTAATCAATTGCTGGCAGAAACCTGCTTCTCAGGGACATGGCTTGCATGTCTGTTTATTCTGAGTTGCTTGGGATTAAAGTCAAGGCATGGCAGGTGGGATGGGCTGCTGATGTGGTTGACAGACAGAGAATTGTTTTGCTGGTGCATGACCTTTGTGCTTCATGGACAGCTCAATGACCAGGGTGTTCTCTTGTACTGTCACATACTCCTATGCCCAGGGCCACTGGCATCCAGTCAGGTTTGCTCCTTGGTTTGGAAATGAACTGGAGACACCAGTCTCATGTCTTCCAGGGGTGATACAGAATGCAAACAGCTTTCCAGAGATTTGCTCAGAAAACATGGGGCAGCAGTGATGTGAGACTGGCTCCTTCTTTTTTTTTTTTGCCTTCTCCACAATCTGTTAGTCATAATCCCCCCAAACCAGCCTTCTCAGGGTGGGTGGGGGCAATAAGTGCAGTGGCTGAGAAGATGTGAAATATGTGCATTGTACTTCTGTCCAGAGACTGATTTAACTGCTTGTGAAACCCAGTGCAGAGGAACTCTGAGAGATGGAAACCTGCCCAGAAATGGCTTGGAAGGATATCAACAAGAGGAACCAGCTCTGACTTCATGGTCAAATGTTAGGTGTGACATGAGCTTCTTGGTCCAAAAGTGGGAGTATTGGATCCTGCATTGTGACATGGTCCTGCTTTCTCCCGAGGGGTCTCTCTCAGCTGTGTGACCGAATGCTCTCCACAGGCAGAGTGGGACATGGATTGCCCTCCCTGCAGGGAAGTTGGGATTAAGTTCTGGGGCAGGTCTCACAGAGCTTGTCTGTACATGGAGATCCACTGCAGGGGTTTCACGGCCAGGTCTGGTCAGTGCTGGAAGCTGCCAGGCTGTCTGTGCTTTTGGCCAGATGTCAAAGCCCAGGAAATCATGCTGAAGCAAGCAGTGGTTTTGCTCCTGTCTGGTATCTCATCAGGCCACCAGCTAACACTGGCAAAGGAGAGCTGATTTAATCTGGCTTGTTGCTGGCACACAGGTGTGCAAGGAGCTGCCAGCGTCTCCGTGGCAGGTTTGGGGGGTGCATTTTGCCTCTGTTCGCCTGAGGCTGTGGTTCTTTTCCCCAGGCTTCTCCCCGGACTCCCACGTCAAGCACCTTTGACCTCCAGATGAAATTTGTGTGTGGCCAGTGCTGGAGGAACGGGCAGCTGGTGGAGCCAGATAAAGACCTCAAGTACTGTAGTGCCAAAGCCCCCCACTGGTGAGCAATGCAACCTTCTCTTTCCTCTACCCCTCTTCAAGGGCAGGAATTTTTCATCCTACGTTCTCCAGGGCTTCATTTGGCATCTTTGGAAGAGGCTGTAAGGTTTCCTAGAAGCCTCTCACTGCTCGGGGTGTTTGTCACTATAGCAGGCATTGCAGATAGCTGTTTTCCAGCTTCCATCTCTCTTCTTTACTGTGTGTATTTCCTGCCAGCATCGTGCAGACTGTTACTCCTGGCACATGCAGTCCAGCTCCCACAATTCCCGTTTCTCCCAGTTGCTATCATTTCTTCTCAGCAAGGTCACTAACAGAGTTCTGCTCTGCACGTGTTTATACTCTTAGCTGTTTGCAAGATGTCTGTCAGGTCACGATTAGCAACGATTCAACATATTCTGCTTCCTTTTAAATTAGTTTCCCTTGGCTCTTTCATTGCTTTGGTTGCTCTTCTATGATGCATGTCATGCCTGTTTGCACCTCTTGACTCCTTGGGGCCCATGAGAATGTTTGGTGTGATAGAATCATTGAATCATAGAACAGTTTGGATTGGGAGAGACCTTTAAAGGTCATCTAATCCAGCCATCCTGCAATGAGCAGGCACATCTTCAACTAGATCAGGTTGCTCAGAGCCCCATCCAGCCTGACCTTGAATGTTTCCAGCAATGGGGCATCTGCCACCTCTCTGGGTTATGCCAGCGTTTCAACACCCTCATCACAAAATATTCCTTCCTTATATCTTGTCTGAATCTACCCTGTTCTAGTTTCAAGCCACTACCTGTTGTCCCAATACTACAGGTCCTACTAAAAAATTTGTCCCCATCTCTCTTTATAAGCCCCCCAGAAGAGAAATATTGGCTAGGAAGTCACTGTTTGGTCATGGAAGCTGTGGCCTGTCTCACCCAGGCAGCCTGGAGGGATGGGATGGAAGGGTTTATAGAACTTCTCTTCCCATAACACAAGCCACAAAGGCACAGTCCAGCTTCCTATTGCAAATGTAAGACTTTTGTTGAAGAGACAGAAGCAGTAGTTTCTGGAGGAAGCAAACAGGTGAGGATTGCTTCCTGGGATGGGAAAAATTACACCCCTGTGCAGCTGCTGAATACAGCTGGGGGTTTTGCTCAGGGTATCTCCTGGTGATCACTTGCTGGAGCTGCAGGAGAATTAATACTCCTGGCACTGTTCATAAGGCAGTGCTTGTAATGACTTGCATTTCTATTGCACCTTTCAAGCAGAAAATATTCCCAAGTGTTTTTCATGGATCTGATTGTGCAAGAATTGGCTGTGTCAAAGGGTGGAATGCAGCTGTTTAATAATCCATGGTGATGCCATGTGAGATTTGGGGGAGATTTTTGTGGCTTTATGAGTAAAAGTACCCCAGGAAACAGGTAACACATGCAGGGAGAAGTCCTCCTAAAACAGCCTTCCTGTGGCTTCTCCATCACAGATGTGCATGTCTAGGAGCAGCCAGATAGTGCAGGGACAAGCTGGGCAGGAGGATCTGCTCACCTCTCAATATTTAAAGATCTCTGAAGTAAAGAAGCCTTGTTCTTCTCTTCCTTATGCCTCTCTTGATTTATTCTCTCTTCTTCAGCTGGACAAAGGAACGCCGTGTCCTGCTGGTGATGTCCAAAGCAAAGAAGAAGTGGGTGTCAGTTCGACCATTGCCTTCCATCCGCAACTTCCCACAACAATATGATGTAAGCCCCGTGCCCAGCACGGCCAGGTGCCCCATCCCTTTCCCTTCCACCATAGTGCAGTGCTTTGAGGGCTGCTCCCTTGAAGACCTGTCAGGGGGGCAAGCACATGATGGCTGAGATGGGAGGTAAGGACAGACTGATGGCAGCAAAACACATCAAGCAAAAAGATGGAGCTGAAAAAGGAACAGCACCCATTTAAACCACTGTACACACAAATGCGAGTTTCCAGTGTTGCTGCTAATGCATAAGAACTGTTAATGCATCTCTGGCTGGCACAGGGTTTGGGAGTGAAATTTAAGACTCCCCTTAGGTCAGGGTTTCTCAATGTGGGTGAGAGGCGAGACGCTTAGGAGAAGCCTATCCCTGCCTGCGCTGTGACTGCGCCACTGTAGATTGTGAAACTTGCGTACGTTGTGTTTTGAAAGCAAAACTAAGAAGTCAGCTAAAAAGCCACTGTGAGGAAAATTACAGATATCCAGCCTCCAACCCCAGCCCCAAATGTGGTGATAGAGAATTTCTCCTTCCCTCTCCTTTCCTTTTTCCCTGAAAGGAGAAAGATCCTTCTCCCTACCCTATGGTATGTCCTCCTCTTGTGCTGGAACAGGGGGAGAAGAGATGATCAGTAAATATGATATTTGGAAAGCTTCTCATTTTCTCTGGCATGATGCTGTTGGTAGCTGTATGTGTACTAGTGTGGTCTAAGCAACCTGTAAGGCCACTCTTCACCCACTCAGAGATGGCTGGAGAATGAGTCATCTTTGAGGACCAGCAGCTTGATCAGCAGGAGACACTATTGGGTCAATCCAGGTTGCTCCCTGCTGTTTTGCCCTGTACCTGCACCCAGTCACCTATGGAAATGGCAACAAGTGCTGAACTGCCTGAGTGTTTATGTCATCAGGAGACTGAGGAAAAGAAGCATGAGTTATTGATATATAAAGTGTTCTGTTTGCAACCTCTCCTGTGTGCAATTTAATGCCCTGGCTGGTTATCAAACCCACTTTCCCCTCTAGCGAGGACTGATTGTGCAAATGCTAAATTTTGCTCTCTGTCTTTTAACAGTTGTGTATCCATGCACAGAATGGCAGGAAATGCCAGTATGTGGGCAACTGCTCCTTTGCGCACAGCCCTGAGGAGAGAGACATGTGGACCTTCATGAAAGAAAATAAAAGTAAGTGGAGGAAATGTGGGCAAAAGAGTTTGGGGAGAGGGAAGAGGACATTTGGGCAGTGGACATTTGGGTCTGTTAAGACATATTCTTAACAGAGGTGGAGCTGGACAAGGCTGCTTCCATGAGTTTAGGTGGGATTATGGGGCAGGTCTGTCTACAGCTACTCTTTTATTAAATATGCATGTATCTCTTGAGTCCCTTGCTCTGGGACTAGTGCACATTGATCCTATGTCTCATAGCATTGCTTCATTGCTACCCTCCCTTTCTGCACCACTTTTGAATCCACGCTGTGCTGTCCCTCCAGTTGCCTGTAATGTCCCAGGCCTGGCTCTGTATGCAGCTCTGCCAAAGCACCAGTCCTGGCCTGTAGCTGCGCCTGTATCTTTCTTGTCTGTCTGATGCCTGCCTTGGCTATCTTACCTATTTCTTCTCATATTCCTTGCTCCTGGGCTGTGGCACTCCCTGCTCATGGCATTGTATTCAAAGGGGTGGAGTTGAGATCTGAATGAGAACATCGTTGGGTGGTACCTTTGTGGAGGAACTTGTCTGTATTTAATTATGCAGGCTTACCTTTTGGGGGATAGTTGGGGAATACCCATGTCCTGGACAGCCAGCTCTGTGGCAGAAATCCTTGTTTATTCAGACCAATAGGAAGCTGGGAAGAAAAGGCCAGTTGCCTAGGTGCTCACCTGCCTCTGTGGGAGCTGCTGGAAAGCTGAAGGATTTCAGGCCTGCCCTGAGTTTATTTGGTCCATATGATTCTATGGAGGGTCCTCTCTGCTGGGCCAGATTGTTACTTGTTGCGGTTCAAATCATTCAATTGCTGGGGCCTTTAGAAAAGCACATCAGACCAGTCTGGGTGTGTTTGCTCAAGCACAAAGGTGAATCTTCAAACGATGGTATTTCAGTTTGGGGGAATTTGCATTCATTATCCCCAATTGCCTCGAGTTCCTCAATTACCCATTTAGCAAGGAGTAAATCACTAATGCATCACACTTAAAGTATCATATCAATGTCTGCAAACATTTATGTTTCCATAGCCTCTCTCAGGAGCTGATCTTGGAAAGGCAGATGTGTAGCTAAAGCTTTCACTTCAAATTTCCCTTCCCCGATGTATGCTGAGTGGCTTTTAAATCAAAAGCCACAAGAGACATTGACTGCAGTCCTCTGGGCAGGTTTTGAACTTGGAGCTATCATTAGGCCTTCCTCCTCTCTGCAGTGCTTCCTGTGGCCAGCTTGCTTAAGGGCTCTCCTCCCTCTCTAGTGCTGACAGTGAAGCTTGGGCTTAGAGGGAAGAGATGAATCTGAAAACAGCCCTTGCCTTAGCTTCCTGGCTGGAATGAAATGTGTTCTGAGGTTAAGCAGAATCAGGCCTGATGGAGAATCATCTTGTGGGGTGAATTCCAAGGAGATCTTGAAGCACTCTGCCACCTTTCTGAAAAGTTTGTGTAGCTGCTGTCACAGTTGCCCCTTGACTGATAGAAGACACCCCCCAGGTGGTGTGGTGTGAATTTGGTTCCTCTCCCCAGGGATGTCATCTGAGGAAGTGACATGGGGCACAAGCCTTCAGTCTGGTGCTGCTGCACAGGCGAGTGGAGGGCTGCCCCAGAATTTGTCCTTTTCTCATAGTTTGTACACAGGGTGGGAGGTTGTCTGAGTGGCTTCACGTGTCACCTTTGTACAGTACTAGATATGCAGCAGACCTATGACATGTGGCTAAAGAAACACAATCCTGGGAAGCCTGGAGAGGGAACACCACTCACCTCGCGAGAAGGGGAGAAACAGATCCAGATGCCCACTGACTATGCTGACATCATGGTAATAAGCTGATCTCTTGTCCTTCATTCCTCCTCCTCCTCCTCAGTGCTGCCAGCCTGCCTCTCTCCTGTGCTTCAGGTGTAGCTAGCAGGGACTGCACTGCTCTTGTGGAACAGAGCCTGTACTAACATGGGTTAAATGGACAGCTTGGAGCAGCACAGCAAGGGCAGAACAGCTGAAGTGGGAAGAGATCGACCTGGGGCCAGCAAGGCTCTGCAATGGCTTTTCTGTTAATCCTCAAGTCATTATGAGTCTACCTCAGGTTCCCTTTTGCATGGGCTCAGCCTCTCTCCAGGGTTCCTGCCTGCTCCTGGGCAAGCTGGCAAAACCATTGCAGGCCTGTCAGAAGAGGGAGAAGCTTGGAGAAGAGCTGGCACAGAAGCCTTGGAAAACTAGAGGCAGATGTGTCTCCTTAGGCCAGGGGTAGTGCTGGTGTAAGGGTCTATGCTACTGAAGAGTCCTGCATTGCCTGTGAACCTGGGGACCTTGCAGTGGGACCCCACTGGGCCATCAGCAGGGGCAGGAGGACCATGTCAGTGAACTGAGCAGCCCTGTCCCCTGAGCCTGTTTGAGCCATAGGTAAACTCTGATAGAGCATCTCCTCTGTCCCGCTTTAAGTGTCAGTGCAATTCCCTAAATATGACATGGCAGAGAAGTGTGGGCAGTCACAGTCTAAGTGGAGCTTCCAGGAGGCTCTGGAAGGAGAGGGGGAGAGGCAGTGCCAGCAAAGGGAAGGTCAGTGGATGCAAATGTTATTGCACTGACTGGCCCTTTTCCCTGTCTGCACTGGTTAGATGGGCTACCACTGCTGGCTCTGTGGGAAGAACAGCAACAGCAAGAAGCAATGGCAGCAGCACATCCAGTCGGAGAAGCACAAGGAGAAGGTCTTCACCTCAGACAGTGACTCCAACTGCTGGAGCTACCGCTTCCCCATGGGTGAATTCCGGCTCTGTGAAAGGTACTGTTGTCTCATCTCCCTCCTGTGCTGCTGGTGCAGGGATGAGGTAACAACCCCAGGGCCTCTGTCATCCCTCCTCATCCTCTGACAAAGTTCTCAGAGACTTTGGCATGGAGGAGGAGTGGGATGAAATGACATGTTTGGGTGACAGCAAGGCTGCTGTTGGATCTCAGAGGTACTCAGCCACAATACTGAGGGGTAAAAACACATTCCTGAGCACATGTCTTTAGAAAAGGAGAACTTCCTGTCTGCACCTGTGCCCTTCATAGCCAGAATGCTTTCAGCTCCCAGGCTGCTGAACAGTCCTCTTGGCACAGTGCTTGGGGGAATCCCAGGTGCCTTATTAAATGGTTTCAATGTCTCACACCTTCTGAATCAGCACCTTAAGGCGCCTTTAAAAAGCTTGTAATGGTTAAAATGCCATTTTGGTCAGAGAGAAGGCTCTGCCTTTTGTGCTGGTTACTTGGCATTTCCTCTCTTGTACTGGTTTTGACTCATCCCTGCTGGTCCAGTTCCAGCTCACATTTTTGTGTGCTCTTGACTAAATCCCCTTGTAGCCACTGGTCTTTTTGCTGCTCTGTTTTTTTCCCAGCCTTGATGCCTTTTCCACCTGCACATGGGTTTGTATGAGAATAAACTCGCCCTTAAAAAGGAGAGTTCACAGCATATTTCAGTGGGTCCTGATCAAGTATCCCAGACAGGGAGCTCAAACCCCTGTATTGGGGGTGCCCTTCTGACTGCGTTCCTTGTGCTGGCAGGTTCCAGAAGAACAAGGCCTGTCCTGAGGGAGAGGAGTGTCGCTATGCCCATGGGCAGGACGAGCTGACGGAGTGGCTAGACCGGAGGGAAGTGCTGAAACAGAAACTGGCCAAAGCCCGCAAGGACATGTTGCTCTGCCCCAGGGATGATGACTTCGGGAAATACAACTTCCTATTGCGGGATGACGTATAGTAAGGTCTGGGGGGAGTCTGTCAGCAGAAACATGGGGTGGGTTTTCCGAGTGGCAGTAGCAGGGAGAGCGAGATCTATGTCTCGCAAGAGAACTTTTACTTTTCTTTTGTTTTAAGATTATGAGACGATGATTTATTAGTGGTGAATGAATTTGTGAATTTGATTCTCATTGGCCAGCGAGCACCATGCTCACTCAGTTTGTGATCCGTCTTTTCTCTCTTCTTTCCCCCAAATTCTCCTTCCACTTTATCTTTTTGTTTTCACTGCCCTTCATCCAAAGGAATTAATTCAGTCTATACTGGACTGCAAATTAGAGATTTTCTCCTTGTGTCATTCTTCTGCCTTTCAATTCAGAGTATGACTGTGGAGGTCTGGAGGACAAAGCTGAGAGAGGACCAGAAAAATTGCGGATGCCCCATCCCTGGAAATGTTCAAGGCCACGTTGAGCTCTGAGCAACATGGTCTAGTGGAAGGTGTCCCTCTAAATGACAGGGGGATTGGAACTAGATGGTCTTTAACATCTTTTCCAACCCAGGTCATTCTGTGATTTTATGGCATCTGGTGAAAAGGTGATCATGAATTTCATGTGTTCCTTTTCTCACTGCTGCAGAGTAAACCCCACTTACCCTGCTACAGCCCTCTCGCTCTCCAGGGAGTTCGGTACCAGAAGAAATAGGAATTGAGGTGCAAAGAAGGAAAACCACTAGATATGGCTTAAAACATCTTGCCTTATGCTCCAGCTGTCTTTATTGCTCTGAGGCATCAACTGGTCCTGAAGAGGATAACAGCTGTATGGTGTAAGGAGTGCAAGGTAAAAGCAGCAAAGTAATGAAACTGCTTGCAGCAGCAGGAACTGGCTTGTAGCTGATTTCGAACTTCAGCTGACTGTACTCAGAAAGCAAGTTGGTGACTTCTCATTAGAGGTCTTTTTCAATATGCAGCAGGTATTCAGGGCAGATAGTTTGGGTTTGCTTTTATGGCTAGTGTGACTGGTGCAAGTAAAACGGACCCATCTAGGAAGTGGAGTCTCTGACACACCCTTTGTCACTGAAGTCCACACAGCAGTATCAGTCAGGAGGGAGGTGGTCACCAAAAGGAGCCTGTGTTTCTGTGTTGCCTTGTGTCTTGAAGAGAGGGAGGGAGGTAATGGTGTTCTTTTCTTGCACTTTAAATGGCATGTGTTTCTGGTTACTTAGAGCTGCATTTTTCCTTGCACTGCCAGCAGAACAGGGTGGGGACCCATTTAAAAGGACACCATTGAGCAGCATGGGCAATGTTTAGCTAATGAGAATCCAGCTGGAAGCTCTTACCAGCACCAGAATTCCAGCCCTCTCCTCCTCACAGCCAGGGCAGGGAGCTTGTGGATGAACAGTGCAACCAGGATGCGAACCAGAGCAGGGACAGTGGTGGAGAGTGAGTGCCACAGTGGGACCCAGCCATGGCCTATTCCTGTGCTGCCTGATGTATGCTGTGATGGAGGAACCAGTAATGGCTGAACTCTGGGACAGGAATTTTGCTTTTATAAATGAGAGGCAGTACTGCTCTGAGTGCCAGCCTTGTCTGTTCTGGCGGTCTCATCCTGTAAGCAGGCCCTGTCCTGAGCTTCCCTCTCCTTCTCTTTTCTGCAGTCCAGCTGTGCTCTGCAGTTTTGCATGCATGGATGGCACCATCCACTCAAACACAAACAAATCTCCCTCCCAGCTTTTGTCAGGGATGTCTTTTTCATACGGAGTCTCCCAGGACAGCAATCTTGGATCCTTTGGGACTGGTAGTGCTGTATCCATGGTAAATACGATCTGGCCATGAACTGCTTGGTGCTTTGGCATTGCTGGGTCCTCCTGTTCTTCCTTGCTCCCATATCCTTGGGGTTCACAGCTTCAGAAGAGATGGGATGTGGAAATCAGGAGATGTGGAGATGCTGTGGGGCAGCTGTCACCTTTCTAAACCAGCCTTCAGGAAGGTGCTTTGGCTCCACTGGGATAGTCAGGGTCCAATTATGGAGCAGAGTGCTCTGCATGCTGGTCTGGAATCCTTCCAGAGACATGGTGTGCTCTAAGTAAACTGAATGTGCCTCTGCACTTAGAATCATTTAGGTTGAAAAAGACCTCGAAGGTCATAAAGTCCAACTGTTAACCTGGCACTGCCAAGTCCCTAGACTAAACCATGTCCCTAAGTGCCACATCTACATGTATTTTTAAATGTCTCTGGGGATGGTGACTCAGCCTCTTTCCTGGGCAACTCAACCACTTCTCTGCAGAGCTTTTTTCCTCACCCTTAAAATGTGGATGGTAGTTTCTGGTTTGGGATGAGCAGTATCAGATATGACAGTTTTTGAGTGCTCAGGTGCTGTATTTTCTCCTCTGTCCTTTGTGGTAGCTATGGTACCTTCTCCTGGTCATCCTTGTGCTCAAGTGGTCAGCTTTAGAGATGGGAGGAGACAGGCATCAGCTCCTCGGTTATCTTGTTCTGTCCTTCTTGGACAGAGACACCAAGGAAGAAAATCTGGATTGGGGGACACTGGAATGTGTTTTTATTTTTAAAACAAACCTGCACGTGTGACTCTAGCATTTGCTGAGCCGTGATTTTTCATACAATTACTTGTTTAGGTTACGAAGTGGGTCGCTGTCCCCTCTCCTCCTCTCTGCAATAGGATCTGAGCTGCTCAGTGGGGTTTCAGAGGTTTGGGCTGAGGCAGAGATGGGGGAGAGGGTGAGGGTGAGTGAGGTGAGGTGAGGTGAGCTGGGGTGTGGTGTGAGGTGAGGTGAGGGAGACCCACAGTCATGGAGGTTGCATCAAGTATCTCTTTGTTTTCCCTGATATGATAACCTGGTCTGTGGTGTTGCAGTACTTTGTCACCAGACTTGTTTTAGTGTGTATATATGTGACCCCTCCCATGAAGCATATATACACAGTTATTAAATATATCGCTCTATATAATATTATATGTGTGTGGTATCGAAGGAATCTTTTAAATGAGGGTAAAGGAAAAGGACTCAGGCCAGGAAACGCAGCATCTCCAATTTAAATATGAAGCCTTTTATGTGGGATAGGGAAAGGGAAATAACAAAAGAGGGGAGGGTTTTATATAGATAGGTATAAACTTTGAGATGGGACAAGTTTCCCTGTTCACATTTTTGAAACCCTTTAGGATGTCCTTGCAGTCCCATCTCAGTGAGAGAGTATTATACTGCTAACTAGTGAGTAAAGTTTTAATATAAGGCTTTGCTTATATTATTTAAAGGGACATTGAGAAAGGCAGGAATTCTCACACTTGACTTCCCAGACTCACTTTATCAAGCCAAGAGGGTTTTCTTCAGCACATTATATGATCTCAGCAGAAGTGTTCAGTGCTTGCAGCTCTACAGCAGATAAACCACAAGGACTGCCTTAGTGGTGTGTTCACAGGACCCTGTGATAATTCTCTCTTCTTTATTTGTGGGAGAGAATAAGAAAATTCTGCAGCACAGAACCAAATTTGAGGCTTATTATTAACAAAGGAAGTGATGTTTTAATTTTATAACATTAGAAGAAAATCTCATATCCTGTAAAATAACCACAGACATGCACACAGAGCATAAACTTTTTAAATGCTGAAGGACTTAGTGAAAATATTTTCTTAAATTCTTTGGTAGGGGCAGGGATTTAGGTGACACTGGCATTGGAGTTAACCTGGCCTTTAGAGGGAGAAGTTAAACAAACAACTCAATAAAAAATACCCTACTTAGCTTGTATGAAACTGTATGTCAAAAAAGGATGGGTTTTAGCATGTGAAAGGAAAAGATAGCAAGGGGATGCTGCAGTTCTGAGCTGGGTAGTAACGATTTAGAGTCCTTTAATATGTCTTTGTATTAATATAATTTAAGAATACCACGCTTTACTATTAAAAAAGAACTTAGTATCTTTCATAAGGTCTAGTATCAGGATAATTATGTAGATGTTTTAACAATATTTTTGTTTTTGTTCTTAAATAAAGAAAAAAACCCAAACTTGCTTCTTTTAGCCTTTGTAATAGAAAATAAAAGTGTGCACTTTAGACCCATTCCTGATCCAGAGTGTTTGTGTTTTTCAAATAGCCCACAAAGGATTTTTATCTTGGTTTCGGGTTTCCCTGCTGTGAGGAGGGAAGCAAAGGGAGCATGTCAAGTATTGGACCACTTTGGTTTTTCTCCCATCTTAAGTATAATCTGCTGCTCTTCCTGCTGAGTGGAAAATTGCCTGTATGTATATTAACAAGTACTGCTATTCTTCATCAGACACACAGGTCTTGTGAATTTTAGGTGTATTTAAGATGTTTTTCTTTCCCCCCAGTGCCAAGAATCCATGCGCTCTGCATTAACACATAGTTTCTGGTGTTTGGGTAACCTGTGTTTTGAAACCTTCAGTAATCTGGTCTTGTAAACACCTTCATCTAGAGATTGTTCCACTGTGTAGGCTGCTCTGTTCAACTGGGCTGGCCAGTTCTTTTGCCTGTCAGTGTGCACCCTGCTAGGGAAAGTGCCCTTAGCCTTACCCACAGAGTCACACAGGGCTTGGGCACTTTCCTCCTGGAGAAGATGCTGGGTGAGGAAATTGCACTGGGGGAAGAGGTCAGTATGAAAACATTTATTAATAAATCCAGTTTCTTTGTTTTTCTAATCCATCATGATGCAGATCAATCTAGAATCTGGGTGAAACCAAAACTGGAGACGTGATGAAGATAGAGGAGTCGCATGGATACGCCCTGTTACTGCTGTATAATCTGGTAGTGAATAGAAGGTCTGAAGAGAAGATTTGTCACACATCTCCTTGATATGCCTTCATACAAATGTAAGAACTTATGTCCTTCTGGTCAAAGAAAAGGCCTGAACACATTCTCATAGTGCAGGGGGAATGAGGAGACAGGTGCACTTCCAAGGTGCATCAGTTGAGTACATACAATGTGAGAGACATTAGTTTTACATTCCAAAGATTATTGAGGCCATGCTGGCAAGAGCTGAGAGTAGCTTTTCCAGTACAATTGAAACCAAAATTGTCAAATTGTGAGACAGACAAAGCATCAGGAGAAAATATTTTCCTTGCAGGTTTGAGCCTCAGCTGTAAACCAGTGTTTCTTCATTGAAATAAAACTTGTATTTTGGAGAGGAAGGAAAGGAGTGGTGGTTTCAGTATTCAGATCCTCCTAGGAACTTTAGCAGATACAAAGACAAGGTGGAGAGACCCAGGTCAGCCAGGAAGGATCCAGGTTCTGTGGAAGATTGAGAGGAGCATGGTAGAAACCCCTGAGAGGTGGGATGAAGGCTTTGTACTGAAGACAGTTAATGCAATCACACAGCATCCTGGCAGAGGGAGTTTGCTGCAGATGAGAATCCTAAGCAATCCTGTGACTGAGTGCCTACCCACACTATAGAGAAACATTTCTGGGCAGTGACAGCAGGTGATGCAAATGCTGTCATCCTCTTCATTGTGTTTGCTGCTGCCATTGCAACCAGGAACAAGGCCATGTTATGTTGTGTCCTGTGCACAGTGAGCAGCAGAGTTCCTGTCATGCAGGAGCTGTAACCTGGGGGAGTGTGTTGGTCACTGGCTGGGGTGGAAGGCAAAGAGGAGGTAACCATGTAGAGCAGCTGGGGGAAAAAACACGGGGCAGAAAGCAACGAGCTGAATAGTCAAAGAGGCCTGGATGGGAGTGATGGGTTGGAAGGAAGCACAGGAGGAAAGGCTGCAGGCACGGCGGCTGGAACATACAGCTGTTTGATATGGGGTGGAGGAAAGCACTGAACAGACTTGGTTGGGTGCTATGGGATGGCTCTGGGCAGAGGTCCTGTGGACACAAAGCTCTTGAGGCTTCCTGGAAAGCTGTGGGCTCTGGTCAGGAGTTCTGAGCCATGTGTATTCAGTCTCACCCCTTTTTCCCCAGGGTGGGAGTGGACAGGACAGGACCTATCCATTCCACATAACCCCTCCCTTCCCTGATCAATTGTCACCTCCTGTTTCTCTGTGGTTCCCCCTCCAGACAGAAGCAATGTGTCCTGGTGCCCCTAGGACAGGAGTGGTGTTTCCTGAAAACAAATCCAGGTGCAGCAAAGACAAGAGCAGGGACCAGTGCAGATGACAGTTCAGGTGACTCATTTCCCACCACAACAGTCCTGTCCCTGGCAGCTCCCAAGATTGCCCCTTTCAGGGATGCTCCTCTCTGCAGTTTATCTAATGGATGATGGTGCCCCAGAAAACTACTACTTTTTCTAGAGAGCCTCAGGAGGCACAGACATAGCAGAGACCCAGTAAATAGGGTCATTCATAACCATCTGGATTAATCTTCCAAAAAATTACATTTACCCAGGGCTGGGATGGAAATCTCTAAACCCAGACACAAGAGTAGATTTGGCTTGCTTTGAACCGGAAAAATGCTCAGCTCTGGAGCTGCTCTTTGGTGTATTTCCTTTGTTCTCAGTGGATTTCCTATGTTTGCCTTAGCTGGGGGCTTCCAATAGCACTGTGGCCCTCCAGGCAGATGGTCGGGAAGGATGGAGAGCTGCATAGTTTCACTAACTGAATACCAAGGCACACTCCCCCATCTGCACCCCAGCAAAACTCGTGAGGCAGAGAGGGGAAGTCCTGCTTCCATGAGAGTGAGATGGCCTCAGTTTTCCTCAGTGAAATGGCTTGAGAGTAACTGCAACATGGCTGGGCATTGCTCCTGGGAGCTGTGGTGGGGATTCGATACAGTGGCAGTGTTGCAGCAGAAGCTTTAGGCAGTCTGGAGCTTCTCCTGTTCGAGACCATTCATGTCTTGGTTTTGGGAGATCAGTGACAGCCAAACTGTCCAAGCTTTTTTAAAGATCGTTTGTTTTCTTTCAGCCCACGTGCCTTCCCCAGGCTCAGCTGATTCCTGTGTCTTTCCATCAAGCTCAGACCTCTTGGGCAATGATGCTGCAGTAACCCTGCTCCTGCTGGGGTCCACGTTGTCCCTAGAGGGTGTGAGTGGGAAGAGATGGCTGATGGACAGCCCAGGTCCTCACAGATAGCCTTGGTTTTGAGATGGAAGCAGCCAGAGGAATGTGTAGATACAATGGCCCAACATCACTGGCCTTGGATTTCCCCATCCTGCTTTCAGCCCCTTGGTTTATTGCTGCTCTTGGCACCACCTGGACTCTGCTACCTGCCAAGGCTTGTTCGGAGAGCTCCCTGAGCTCTCTGCCCAGGCTCCCAGAGTGTTTTCACAGCAGGGAAATGCAAAAAGGCAGCTCTAGGTGTCCTTCCTGCCCAGGGCAGTAAAATTTCTGGTGATCCTAAGGCCCTTTCTCACGTTTTCTCCCTGCCTAGCACCTAGGACTCTAGCAAATGGCACCTCACAAGGGAAGGCCACGTGCACAGAAGCAGAGCTGTGGTGAGCCCAGCTGCCATGTGAGCATCCCAAGAAGGGGCAAATGTCTTGGCGGGGATGGTGGGGAAGCAAAGCTCATTAACTTTTTGGCACTCATTTTGGGGAATTAGTTTTTAGAAATTCTTTTGCCTTGGGTGGGAGGGGTAGGCATTTCCTTCCACTGAAGTTCACCACTTAGCTGGGAGATGCTGGCACTGCCCTTCCACAGAGGGAGACAGGCAGGCCCATATGTACACATACATAGGCACGTGTATGCATGAGATACCCTGCCGGGGAAGGAAGCCCTTTCAGAGGTAGGAAGGGGGCTCAGAGCAAGGCCTCATCAAGCCTGCGTGTCTGTGTCGCGTGTTGCTACCATTAAAAGTACCCAAAGGGCTGCATGCCCATATTGCAGGCACCAAGCAGGGTCTTTAGCCAATGCAGAGCCCTAGTCCCACTTTTCCCTCAGCTGTCCACCCTCTCATGCTGGCTTCATCACTCCTTCTCTCACCTCCCTGTGGATGCTGACATCCCTGTGGTCCAGCCACAGGCCCCCCTGCTGCTGCTGTTCTGTGTATCCCTGCAGCTTTAGAGATGTCTGTTGGCACTAGTAGCAGCATCTCAACCCAGAAGACAAGTTTCTGGGAAGTGGTGCAAGTGTCCTTTCAGAATGGCCATGGTGAAACTCAGTCTGCAGGCCTCTGCCAAGGTGAGAAAAATTCCCTGCCAAGCCTAATGCACTATGCAAATAAATAGTTAAATCTGGAACCTGTAAGTAGAGTGTGCAATTGTCCTAGGAACTAGTACAAGAACAAAAAATTGTACAGATGTCTGTAAAGAGACAGTGATTGACCTCTGGCAAAGGGTTTCCTTGAATAAAAGAAGAACGAGGAAACCACTTACCAAGCTGGGCTTGGTGCAAGAACCAAACCACACGGATGGGCCTGGAGCCTCCACACAGACTCGAGGAGTAAGCTTGATTTGTCGGACAAGCAACAGAAGACATCTCATGTGAGAAGATATGGAAATTTCCAAGTAATGGCTGTGCTTCCAAGGTGAATGGTCTTGGGTGACTGAAAGAAATTAAGAAAAAAAAAGGAAAAGAGTCTTGCTTCAAGAACAGCAGAATTTGAAAAGCTTCTAGAGGTTTCTACATATTTGTGTCCTTATTTCCAGATTCACTTCAGGGGAATGTCATATTTTCTGCCACCACAAAGTCCCTTCAGTACTGCTGGCTTCTGCCTGTCCCGTGTCACTGCCAAAGTATGTGCCCCAGATCATACAGAACACATAACATCAGGTTTTATCTCTGGGGAGGCATTAATTCAACTCTCCTCTTCCTAGCTTATCCTTCAAACAGTGTAAGATATTTAAATGTATTTATCCCTTTACCAAGGTAGGTAGCATGCTCTGGGGATGGATGGATGGATGGATGGATGGATGGATGGATGGATGGATAATACTGTTGCATAAGCTTCATGTCCTTAGAAAATCAGACAAAAAGGTTTTATTTTCTGAGGAAACATTCCATTAGATTACCAAGCCAAGCTTTCACCTTATTGGAGGAAGCGGATATAGCAGCAATTAGTAATAATAACCACTAATGGATTTCTTTGGTAAAATGTCACTGCTTCTGGTGGGTTTCCCATCAACTGTGCTTTCAGATACACCTGAGAAACAATTAAATTCCCTTCTGTAGTGGTGGCCTCATAAATTGATGTGCAGCCAGGTGCCACCACCAAGGACAAAACCCAGAGCAAAAATCTGCAGGAGTTTCTGACTGAGGAGGCACACAAGTATGCCACCAGCTCTTGTTTTGGGTCTGAGGGTGGGTGCAAGACACTGGCAGAAGGGGAAACAGTGGAAGACTGCTCCAGAAGCACTGTGAAAGTGGTCCTGTGAAGGAGTTGAGAGAATACTCCTGGGGCTGAGGGAAAGATGGCAACTTGGAGAGATGCAGAGAGAACCCCCTCACCCAGCTCCTTTTAATGAGCAGGGTTGTATCAGAGGTCTGAGTGCCTGAAATTATCTTCTGGGGTCTCAAACTGCCAGCAAGGGTGTACCTACAAGTAACACCTAAGCAGTGTTGCTCTACAGCTCCCTTTAGGCCCAATGGCAGACCTCTCTAGAGAGATCCCATTAGAGATAGGAGTAAACTTCAAAGTTTAAAAAGAGACATTTACATTCTTTGGTGCCAGCAGAAGCGCCTGAGCACCGCAGAAAGGCAAAGGGGCCGGGGGAAGGAAGGTACAAGAATTAGTTCCTTAAAAAAAGAACAACTCTTTTGAATAAAAATGTAAAAAGAGGGAGAGTATGGACCAAGACAAAAGTTGAAGGACCCATACCCCTCCCCTCAGGACTTCTGAACACACTCCTTGGGCAAATGTGCTGAGAGGCTCAGCCAACGCTGCTGGGTGGTGTGGGTAGCTGCAGCAAGAGACCTACAGAAAATACACTGAAGTTAGCCCTGGTCTCTACCAGTTAAATTGGTGTTCCTGGAGTTTGGCCTTTTGCATCGCATTAGGTGCCTTCTTTTGTGTGCCACCCACTCAGGGCCAGTATGAATTGACTATGGTTGGTTGAGTCTGTGAGGAAACGTGCTGTTAAGAGCTGACTGGGCTTCTGAGTGATGGATGGGGAAGAGCTGCCAGCACCTCCACTAAAATGGGATCACAAAACCAATAAAAATCCATCTGATCTGACAACAGTGCGGCCAGCACAAGTGATACAATCTATGGCCATGCCTGCAGCTTTCCAGAGCCAACATTTCAACTTCATTCACTAAAGCAGCACAAGTGCTTTGCTCTCCATGGCGGGGACACAGGGGCAGACAGACATTCCCCTCTGCTATCACTCCGTAGTATATTTTCTGATTCCCTGGGGCTTGAAGTCAGGGTGGTGTTGATGCATCCAGCTAGTGATGTTACCCAAGCTCTTCTTGTGGGCAGGAGCTCATTGTTCAGGGATTCTGAATCAAAAAGGACATAGAGTGTTGGTAGGAGACTTTGTGGGCATGGCAATCACGAGATGTATATCTCATCATTCTCAGATCTCTAGACAAAAACTTAGAGATGTCCATTGCAGGCTAATAATACAAACTGCTAAACGACAATTTAGATGATCTTTAAGGTACCTTCCAACCCAAACTATTCTATGGTTCTATGAATTTTCTGTGAATTAACGTCTTCATTTTCTGAAGCCATAAGTGTCAGTTGCTGCAGCAGCTGCTCTGAAGTCCTTGTGTCCTTCCAGAAATGTGGTCACATGTTTGTCCAGCTTTCATAACAAGTTTGAGCCTGGGACAAAACCAGGGGGTCCAGCTGCACCTGGCATTGGACAGCTACCACGTTCCCAGTCACCTTCCCTTGCCAGCCTGTGATGAGAAGCAAAACTAGGCATAAATGACAGTAGCTGTTTCAAACATCAGTGATGCCTGGCATAACTGAGTGACTCGGTCTTCCAGAATGAACTGGAAGATTTCAGGAAAGGACATGGACCTCCTGGCTGGGAGGCTGTGCTCCAGGAAGGAGACGTGTGATCATTTCTCTTGCTCCCAGCAGCCAAAATGCACTGACCATCTGCAGAGTCTCTCTGCTGGCTCCAGCTTTGGGTGGGTGGAGAACACTGTAACAGCCCAAGGTTAGTATGGGACTCTTCTCCCTGAAGGGCTTCACCACTGATGCTTATGACTGATGGTTATGACTTCAGCTCAAAATCCCAAGAAGTTTTATCATAATTATGAATTCTACTAAACCAACTATTGTGTGATTTCTGAGTCTGGTTTGATTGGGATCTAGATCATGGGGCTTCCCCAGCTAAACTGAAATCTCAACCGCCCAACCTGGCTAGGTAAATTCTTTCTTTTTGGGTTAAATCAAATGCATGTCCTTATGGGACCAAACACCATGCATGGTTTTGCTGGGCTGTGTCCAGTTGCCGGAGCTCACAGACTAGTGTAGGACTGCCCGGTTCCTACCAACTCACATTGGCACTGTAAGGCTGAGCCTGGCAAAATGGACAGGAACAAACTGAGAAATAAAGGCACTTCTGTTTAAATATCACACCCAGCAAAAGAAAAGACCCCAGTACATGTAAGAGGCTACTTCCCATGCCAGGTTCTGATAAAGAGGATCAGACCTTTATCCTCCTGTCTCCAGTCCTTTTCTCCATGCTAAAAATTTCACCGACAGGAGAGGAGGGGCTTTGTGTGCTGAAGATCTTACTTAACCAGCTGTTATCAGGGTATTTGCAGGGCTCATGAACTCTCTTACTGTAAATCACTGCTCTGAGAGGAGGCTGTTTGCTTTCTGATAAAATTCTCTGCCACTTAAGAAAACAAATATTGTATTTTGAGGATGATGCACACTTTATAAGAAAGATGCCTTCGGCTATTGCCAATATTGACTTAGGAGGGACACACAGTAAGTGTTGCATCACATACAAGTCACTATCTGCATCTCAGAGACCTAAAAAGTTAGCAGGCAGATGCAGACAGCATGTATATCTCCCTGTAATAGCCTGCACAGCTTGGAGTTCCTCAAAGCCTCCTGAGAGCTCATCAGAGGATCCCTTTGCTGGATTGTTTGCAAGCCAACATGTGTACTCCTGACAGAGCGCACTTGCTTTTTTCCCCTTTCCAACGTGTATATTTGTTATAACACCTTGGGAAGGAAAAGGGTGCTGCCTTTGCAAAGTTAGATAACTGGCCCAGTTCTTTGCTGCCGGATTGGCTGGGAGAGGCCCTGTAAAACCACGCTGGCCAGGCGCCCGGCCCAGCCCTGCAAGGCTGCAAGCTATTTCCACAATTGGCCACTTCAGAGTGGGAGAGGGGGAGGTGAAGACAGCCGGGCAAGCTGCATCTCCGCCAGGCTGTTTCCCTTCCTGCCTGTTTTTTCTCAGCCAGAGTAGTTTGGCAAACCCACTCCAGGTGCCTCCGAGCCCATCTCGCAACGCCCAGAAGAGTGGGGTGTAACGCTGGTGGCCAGGCACCTGGCCCTCCCTTAGCCCCGCTGGCACAGTCCCAGAACAGGACATGTCAAGCTGCAACACCCCTGGGGGCCCCACTGCCCTGGACTTTCCTGAAGTCCTGAAGTCCCTACTGGAGTACTCCTTGCCCTGGACCAACAAGATGACAGGTAGGATTGAGAAAATGTATGCTGGGGTTTCTGCTTTGATTTCTCCTTCCCCTCCTTCAGTTGCAAGGTGAGAAAGGGGCAGATCTTGTTTGTGCAAGCCTTTCAAGGGAGTGTTTCCCCAAAGTGTCGAAGTCAGACACAGAGTTCTGGCACCGTGCATGTCGTGCAGCTAGGAGGAAAAACAGCAGGAATGGATTGATTACAAAATCAGTCAAGAGTGCTGAGCTCCTGATCCTTTTAATCTCTGTGCTCAGCTACTTCTTGGAAACCCTCAAAGATTCATGCATGGAAAAGGCTTGGGCACAAATCTTCATGCTCACATAGAAACAGCTTCAGGATTGCCATTCATTGTTGTCCTGTGGTTAATAACCACTAAGCCTCCAGACATTGCCTCTTCCCAGACTCAGACTGTCCAGAGAGCCCAGCCTGCATGGGGCAGGCTGACTCTGTGCAAACTTTGATGCTGCAGTTGTTTATCATTGAAAAGCTGGGGTAGAGAACACAGCAAATGTTGCACTTTCTCTCCAAGAGCACTTCTGTACTCCTAAGTTTTCCCATTCTCTGTGTAGCATCCTATAAAACAAATTGAAAGGACCCAGGAGGTTATTTAGTTTGGGCTTCTGCTGTCCTGAACACTTTGCTCATGCTGGACTGACCGTTTCTCTATTGCTGGGTCTGCTCCAAGTGCCTGTCACGCAACTTGAGTACTCTGGTTCTGGATAGGATGCTACACACCCTTGACAAGCTGCTTTTTGGTTGTTGTGTTTTAATGTTCACTGCTGAGTGCTGGGGAGGTGTGTGGGAACACCTTAGCTCAATAACCCTATGTCTAGGCATGAGTGAGCTGAACTCACAGAAACAAACGTGCACAGAGCTTGCTCTTTTCTAGGGAGTTACTACCAGGACATGCAGACAGCTCTGCAGTCTTGAGGGGCAGCAGGACCCAGGAGCAGAAAAGCCAGACAAACAGAATGGAGAAGGACCCTGTTTTTGTGCTGTGGTCAGGGGGAGAAGAGGCTGCTGCTGTGATAGTAAAGCAGGGAAGGCAGCTGCCTACATCTGATGTAATACAGTGAGCCCTATGGCACATGCACAGCTCCCTGTGGGAAAGGGAAATAGGGCATGGGGAGCTGCCCCACCACCTAAGGGGCTCATTTTGTCACATTGCTCTGCTGCTGCCTCCTATGAGTTCTCTCTCTTCTTTGCTGAGGTTGCCCACTAACAGGTGTGTTTACTTATCACACCATATGAAGTCCCACTGTTTGTGTGGACCAGGGCATGTTTTCCAAGCTGACTGTACCCAGGTAGAAAGTGGAACTGTCTGGGAGGAGGCAGTAACAGCCAAGAGTGGCTCATGCGGTGCAGAGCCTTGCTGTGGCTAAGCTGAGTTTGGCTGCTTTTCTGGGATCTCTGCTCTCCATAGCCAAGTGGATTCAATTAATCCAAGGGAGGAGTGCTGGCAAGACCTATCTGTTTGGAGTAGAGGGTAGAGGAGAGATCAATGACTTGCAGAGAGAATAATTTAGTCTTAACTCAATGTGACTTATTTGGCAGCTGAGAGTGCTGCTTTGTGGCAGCTTTCTTCCTCAGCCCCAGGACCACCCTGCCTCTGAGCATCGCCTCCTGTAATCCTCAAAACTGTCTTTATTATGCTGCCTCCCCCTCCAGGCCAGCATTCTCATCATGGCCCTCTTCCCACAGAGCTCAGTTCTCTCCCCCTGGGTCTCCATACTTAAACAGCATACATCTGGATTTGCTGGCTCTCAGGCCTCTCTCTGAAATTCTCTGTTCTGCTATTCAAACCTCCCAGTGGGGCTTGCTGTATACCTCCCCCCTCACACCCTATGCCCAGCAGTGAGCTGCTTGTCACTTGCCTCCCTCCCTGCTGTACCCTAGAACTGGGCTGTTCTGCATCATCTGGCCCTGACAAGAGTCCCAGCAGTAACAGCCGAGGCTGCTGCATTCCTCTCCTCACATCTCATTTTCCTCCACTCTTCCTTCTCAGTTGCACAGTGAAAGAAAATGTAAAAATCTCTGGCAGATCCCAGCTTAACCAAGAAGACACAGCTTGTGGTGCAGTGCCCACTTTCTGCTGGCAATTGCTTGAGCACCTAATCCCCAGAGGTGGTGAAGAAAAGCTCTCAGGGCAGCCTCCCTCCTAGCTGGCAGGGCAGCGCTAATGCTGGAGCAGGGTGATGTGAGAGGGAACCCACAGGAATGCTCCTCATGAAGTCCCTCCCTCCTGCTTTCGGGAAAAGCAGCTAATACTGCATAGTCTAGACCCTCTCCAAGCAAAGTCACAACTCAGGGCGGTACAGAACAAACCTTAGCACAGTGCAACATGAGTGGAAATGTGCTGGAGGAAGAATGTGGTCAATCTAAAGGGAAAATCCCTGCAGTGAAAACTGCTGAGTGGTTTTAACAACCACCCTTCATACAAACATTATACAGCAAAGCAGCTGCTGTTGAGCTCTGCAGAGGAATGTGCACAGACCCTGTTCCTTGAAGGAGTGTTGCACAGTACTAAGGCAGAGCATCATCCTTGGGGGCCACCAGCATTGACAACAATGGAACAATGTGACCATGAGAGCCATAACTGAATGGAAAGCCTGCAGCCTGCCCGACTTTGGCTGCATCCACTTGCCTAAAAGCTGCTCCTTTGTGACCCCACTATCTACTGCCTAACAGTAGCTGTTTCCTAGACGAAAGTTACCAGTGCGAGCTTGCTGCCCCTTGTGAAGCTGCATGTGCTGCCTCTGTTGTGTGTGGTCTGACATCTGTGTCTCATTATCCTCTGTGAAGTGGCATTTCCCTTTCACGCATATGCCTTTTCTTCCTGCCAGCTGAGCTTGGCAAGGCAGAGGGAGTCCGTGGAGGGCACGTAGCAGCCCTGGAGCACGCTGGGCAGCGGAGCATGTCCTGTTCTGCCTGCTTCTTGCAACTGGATTTATCAGCCTTGATAAATTATACATTAACCTGTGCCTTTCCAGCCTGTATTAGCAGGGTGTCCCTTTCCAAGCTTCCCATTGGGCAGCATGTGCGCAGGAGTTGCGTCGGGAGTCCCACCCGTTCCCTGCGAAGGAGGCAGCAGATTGAGCCTCCCAGCCTACACAAGAGAAGTAGCTGCTGGGTAGGGCAGCTCCACATCTTCCCAGGCTGGATGGACACGTCCCCTGGCCTCATTGCAGAAAGACAATGGAGGGAAACATTTACCTTATGTGACTTCAAATCCATTCCTTTTCCTGGGACATGTGGGGAAGAGTTCAGACCTTATTTATTTTGCCACAAAGACCATCAGGGTTCATTAGTAAGGGTCAGGTAAAATCGTGCCTTGCCACTGAAATTAAACATCTGAGGTTTGTGGAGGGGAAGCAGAACCAAGCAGATGCCCAAGTGCCTACCTGAGATGAGGATGTCTCTTTTCTGCTGGCATGTACGGGGACGCCTCTGCTCTGGCTCCCGCGGCCCTGTTGGATGCAGACAGGGCGATCCCAGCGGAGCACACCCTTCCCTTTCCCGGCTCGCAGCACTGCGGGGTAGGTTCGCTGCAGCCCATCCTGCCGAGGCAAGAGCAGCCACTACTGACAGGAAAAGCCTGTGGCTGCAGCATCTGCCACTTCTGCAAATTTATTCATTCTGTGGGAGATGCTCCTCAGTATGCGCCTGTGCTCTCGGGAACGAACTTGGCAATATTTGCTCCCTTCGTATGTTCAGAAGCTTAAATCCCAGCACGGCATCCCTGCTGCTAGAGCAAGGGGGCCTCTAGGAGAATCACAAGGATTTCTTGTGATCCTGACAATTCGGAAAGGCGGCCTTTCCTCCCTTCCCCCAGCAGCCCTCCCATGCCTGCACCACAGAGAAGTCCTTCTCCCTGCCCATGCTATGTAGGGCACGCCGCTGCGGGCGTCGTGTGGGACGGAGGGAGATTAAATCCAGGGCACGCGGGAAAGGTGATTTCGGGATCCCAAACGAGGATATGCAAGGGCGGCCTGGATCGCTGGCGCCGGGGCAGGACGAGGAGGGGGTTCGCAGGCGTCGCGCAGTCGGGACCGCCCTCACGGCCCTCACGGCCCTCACGGACCCCACGGGGGCGCGGCCGCCTCAGGCACTGAGGGGCCCGCGGAACGCGCGGGCGGGCGCGCGCAGGCGCAG